>JAGMUU010000038.1:0-322500 GCA_020744375.1 Dactylonectria estremocensis
ACGAGCACCTCGATGACTCGCGACTTCCCCGTCCCGCCTTCTCCACCGACAAACTGGCAGAGCTGAGGAGTAGCTGGACCTGCAGCCCTCTCACCACGCAGCATCAGGTCGAGCTGTTGACAGATCAGTAGAAATGCAACGGATTGCTTTTTGTTCAGCGTGAAGAGGTCTGCGAGCTTCCTCCCGGCCGCCAGGAAGGACGTGGATGGTCCAAAGCGGACCTCTGCCGTCGGACCAGTACCCGGCGTGCTCTCCTCAGGGTCTGCAGCCGTTAGCTGGACGTCCTGCTCCCCGAACCCGCTCAGCACACCATCCACAGCTGCGTTGCGGCTGGTCGCGTTCCTGTCGGTCACGCCTTGGATTCCCTGGATTGTCTTCTCCGCTTCTCTCGAGGCGCTCGTCTGCTGTGATTTGATGGACTTCAGCAGCCTCTGTGCTGGGACTTCGGCTCCCGTGAATGGCCCTCCCGGCAGGGTTACCGTTCTTCCTTCTGATTCGACGGCGATCCTGGCCCGCAGCTCGGACGTTGAGCCCAAGGCCGCGTGCTGGAAACGGCAGAGCTGCTGCATCATCGCTGATAGCTCCTTAGAATCGCCCGTGATCTGATTTGCCGCTGCCGCGTTTCTCACAACGTCAATAAGACGCGTGGCGTCCCCGATGTCGTCGGAGCGGTACGCGGATTGTGCTTCATCGTCTCCCTCGACCGCACCACCCGATCCGGTCTCCCCGGCCACGAGATCCTCCTCTCCTGACGATGCGGCCCATTGTCTAGCATCGCGCTGCGCATCTTCCGCCGATCGCCGGAGCAGTTGAATGTTGTCTAGGATGGACGAGAGCCTCCGGCTCAGCGTCTCTTTCTGCCTCACCCATATTTCCCCGATGTCGCCCCCGGACTCGGATAAAAAGCACTCCCACGGCACGAACAGGGCTAGATGCTGCACGGCGGCCCTGGCGAGATTGACAGAGTCAGCGGGAGAGAAGAAAGGGCAAAAGTTGATGATGATGATTCTGCTTGGCGGCAAGGAGACTCTTGCGTTACGTACCTCCGATGGCCCCGGCCGTCGTCATTGTCATCTTGAGAGAAATCCATGCTTAGGTATCCGTCCAGACAGACGACAGCGCGCTCGCCCGGATGACGCAATGCCTGCACCCACGTGTCCGCAAACGGCGTGCCACCTTGGAAAGGAACCTCCCCCCAGGCGGCGGCTCCTCCCCGTCTGCCACTGCTCCTTCGTTTCAGCTTGACCAACGACACGTAGTCATATAGGCAGAGGTCACGAAGGACCTCGCCACGGTGATGGTATGCCTCAAAGAACGAAACTCTCCGGCCTGTCTGCTCCACGAGGACGGAGTCATCCGCCGGCTGATCCAAGGCCTCGGCACCGCTCGCACAGCGCAGATGATGCCATCGTCGGAAGATGTGCCAGTACATCACGGATACGTTCACAAACGTCCAGGCGGCGCTGTTAGAAAACTCGGTCTCGTATCCCAATAGATGCGCGGCGACCTCGACCTGCGACAGAGGTCGTTCGGTGAAGACGCGATTTGCCACTTTCATCAGAAATTGCCGTGTCTTGTTTTGCCCGATATCAACTCGGTCGCTCACATCCCTCGCAGTCGCAGTCGCAGCCTCCGCTGCCACATGGTCCTGCCTTGACTCACCACCGTCTAGCGAGCCCAGCATCTCTGCCGCGGCGGCTACACGCTTCCACGTTGGATCCTCAACCTTGGTTGCGTAGTTCGTCAGGTAGTATACAAGTGCCATGGTCTTGCATTGCGTCGCAATGAACGAGATATCATGGTTGTGCCGAAGGCCCACGGCAATTGCCTTGTTCCACCGGTTCACCATGCTATGCGTGCGTCGGATCCGCAAAACGCCATCCGTATCGAACACGGTCTTCTCGACTAGCTTCCATAGAGCCTTGAAGCGGCAAAGGTCTCGCTTGCCTTCAGGCCTTCCCAGGGAGTATTTCACGCAGGTCGGACTGTGCGTGTGTATCTGCGTCGCTCCAGCGCAGAAGTTGGCTTCTTCGTCAAAAGCCGCAACGAACTGTTGGCTGTCCTGCAGCAGTGGTGATATGTCCGCAGTTGCCGACCTCTCCGCCCGGACGGCGCAAAACGCCTCCTGGTCCAGATCCTGCACGTCAGTAGTGAAATGTGTCAGCTTGGACCTGGAAACGTGGAAAGGGTATCGCTATGTCGACGGTCAGGACTTATCTACCTCCGAGAAGATGCTGTCCACATACTCAATGATGCGGTCGCCATATGAAGCACCCTCCTCGCCACGGACGTCGGCCAAGACCGAACTCAGCTGCATGTTTCCTTGCAGCCACAGCAACCCATGCACGTGGAGCGCCCCTCGTTCGTTCGTCTCGACAGCTCCGAAATACTGGCTGATCCGCCCAAAGATCGACTCTTCTCCCACCTTGACGTAGTGCTCGAAGAACAATGAGATCTCCCTGTGGAAGAAGATGGCCGAGCTCACCGGGTCGGATATGGCCAGCCGCGCGCGCTTGTACGTCATATCCAGACTTCTCAAGAAAGCCTCAGCACCTTCAGGATCGTGTGTTCGGTATGCGGCTAGCCGCAGCTTCACTGGGTTGGTGATGTCGTTCGGGTTGAGCGTGAACCAGATGGCGGGGATGCCATATCGGATGATGAGGGACTTGATCTTGCGCCGCAGGCTGAGGCGATGCTCCCTCGACATCGGCTGCCGGAATCCGTACAGGGAAATGCTTCTGAGAAGCTCCTTGATGCCATCGTCCGCGGTCTGGCCCGAGAGCTCCAGCTCCCGCTGAGCCAACTCCAGCCTCTCCCTGCTAAGGGACCGTACGATGCGCTCCACGGCCGGAAACTCTTTCCTCGACACGCTCAGCATGCTCACTCGGCGATTCCTCGACCTGACGCCCAGGTTGAAGACGAGAAAGGCGAAGACGTGATGGGTTGCGAACCGACCGCCGTGCCGCCTCAGCACCACCTCAGCCCATCTCGCGAGGCTCATGTTTCGCGACGACAGCAGACTCCTGGCTGCCACCTCCGCCGCCGTCCCTGCTCCCGCCACGGCGCCTTCATCCACCCCCGCGCCCCTTCTGTCATCCGAGATCGCGATGCTTTCCTCCGCCAGCCGGGGGCCGCCGCAGCCAAATGGGATAAGACTGGGGAACGTCTTCGCAAAAAAGCAAGGGTCGGAGGAGTCAGCAAAATCCTCACCGCGAGACACGGAGATGTATGGCTCTAGACCCGATCCTTGCCGCAGAGCGGCCGATCCTGCCCAGCTCCTCCTTTTCCTCTGCTCTCTGGCAGCTTCTGTTGTTTCTTGTTCTTCTTGTTCTTCTTCCTCGCCCACTGCTTCCCAGACGAATCGGAGCCTGTCGACATCCGCCACGTCCGGATGAGCGTCGAGCGCAAACATCCCTGAGGAGCTTATTTCGTGAACGGCCGCCTCGGGTCTTTCAAGATTCGCGTCTCTGTCATCGAAGAGCGCTTCGTCTCCGCTGCTCGCTTCTTGAGGCTGACGCTCAGCCCCTCCTTGATGTCCACGCCTAAGTGCGGCTATAACTTCGTCGATATCTGGAACGTTGACATCGTCTTCCATCCCGCGCTCCGCAGGCGGCACGATCTGAGCTGTGCGCACCTTTTCCCAGGCTGACGGCTCGTTGCGTTCCATGCGCTGAAGGACCTGCGACGGCACATTGTAGGGCGGAGCTCCCCAGCTGTTCATCTCGGCCACATCGATCTCAATATCCTTGTAGAGAGGGTTATTTCTCTGCAGCCAGGACAATGCCCTCTCGACGACTCGGCGCCGGATGGACAAAAGTCTCGATAGATCGCTCGGTCCCGGCTTCTGCGTATCGTGCTATGACACATGTATCTCCTCCATGACTTTCACTAGAGGGCGAGGCAGGACTCTGGTAGCCAGTTCCTGGATGTTGTTGGGGAACACCGTGATGTGTCCCTTCACATGTTTTGGGTAAGTCAAGCTCTGTCTCTGCCCGTCTGCGATGCTATACTTCGTAATGAAGCCATAACACGAGTTTAGCGCAATGAGCTTCTCCTCGACTGGAGTCAGCCCCTTCAGCTCCTCTGGAAACATATGCTCGCATCCAAGACGATCGTGCAGCTGAGCAGCAGTCGATAAATAACCTTTCCTCAGGCAGCTTGCGCATTCCGCGCAGGTCGGAATACCATTGCCCTCCGGGAAACAGTTACGACAGGAGAGAGGTGAGTCATCACGCTTCTCAACGGAACTAGACACCCACGCGTCCCAGCTTATATCTTTTAACTCCCCTTTCCCACACTTTCGATAGCACATCCTGCATGACCACACGGGTAGAGTGTCGGCGTCATGAAATCCTCTATAAAAAGCCTGCACGGTCGACGCCTTCCTCTCCTGCGGTATGGGCACACACCATTCTTTGCTGTAGGACAGCCGCTCTTTCTCGGCGAATTCTTCTTCCAACCAGCGCAAGACGCTGGCGACATCCTCTCTCCTTTCTTCATCCGTTCTTTCGTCATAGAACCCCGAACGAGCCCTTTTGGCGGGCGCGTCATCTTTGCTGGCCTGATTTGTCCTCTTTCGGCGAGGCACGTTTGAGGCCGACATTGGCTCTGGCCCTGCCTCCGGCACTACCGGAATCTTGCCGGTAGCCGGGGCAATATGCCTCCATGTCTGCCGTCCTTGTGCTCTTTGGACCCGCCCAGGCCGTCGCGCATTATCAGCTCGTCTTGATCCACGCCGTGCAGTCCCGAACGGCGCTGGGGGGCCATCAATCGGTCGGCGATGCAGGGTCACCGTCTCCAGCCTGGCACCTCCTCCGACCTCGTAGGTCTCCGCGGACGCTTCGCTTCCTAAGCTTTGTTGAGTCGGTCCCGGGCTTGGGTAAGCTCGCTCCCTAGATTCGGTGAGCCCTGTGTACGCTTTCGGCTGGATTGGCCGCAGCGGAGCACGATCTCCATCGGACCTCCTCGCTGGCTGACCTCGCCTGATCCTGGTGCGACGGACGAGACCGGGCATGACCTGCCGTTTGTGTCCGTTGGACCACTCCTCGCGGCGATTACTCAATCCCGCTGCTGCTCCTCCTCCTTCATCTTCACCCATCCTCCGCGCTTCCTTTGGCAATATGGGCCGAAATGTCGGGACTGGGATACCCACTGCTGTGTGAGGCTCCTGTTGCCTCTCATCATCATCGGCTGCATCGCCTGGTCCGATACAATGCCTCTGGTCTGCGTCATCGGCCGGGCTGCGGACGTTGGCCCCATGGGGCTCTACAGGTGTGAGAAACCCGGTCTCTCTGTCTGCATCATGTTCCATCGTTGCGTTCCCTGCTCTTCCAATTCCAATCCTTTCAGCGAGGCGAGAAGGGACCCCTTACTTGCTGTGACCTCACAATTGCCTGAATCTGATGCTCTCTGCTTGTGTCCTATTATCCCGCTGCGAATATATTCGCTGTGTTCTACTCTATCCTCCTCTGTCAGCATTCAGACCTCCATTTCTTCTCACTCCTATGTTATGCTTGACCCGCCCACTTTCTGACCTGAGACACACTATCGCATCCATCTTCTAGACCCCGCCTTCTTCCATCTGCTCCTCTCTCCAGGATTCTATCTATCTGCACCTATCCACGTGGGGATAGATCGGCCAGCTACTCACCGTTCTTAAACGTTTCTAGACTACTCTTGGGACAGTTTGTGCAGCCATTGAAGCTGCATACATATCCGAGCACCAAGCTTGTACCCAATAGCAAATGTCCATCAGACAAAAGCTCACCACCTGGCTCGCCTAGGTGATGCCACATCCAACAGAATAAAAGGTCATGCATTAAATATCAAACCGGAAGGAAGGTCTTCCAGCCATCCACACAGGCTGTTCAAACCGGCAATCCACGAGTCCGGGCTTTCAGTCAGAGGTTGGTGTCATCTATGTCTCCTAAAAAGCAATTTTTTCAACGCAACGGCCCTAGAGGCTCAATTCATATTATATATAAGAAACCGACCCTTCTTCACTCACTAGATAGAAAAATCAAGAGCTTTTATTCCAATAATCCAGATCTATTAGAAAATTGTAACAGGTGAGCCTTCTTTTATCCTCGCCATATTGGTTTCCATTTCCCCTCTGCTGCTAGATGAATTTTCCCCCTCATTTCACCCTTCTTCTCGACGACCGACCACAACTTGACTTTACTTCAACTCCTACCCGCCGTACCGACATCGTCAGTCATCCCCGTCTTCTCTTATCTTCTTTTCCCCTAAACTTTAACCTACGCCGACTCTCATCTTCTCCTCGCACCTATCGACATTCCAACCCACGTCTCTTGATGCCTGGTAAGGTAGACACATGAACAACCGGCCAGTATCTTCCATAATGGCTGCATCCATTACCTCGACCCATGGACCGCCGCATGCTCGCAAGCCGCTGGCAAGCCAGAGGAGCGCCGGCGGCGATATGTCCATAACGTTCTTCGTCCAACCCGGCTGCCCTTCGAGATTTGCCTCTTCAGACTTGCATCGTGTCAAGGGCCTGAATACAGAGACCATCGCGAGGGTCATCCTCCAGACCCCTCCATGGCTCGCAGCTCTGGATTACTCACCCTTGCGTACCGATCCTGCTGATCCGTCTCCCTCCATCTTCTTCAGCCTCAACTTATCTATCTACAATCAGCAGATTGTTCCTGAGGACTGGCTCGACCAGTGGTTTTTCATGGCTGGTCGTGTCCACCCATTCGCGCTGACCTGGGAGGTCGAGCGTCAAGATGGCCTAGAGGAGTCTGTAGATAACGGTCTCCTTGCATACACCATCCCGGCTCTTATAGTACGCGATCAAGGCTATCAGCCGTATGTTGTATTCGTCCCGTCCTCTTTCCGCTGCTCTTCCGATTTTCGCTGACCTCTTTGCCCGTAGAATATTACCTCGGAGCCTATCTGCGACCGATCAGTTTCCTCTTTCATCCCCAATTGTCAGTTTCACCAGCCCTATCGTAGGTCCAGGCCCTGCCCTCCTACGCAAGGAATCTGTGCCCGCCCTGGATGATGTCCAACTCAAGTGTTGCGGCTTCGTCCAGCTGACCACATTTCTTGCTCCTGGAAATCCTGACAAGACGCCGTACAGAGGCTTCCATCCCTTCCAGGTCTTTGTCATCTTCCCCATCCGCGCAAATCCGTGGGCCTCGCTTTGCAAGAAGATGGCCGAGAGGCGAGACAACCAGTTCCAGAGCAATGCTTTGCTGACCTGCACCGGCAAGGTGGCCGGCCTGCTTGGCCATCATCTCATGGTGCAGCCGCCGGCCCTCGAGCAGGACTACGTCTTCATCGTCGTTCCGGACTCCTGGACCTTTCTCGACAAGGGAGTTTCCGGGTCTGGCTCACCAACGCCGCCGCCGGGTGCTGCGACCTCAGCGGTCCGTTCATCATCTTCTGGCCATACACCGTTCGAGGAGATCAAGGCCAAATTCACCGCGCGCAGACCTGCTGCCCCATCGACTCCTCTTCCCGACGCAACCGCGACTCCAGCTTCGACCCCGGGCGAATCGATGCCATCTGTCATATCTACACCATCTACGCAGTACCACTACCTCTCCGCCTCACCGACGCCGAAGCGACTAACGTCAAGCGTCGATTATACGCCGCCTGCAAAGAGACCGCGCCAGCCGCCGACGTCCCCGACCACTATACCATCCTTAGGACATATCCTTCTGCTGGCAGCTCGAGCTCACCGGAAACTGTTAACAAGCCCGAACCAAGTCGTAGCGGGACTCAGGCCCCCACCTCGTCCTTCATAAGACCCCTCACGTCAGCAACTCATCTGCCTGCACCTACACCCGTCCTTGATACGATCATGGCTGCTGTGTCAGAATCATCCAACCGCCCGAGCCGAAACCGCCATCCTCTAAAGAACAAATACTTAGAAGAAGTATCTAGGGTTTGATTGAATTCTATTTAGGAAACCATTGCCATTATAAAGAGTGCGCATAAATAGGAAATCATTCTCCCTTTGATATCTTCCACACCCAAGCCATATAAACTAACTCGCTCATTATCCTTAAATCCCCGCTTTTACCCATCCTTAGCGGCCGCTCTCTACTATCGAGTCCGCCTTTGGATGTTCTTTCTCACAGTACCCTATAGCTTTGCATCCCATACATAGCCTAATCCCCCCCTTTTTTCTACAAACCTAACAGGCCAAAGTCTCCATACACCCCACCTGCTCGTCCAGGATGGCTTCTAGTGATCTCTGCCATCTTAACTATTTATAGCTCGGGGTGTAAAACATTCTAGGGTAGGAGCCCGAGCTACATCATGTGCCAATTGACAAGCAAGCACCTCCCACTACGACGCTACCTACTGCAAACACTTTCGCAACACGCAAGATTCGAACCTGGAAAGTGTGATCAGAGTTGATGAAGGAAAGGGAAATTAGCTATAGCTAACTTCGTTCCTCAAGGCTCCTTTGCGCAAACCGCGACCGGTTTGCCTCTCCTGTGTGATGGACCTGTTTTACTAGTGGGTTGCTGCTCGTGTTGAGAAGAGGGCGCGGTTTTAATTGGTCGGCTCTGGGTGGGAAGAGACTTGGCCAATAGGGCGCGTGTGTTACCTTTGCTTTGAGTGGCCAATAAGACCTATGCAGCAGGCTTTGGGGAGCAGGCACGATTTTGAGTGGCACGATTTGAAGAGTTTAATGTGGAACTAAGAGGCCTAGCCAATAGGGTGAGGGTCAATAATTGAGACAGGGATCAAGGGACTGAGACTAACAGAGATGAATCGGTTGCAATACCAGAGAGGGAAAATTGTTAATTTGAGTAACTATAAGAAGCTGCCATGCCAAGATGTCCTGGTGTTGAGATCATTAGACTTTGATTACTTGCACTGGTATTGAAACCACGCTCTTATTTCCCCTATTATTAAATGGTGGCAAAAGGAAGCTCATCGAAGTAGCTTGAAAGGGTGATAAATATTGTCATCAAAGCTGATAGTTACCACCTATTGCTACAGGCTTAGCAAGCAGCTTCCAGTTAATTCCACATAGCATAGAAAAGGCATATAGAGCTTGCTCCAAAACCTCAAGCAGCAAGCGGGGGACACAGCGGTTACATAACAAGATAAATAACACACGATTCACCCCAATATCTGACAGGTACTGTATTTCGTTATGTAGAGAGGATATGGCATCGCCAATCTCCATCTAACATTTTTAGCTAAAAGCTACTATGCCTGCCGATGTGGAAAATCGCACAATTGAATTAATCAATTAACGTAGATGGTAAACAGATTTGCCTTTTCCATGAGTATAAAGGATTGGCCAAAACGTCAGCACATAGGGAAAAGCATTTTACTCTTTACATTATTTAGGTTCAGCTAAGAATAGGAAGGGGAAAGGGGGAAAAGGGGGGTGATTAATGGTGCCCTGCCACCTACGTCACAGTTAAAATGCATATCAACGCTCTTAATATTCTTCCCATAGCCAGTCCCACGACCTATCTGCCCGGCAGCCCCGGGTCGTCTCTTCGCTCAGTTGCTCTAGCCTCTGCTGGACCTGGGGTTCTCCCTTAGCCCTCCCCTATTGCCGATAGCCTGACATGTACCAACTTGTTAAGCCAACCAGCCTCTTGCTAGAACTCTTCCTTCACTCCCTAATCGGATGCGTAGTCGTTGTTATCGGGATGCATCATGCTACTAATAATAGACTTGGCCTCTTCGCAATCTTCGGTCTTGTAGAATTTCAGCCCAAAGCTGAACATGAATGTTAGCGAGTCACCGTAATGCTTCTTGATGAACTTGAGTTCGTCGGCGTCGAAATACGAGTCAGCTAGCTGCCCC
Organism: Dactylonectria estremocensis; assembly: GCA_020744375.1. Lineage (NCBI taxonomy): Eukaryota > Fungi > Ascomycota > Sordariomycetes > Hypocreales > Nectriaceae > Dactylonectria > Dactylonectria estremocensis. Next base: position 9,811 of record JAGMUU010000038.1, read on the forward strand.
TCTGGGCAGTCATCGTTAGGGTAGTCCCGACCAATATCGCTATCGTCGCTATCGTCGCTATCGTCGCTATCGTCGCTGTCGTCGCTGTCGTCGCTGTCGTCGCCGTCAATGCCGGCCAGGATGGCCCGGAGGATAATACGACCCTCTTCGCGATCCTCTTCCTTGTTGATGTTGAGACCGTGGCTCGCTAGAAACCTGAATTCGCCGCCCCAGTGTTTCTTGAGCCACTGCTTTTCCTCGGTCGAAAGGGGGCCAACCTCCGCCGGCTGCAGGGCTTGGTCGGCACGCGATGCCTCCCATTTCTCCCGCTCACTGTCGGCCCATCGCACGTTGATCCAGTACATTGCCGACGAATCAAAGGGCGTAGGGCCAACGCGAGGCCCAACAGGTGGACCGCTCAACCTCACCTGGAAGAATTTGCCATGAGGGTCAAAGTAGGCAACGGTCCTACCCTGTTCATCGATGATGGTGCCTTTTGTGTTTTTCATACTAGATCCCATATTGATATCGTATTCGTCTAGAATCGGACTTCCGATGATATTACAGATGCTTGTGGGGACGTGAAGGACGTTGCGCAGTCGTAGGATGCCATGGGATCGTGGGCCGGTAGCCCTCGGACTTCGTTTGACCGGAAGTTCGACCGTGCCGATCCCCACAACCGGCGTTTGAATCCCTCCCATCGAGTGGCCGACCGTGGAGTTAAGAGGTGTGTAGTCGGCGCCGAACCACGACCGATCCTTAGCGGCACTAAAATCGATTAGACGTCAACTAAAGCTTCACTTCGGGTTCGGCTTGGCCACTACGAGGGATAGAATAGAGCGGGCCGGTAGACGGACAACGTGTATATATGACTTATATGTGATGACATTGCGAGCATGCGGGATGATACTTACTGTACATTGGAATTATTGGACCAAATCCATGAAGGGCATGGAAGAGATCTGGCTATGGTTGATAATCTGTTGCTCCGCGCGTTGACGATCTGCGCTTAATTGGCAAATCTAATGGCGACCGTAGAACGCAAACTGGAAATCCAGGCAGCCTAGCGGACGAGTATCGGCGATATGGGGCTGAGATAACTAGATGGATGCACGGAGAGTCTTCTGGCGGAGCGTAAACGATGGTGGAAGTTCGCATGAAGGAGCTCGTGAGCCAGAAAGAGCTCACGTCATGGCGTACTGGCCTGGAGGGGCCGGTCAAACCTCGGTACAGGACAACCTCAGCTTAAACCAGCCGACCTTGCAGCTGAATCACCAAACAAGACTTGATTCACCGAAACTTTAATATATTCAACGTTGATACTATTAATTTTCCTGTTTAAATTCGTTTCTCAAGGTTCTTTTAGGCAAACCGCAAGCGGTTTGCGTCTCCTGTAAAATATAAGGACGGCTGTGTTTCCATTCTTAGTGAGTGGGTTCAGCCAGGGGTACGAAACCGGGCTCCCCTTGGCCGTGCTGCAGTCACACACCACGTCTCAGGCGCGGCTCCGGTTATTCCAATTAACATTCCTTTTCACGCGATTTGACGCATTTCAGCCATTCAGAATACCCAAAAAATACTGAAGATGATATGAATTGGCCTTTGGAGATGTGGCCAACGGCATTCCAGTCACAAAAGCAGCCAATCGCAATGGCATACCCGAGTCAACACTACGCTTCCCTCTCAAGTACTCAGAGCCTCGACGGGTTAGTCACGGTAGGAATGGGTTCAGGATATGTCACGTATGCGCATGAAAACCGGCGGTAACACCCTTGCCGCGGCGACACCATAGCCATTGAAACCTTGACAATTAGCATATCTGTCACTAACATACCTTACTCCCAGACCGGTGAGACGGAAAACCTCAGAATGATCCAACCTAGAAACCCTGCGTTCATCATATAGATCCGGCCAAACGATGAATAGTCTCTCTATCTTGATCCCCCGCTTCTTGGCCCCACCGTGGGTCAGTCTTGGATCAGAGTATGAGCATTCATTGCTCATGCCAGTCCTAAACCAATACGGACATCCATCTTAGTCTTGGTCTTGACCCTCATGCTATCCATTGGGCAGGGCCACATCTTGACGACGGGGGTCTTGCCATTGTAATGACCCATCCTCGTGCGCGAACCTTGGACGATTCGACGCAAGCAACAAATGCTTATAGCTCGCTTTCCAACCAGCGGCAAGCTTCCCAAGCGCTGCTTCTCCGTCATTGTACCCAGGGTGGTCAAATTTGCCCACTACCCGATACCTTTCTCTTACTGGTTCCTTGCGAAGAACCATCAGACCTCGGCAGCCAAGAATTGCGTAGAGGACATCTTCTTCCTGGCACGCGCTGTACCCGAGACCGAAATGCCCACCTTGGGTCCACCGACAAGAGTCCTTCTGATATATCGCTCTGGCGACATGACTCATTGGAAGGAGTATATATTCAAGAAAAAGGAGCCGAAGAACCTAGGTCAGTCCATAAAGGTGCGTCGTATAGGATCTAGTGGGGAGGAAAATCCAATAATACCGCTGAAGTGAATCAACACCGCTTTCTGTGGTTGACCGTCGATAACTGGCTAATTAGCGAGTGCCAGACTCAGCTCGAACAGTCTCTCAAGCAGCTCGTTGGTAGTTCCTTCGATAGAGTCATCCTCAGCTTCATCAGGGGAGACCAAGTCGTCGCATGTTTCACTTTCATCGTACTCTTCCACCATGAAATCATCCCCGAATTCTTCTTCCGCAAAATCGTGGCCGTATTCAGCGCCCGCCTCGCGGTTAGTTATTCCTGTCGTCACAGAAATCGGCCAACGCATGTGTTCTTTGCCCGCAACTCTGATGTAGGAAAACACATTCATGACTTGACTTGCTACAACTCTGTGCCAACTGAAATGCTTCCTTCCCTCATCCTCGGCAAGGTCTGCTGATACCCCATTCCCCACCAACATCGCCATTCGCTATACGCAGCCTAATATGGAAGGTTAGATGCCTGTAAAGCTACTAGTTGTGCCGCTCAATCCGACAACTTGTGTTAGTTGTTGGTTGACAAGGGACACTCCCTGCTTTCTCGTATTCGGCTATAATTCTGAACTCATCATAACAGGCTAGTCATTTATCACATCCTCATTGGTATCGATAAATAGCGCACCTTCCTTTTTAGGCACTGAAGACAAAAATCAACGATCGAATCACATTTCCCAGGAAGCTTAAGTTACATACGTAACCGGAACTCGGCTTCATTTTCCCAACAATCCTTAAAGATGGTAGGTTAGCTCATGAGAATGCCACCACACTGCCTTCTCCCGTTATCCCGTCCCAAGCTTTCCCAACAGGGCTGTATCAGGGAAAGAAAGACGCACTGCCTCGCCACGTCATCTCCCGGTCCGAGGACTGCCTGTAGTGAGTCATCTTAAGCATAATACCGAGGTAAAGGGATAGTGAATATTGCGGGCATGTGCCAACACCTCTCCGCCTGGCTCGCACCCCTTATCGTCTGTTGCCTCTCCCTGCATTGGGGCGAGACCGGGTCATACGTTCAAAGGAAATTCTCCTGTACATAAGTCGGACCCAACCTTCATCCCTTGGGTCTCTTAAAAGATATAAAGGAGCCCGAATCTCTCATTAATAAACAGAAAGAAGAAATACACTTTTTAAATATTATTTCACTAAATTGATTGCTTATTATTATTTTCATATTAAATATTCTCTTCTGATCAATTAGCAGCAGCCCAAGTCTTATATTTCCCTTATCTTCGAGAATTCATAAGCAACCCATCCCTATACCATAATGCTCTTTGCGCTGTTAATCGCTATGCTTTTGAACCCGTTCCAACCATGCGACGGTTCGCCAGTCTTCCAAGAGGAGTATCAGGGCAACTACGTGCCAAAGGTTATCGATACATGGCATGGCCTCCAGGTTGTGGCGCCAGATACTCCATATGTGGCAGCGGCGGGCCGAAACCAGTTACACTTTATCGATACCCGGTTAGATCCTGAGACTGCAAAGCACATAAAAGAACAAATCGAGAGGGCATCTGTACCGGGCGACCCGGACGAGGTCATCCACATAGACGAGATTTTGGCTACGGCGGAAGTGAAAAACACTCTGACCGGCGAAACGGTATTCGTCTTCGATCCCTGCTATGCCAGGGTGCTATTTGCGAGAGGAATCAACAAGCGCAACCCGAAGCTCAAACTGCCTGAACATGAGCCTGCCGGTGATTGGTTGGTGACCTACGACATCGGTACTACATTGACGAAGAGGTAGCCCAGGCCTGCGCCGATTATGGATGTAACTGCGATGCGGACTGCAAACGGCAGATAAATGGCAACTGCAACCTCTGCTACAACCATAGGGTTGTGTTGGATTGACCCCTCGTGTGGCGGCATAAGAACCGAACTTGCATAAACCTCTGATACACCTATATCCTAGCCTTAGTCAGATGACGATAAAACCCCTCTCGAGAACAGAGGGGGCCGGAGGCATCCCTGATCAAGACAATCATCATCAATTTGCTCCACATCGTATTGATCCTATCAGCCTGATCGAATATGCCGTACTAGATCCAATAGGTTGATAATAGGAGTGACCGATCACTAGGCAATGCCATCGACATATGCCCCCTGCTCTTCAATGCTTTCTGATTGTGCAATTCCTGTGGAGTTCGGAAGGTAGGTATTGGTGTGTATATAAGCGTTCACTTAGCGAATGCTCTGCAAGTCCTCATCGTATAGCTAGTCTAGGAGCTATTACGTAATGCTCTATTGCAGATAAGAGTCACCTAGCTCTCTAAGGTCCTAACTCTTGCAGTGAGACACAGCTTCTTCAAATTCTTCAGCACTAAATCGAAGGGACTTCCAGTCTTCATTAAATGTACGATACAGTAACCAAAAGGTAAAGTCCCTGGCCCTTGGGCTATAGTTTTATAGTTGTGTCCTAACTTAGTATGATGGTTGAGTCTAACCTAGAGGTATAAGGTAAGCGCGAAGCGTGGTGGGTATGATCGAGTGGATTAAGATGTTATAGTGAGTAACGTAGGTCACGTCTAGTAATGTACAAAAGTGAGTCTTCATATAACTAAGACTATTAATAGCCGGGACCAGTATATAAATAAAATGTATTACCTAGATAGAACTTAGGCTACATTACCATTTAATAAAACTTAGTTACACCTAATCACAACAAGTAGAGCCTTTTTCTTAGACCTTAATGCCCTACTCTTACTTATAGACAGTCAAGACGACCTAAATCAGCTTACTATAGCTGGAAACCAACTAGGTAGGCCATTACATCTAAGACCAAAACACACCACGATTCCTCACAGCCCCAGAGCTCTTCGTGGTGGTAGTGAGAGAGCTCGTCGCAGTGGTAGTGGTAGTGCTCTTAGTGGTAGTACTCTTAGTGGTAGTGACGGAACTCTCCGCAGTCACAGGCTTAAAGACATTAATCCGGTTCTCACCGCCACACATCTCCTTCGTGTTTCCAGTGCAGGGAGTGTTACAATCCGTCTGGTTCTTAGACTTCTGCCCGTCGACAAAGCTACTGCACCAGCATTGGTTGCCTTGCTTCACACCGGCGAAGAGGATATGCCAACGGGTGGAAAATTCCCAACACTTATTCTCACAGTTCTCGATTTGTAGCCCCTTGGAACTGTTACTGGCTAGCGTCTCCAAAACAGGGAACTTAGGATCGTCGTCTATGTAGCAGCCCAGAGCAGTCCAAGAAGTAGGAGAAGGTGGGTGAGAAGATGACTCAGTGGTCGTTGTCGAAGGGGCTTCGGTGGTGGTGGAAGTGAGACTGGCGAGTCTCTCCTCGGTCAAGATGCAGTAAGACTGATACCGCCATGGTTTGCAGTCTGTGCCGACGGAAGGATTCCATTTATGAAATTCTTCAGCGGAGATAGCGAACATGGAGCGGATATATTCGCAGGTATCCGAACCACCGTTGTCGAACCACTCGACGCAAGTGGAGATGGTGTTTGGATCCCACTGAAGTTCGGGCGTAGTACTGGCTGCGGTCAGGCGAAGGCCCCAGCTGAGAGCGAGGATAGCCATGGGCTTCATGGCGAGAAAGAGAACTCCTCTCTGTTCTTTGCACTTTGTGAATTTGCAAGGATGAATGATGAGAGGAAAAGAGTAAAGCAATGAACAAGGGGGTGAGAACGAGCTTGACTTACATGTAAGCCCTTGACTAAGGACAGATGTTTGGAGATCTCGGAAAGCCTCGGCAAACAAGGGACCATGTTAGTTAAGGAGGTTAGAGGCAGGGGCGATAACAAAAGACCCTAATTTCACTCCTCCCAGTCTGCGCCTAGAGGACTCGGGCCATCGCTTGCAAATTGCGGCGGAGCCTCCTGCCTGCGCACCCCCTGCATACCTTATGATCCCTACGGAGTACACCAACACCATTCCCCACTACGGGTACGGAGTACATGCACATTGACAAAGCGGCCGAGAATGGTATTTATCGTTTCATCGCATGTGGTAATATCCGATCCTGAGGTTCCCTTGCCGAAAGGGAGAGATGCATTGTACTGAGTCTCGTATGTCTGGTTTGTCCTTCTCTCTCGTTTTTGACCTTCTTACTTCACTTCAAGTCCCTCATTTTTATCTTTCATACTCTCTCCTTTTTGGAGAACCACACTTGATTCTCTAGTTACTCATTTCTATCTGCCATACTCTCTACGTTCCGGACCATCACGCTTGATTTTCTAGTCGCTCATTTTTATCTTCTATACTCTCTACTGTTTAGAGAGTCACGCTTGATTCTTTACTAACGCAGCCCATCATGCAGTTGCGACTCCTCATTAGCATTGTTTTCCTTCACATCGCCGCAGTCTTGGCCGGTGGTTACGGCGGCGCTTTGAAGCGTCTATGGTTAGACTAAACCTACCAGATAGGCAGACTCAATGCCGAAGCAGATCGCACCCTTGGATACAAGTGCAAGAGCTGGGACCCTACAAATGGAGCATGCAGACCAAACAAGAAGGGCGTGGTCCAGTGGCAACCGTGCAAAGGAGCCCTCCCGAACAGAAAGTGCAACTTCAGCGATCTGCTTAACACTCTCGGGGGTGTCTCTGGAAAGGACGAACCGGCTGCTGATAAGGACGGAAAGCTCTTGAGCAAGCAAGAGACGAACCCTGATCTGAAAGCGACTGCCAAGAATGTGTGAGAACACTATAAAAAGACCAAGACGGGCAACGTTCCCAATTACTTGCCATATAAGTACATCAAGGATGGTGATAAAAATTAGGCGAAGTGCGTCACCTGGGTCGGAGATGTGGTGGCCAAAGCCGTCACGGACGGCAAAAAGACTTCCGACAATGAGTGGCTGTTCGAACGCTTCAATGAGTATATAGAGAAGATCAGATTCGCCAGGGTGGGCGATCATGGGCCCTATTTCACTGCGGAAGCCTAAGACAAACTGCCCAAGGACATCATTGTGAAGACGGAAAGTGTTGGTCCTGGCCAAAATCCGCTCGACCCGACCAGGAAATGGGAGACGGTGAATTGGGAGAAGACCATGTCAGATGCAGTGGGTTCTAAGTACGACATGGAGAAGTTGCAGACAATCACGCAGGATGTGAAGGACAAGTTTTACCTAAATGCAAAAGCTCGAGAATATAGAGCTGTGATTCAAGCTTATGCCAGTGTCGATACCAAGGTCAAAGGGTATTAGGCGGAACGAGAGCTGGAGTATATATACGTGCAGTTTGGTGAGGAATTCAACGTCTTATAATATTATGGGGGTGTGGTAGGGGGTCAAGATCTATTTGTTTACATTTATCATTGATAGATTTCATTGAGTCGTTCAAAAAGGTAGTCACTCAATCGAGAACGATTCATTTACTTATTCTATTTCTGCGAACTTATCCAACATAAAATCACTTCTATCCTCGATAATGAATTCTATCTCCGCGTCAACATCATCCACATCGTACACCCGTCCTCCATACTCTACTCCCCATATATACACCATTTCCAGCTGAAATCCAGTCAGCAAGAGTCCCAACTTGGGATCAAGAAACCTGACATTCTCCCTGGGACATCCGTAAAAACAGTGCTCGAACGTGGTGCTCCATAACAAGATACAGTCTTCTAGCACCATGTGAAGCTCTTGAAGTGCCGTAAAGTCTCCCATAAACTTATCACTATGGTAAAAGAAGTAGCTATACGTAAGTTCATCCTCCGCCCGGATTGTAAACTTGAGACGTCGTATTTCCGCGAGATGAGGCGCAAGGCGTTTCACTTTTTCATCCTCAATGAAGATCATATCCGTCTCAAAGTTGACCCAGACGTAGCGAGGCTCAGACCCGTTGTTGGTTGTGGTGAAGAAGGATTTCCGATAAGGCGCATACCGACGGGCTTCCTGGCTCACTTGTATGACTGCAGGGGGCGGCGTAGGCGATGAAAAGTCCGCTGTGTCGGTGCGGATGTGAACGATACGAGGAGCTGCTGCGAAGCCCCAAATGAGGGCACGGAGCTCAAAGTGGAGGCGCGGGAAGGGGTGAAATGAGGCGGTGGCCATTGGGAAGGATTTGAAAAAATTAAGGAAAAGAACAAAGCAGAGATTGCTTCCTCGCTGGCGCGAGTTTCTTTGATCGGTCCGAGCAGAGAGTCTGTTGGTTGGTGATGAAGTGTGGCACGCCCGCGAGGAAATGTGTTGGTTGGAAGTCGCAAAAGACAAACGTCCCTTACATATACGGGTACCAGGGACCCATGTATTGCCTTTTCTGTTGTGAAATACCCACCATCACGTGGGGCTATACTCCAGATATTAGGACAAACGCCCGCTTGCCTGCGCCTCTTGTGAGACGGTGGGTTCTATGATCTGATTGGTGTTTAGTGGACCCCGGCTTATCCATCACATTTTTGCACGGAACACAGCCTTCTCTCGAAAAGGAACACGCTAAGAGGCTCCAAACATACGATTTCCGGATTGGTCTAACATAACCAACCAACACAAGTACAAGTTAAGAAGGAGAAAAAGCCGAAGCTGACCACTGTTGACAGTTGGCTTGCCATCAGATTGTTGTAGCTTTATCAGCATGGGAATTAAGGGCGGAGCTAAAGTTCTAAAGTTTCCTATGTCTCCATCTAGGTAACTGCTTTCGGACGTTGCCGTAAATTGGTGTGTGAAATGGGTTATCTCGCTTTGCTGTGTTGGTGCACACTGGTGGTGAGACCAGGGCGAGGCTTGATAATTAGGTAAGAACAACCTTAACCATAACCTTTCATGTAACCATGTATGTAACCATGGGTGGCGTTTGCTCAGCCAGACTACGGGGGTACAGGGGTACAGTTGAAACATTTCCAGCCCGGCCGTTGATCGACGGATTCGTCCTGCCCTGAGTGGGAACACGGAGGATCTGTGTTGCTGACCTCGACTGCAGCCGCAGCTACATGTGCGTGCGCACCTGGCGGAAGGGATCACTTACATGCATGTAGATCGATCTCAACTCATTCTTGGCACATTTCGAGCAAGGGCTTCGGGATTGTGCATACAAGAGGGCTGAGGTTGAAATGAGGCGTGGTTGACTTCTGCTAGTATGATTTTAGATGAACGACCTCTTTCACCTTATTCTGTCCCTTCCAAGGTCTCCTCTTCCCTCTCCTCGGGGCCCACATTCCTTTTCCAGTAGATCATACATTCTTTTCACAGATCTTATAGGGACTGATTAACAAGCAACCACTCTCGCGTAATTTGCAACCCAATTTGTGGCTGAACCCCACCTTTGGTCCGATTCCGCAGCTCACACCAAATTTACTACGAGAGCTTGAGAGTGCACACAATCAACCTGTTCTTTTAGAAATAACTAACCGCCTAATACTTCAATAGAGGGACCGCTATCAGGGCATTCAAATTCCTCATTGACGTCATCATCCATGCCTCCATCTACGACCTCATCACGCCCCCCTGCCTCAAGCTCTAGTGCTAGCTGGTACATACGCTCTTCGAAGGCAGGGCGAAGTGATTTACTTGGTGCATCCGTTTCTGACCACAGCGAGAATTGGCTGAAGGCCTCGGCCAGCTCATTATCCCCAACTGGCGATAGTTCCTTTGGTGTTGTGGCCACAGCGCCTGCAGCGGCGTCGTCAGCTGCGTCATCATCAACATCTTCCAAGTACTGGAACGAGCGCATGTATGACCGGTGCAGCTCGGTACCAGGCTCATACGAATCCCCTGCTTCCAATCTTCGTAATCCCAATGATGTAGTTGACTCCTTTGAAGTGTTGATTGCAGCAGGGGCCGTGGAAGGTGGTGGCATTGACCGTGGTTGCGACGCCTCGCGTAAAACGGCGGCTTCCACTTCGGCAGCCGCGGCCGTGGTGTCGTTAGTTGGTGTGGGGTACGCGAATTTGATTGGCTGCTCGTGAGGCTGACCATCCCGAATAGGAAGGTCACGTGATATAGCTGCTTCAACCTTCTCCCACTCTTCAACCTGCTCAGCTAAAATAGGGCCTCGCCGCGAAGTCCAGACGGCCGCACTCTTCTCAAGTCCTAGGGCACCCTTAGGGCGCCCCTTTCCCCGCATAAAGTGAGGATCATAGGGATGATCTGACTGCTTAGGAGTGCGCGTGTCTGCGCCCTGCAAGTCACGCTGCCAATGCCAATAACGGTCAATATCAGCCGGCCTCAACGGCTCTTGGTCCTTACGGTGCCGCCAAAGTAGGTGCCGGCAAGGAAGCCCAAAGACTGTTGTGATGCGGCAGGGGCCACAGTCTCCTACCGGCTCCTTGGACTCATCCTTATCTAGAGTCTTTAGCTCCTGGGCTATGAGAGTGATAGCCTGAGCAGCTATGAGATGCTTTACATCAGCATACATGATGTGAAGCGTGGTGGTGAGTTGCTTGTGGCTGCTAATTGCACGCTGTGTCGAAAGAATCGATTTCTGGCTGATCCAGAAGACATCTAGGGCACGGAAAGCTGTAGATAAGTCACCTTAACTAGACCAGAGGAATTTCTTCATAGCTGAATGCATTGACTCTATCACTGACGTTATCGAGTGGCCAAAGTGGCGGAGTTTATCGACGTAGCAGCGGACGAGCTTCTCTTTCCATGGCGTAATCCAGGTGTGCATGGCGTAATCCACGGCTTTTTGCGGGTGTTTTCCAGGGCGTTAGAACTCGGCCAAGGTCTTCTGAAAGTCAGCTTCTGTGTTGCTGTTGACGAGGCTGTTCCATTCATCTAGAAAGTCCTAAAAAGCCGAGTTACATATAGTAGCATTTCCCTGACGTATTGCCTTAGGGAAATGTTGCTTGCATTTAGCAAGTACATTCATATTGACATGCCACCGGCATAAAATATGTGGCACGGCGTCTAACAGGGGGTTCCTTTTTAAGGCATTCATCAGGGCTAACTCCCGGTCCGTTATGATGATGCGGGGGGGGTCAATTTTCGCCGTTTTTAGCAGTGTGACAAAATGGCACATAGCCCAGCTGAATTGGGGTTCAGCTTCGCCGTTGAGAAATGCGGTTGCAATTTGGAAGGTCTTCTTAGCAGCTGTTGTATCGCAAAGGCTGAATAGTGGCATGTTAAACCGGTTAGTCTTGTAAGTGGAGTCACATAACAGGACATCAGGATGTTGCTGAAGAAGAGAAATCCCGGACTTTGGGGCGATGAAGAGACATAAAATGTGGTTTTTCTCGTCCCTTAGGTCCTCGAAAATAAAGTCCTCTGATCGCATTTGGTCATACAGCCATTGAAGCGGTGTGCGGCCAGCAAGTTGCTTACGGCGATGTCGATTGAGGAGGTTGCGTAAGTTATGCCGGGTAGTAGTTTGGATATCGGGGTCGGGGTGGGTCTGCAATTCCGAGAGAATGCGCATAGGTTGCGTGCTAGTATTCTAGCGGTTGATGATGCCGTCTTTGAGCTTCATAATGGCCTCTTTACGGTATCGTGAAAATGCAGCTGGCGCTGAGAATGGGTGATTATGTTCGCTGCTGTTGTCGGCATTTACACCTTCTACCATCCAGACTTCTCCGCCTCCAGTGGTGTGATGCAGCCGAATAGCAATTTTAAAGGGACAGTCGGTCATCTGAGTGCTAGTCTTCCTCTTCTTGGTCACGTGTATCCCGCCAGCTGACTGCGAGGCATACTTCCGGCCCTTACAGCAGCGGAATACCACTCTGACTGGGTTGGCGGCGTTGGGCTTCTTAGTCTGAATTGCGAGGCTGAAGCCGGCAGCCTTGGCGGCGGAATGTAATTCCGTCTCCGCGGCGGCAAGGCTGAGAAATTTACGGCCGAAGAGAGTCTTCATTTTGGTGGCAAGGGCGTGTGGTGACGGCTTCAAATTGGGGGTTATTGTGCGTTCGATTTTGTGTGTGGACGCGGGAAACGTGGGCTGGACAGAAAGTGAGGGGTTTTGGTGTGAAAAGCCGATACCGGCGTCCAGCCTCAATGAAGTGGGTCCAGCCACAAAATGGGTTGCAAATTACTCCAGGGTGGTTGCTTGTTAATCAGTCCCATCTTATATTCCTACCATTCATTTGCGATACATCCACTGTCCTCACTATCGTTAACGGCTAATATGCCTCCTCTTCTTTCTTTACACTCTTCTATTATCCCAATACCCTTGGCAGCAGGGTCATTAGCAACTGCTACTGCTAGTCAAGATGCGAGCCTCGAGGAGTGGCACGCATCAGTCAACCGGACGCAAGCGGTTCAGGCGTGTCCCTCGTCATGTCAAGATGCTGGCGCTGACGCGGCTGCTTTGAAGACTTGTCATCATAGTTTTGTTTTTCGACGTAGTAAGCTTTGTAGCTTGTAAGATCATGCTGCTGAGTTTCAACGTCCAGAACCATGTCAATCCTAATGTACAAGCTCCTGTGAATGCCATCAGGGGATGCAAAGTCGAGTATAGCTTGATGCAGACGGCCATGGAAGGGTCGAGAGATGATGTTGCAGCAGCCTGCTTGACACCTAACCGCGATATAATTCAAGCCTCTGTTACTATCAGTGGCAAATCACATCAGCGATAGGAAAGTCTCTCTCGGTGATCTTTCCCAGTAGCAAAAGGTTTTATTTACAAACGCTTTTCTTACTTTCTAGACGCCAGTCAAACTGACATATTCTTCAACCGAGCTTATAATTCCTTTCTACCTACTATCTCTCATTACTTAGCCCATTTATCTCTGATTCCTTAATCCATTCCTTCTAGACTGGTATTTTACTCCATCATTTATTCTTTCCTTTCATCAGAGGCTATAGGCCTCTCACGCTGCAGCTAAAATGCATTTACGCATTTAGTTCTCTTACCGGCTGCTATTATGCCTCTATGTAGCAGCCGCCTCCGAAGATACCATAACCCGCAGTGCCACTAAGCTTTATGAAAATGGATGTTGTAATAAGTCTAGTAACAGCAGCTTTAGCTCTAACTGTAAGTGTGCTATGCCGATAGAATGATAAGACTATAGCTGACCCGATTTAACTGTAGAACAAGCTGTAGCAAAAATTCAAAGTGCAACTCCGGCTTTAGTATAAAATAAGCTAAAAGAGATAAATGCTCTTTAAATATCTATTGCCTTAAGCACGGATACTGTAGCATAAGTAGAGCTCTTAAACTGCCTTATTAGATGAAAGAAGAGACGCTAATATGTTGCAGATAACTAAGGACCTCTATAGCTTAAAGAAGGTCCTGCGCTGGTTTATGGCTATAATTGATTGCATCCTTATACCAATAACTACTGCTCATCTTCGTTCAACTTTGAATAGAGACCTCTGGGCACTATAGTGAAAGGACCAAGGTCGTACTTCGGAGCACGTGCCTGTAGGCTCGGCAGCAGAGTCCCCAGGCCAAATATACTCTTCGAGATCCTCCTCTGGGCCATCGAAACGCAGGGTCCGATGAGGGTTGTCTATTAAAAGCATAAGCGAATGCCAAAGCTCCAGCAAATAGCCTGTTGGGATCCTCATCCAACCCCAGTAATCATCACCCTCTTCCCAGTCGTAGGCAACCGCCTTGACAACGAATTCGCCCCTAGCAATGTCTTTAAGCACCGCCTCATCGGCGACGAGAATGAAGCGAAACCGGCCCCCTGCCATAGTCTTTTCCACTTCAGGGTGCTCATAGAGGCACACCTCTCGAAGCCGGCGAACATCAAGGCCATCAAGTAGCGACAGGTCCTCGCGAGGATCAAGATAGAACCGCTCCTTGAGTCGCTTCAAGTCGTCCATGTATTCATCTTGGTCTTGGTAGAATCCCCACCTGTAGCGGTCGGCGCGTCGCTCCACATCGTCCCTATATCGGTCCTCGTCTTCATAGTATCCGAGCGCGAGGTAGGTTTGTCGCTTCAAAGCGTCGAGGAGCATGTCCCAGTGTTCGTCAGACTCGGGGTTGTAGTATGTGCGGTAGATGGTAAAGCCCCAGCGGCCGTAGTATTTAAAGTTCTCTGGGAGCTTCCTATCAATCGGCGGCCTCTTGACCCCAGGCTCCTTACGAGGAGGTCGCCACATGAGATCAATCATTTCTGAAACTGTTGCCATCTTCATATGCTTGGGCTTCTCTAGCAACAGGGTGGCTGTAATTGAGCTATAAATGCTCTAAAGGAGTGGTGCAATGTGTGTGTTGGAGGAGAAGGAGAAGGTGACACTGTTGCTTAGGCAGGTAATTGTCACGGTCCGGGTTGGGGCCAGGCGGTCACAACTAGCAGAACCATGACGTACCCACTTTTTACTTCAAGACTTATGTTTAATAGCTGAGGGGACCAATCTGATGACTTCATAACGTGTGCGTGTATTGTGTGACTTCTGCTCTAGCTCCCGCCCCTTAAGGTCAGGGGTGACCCTAACGATTTGCGGGTCATGTTGGATCCAGTGCGGCACATTCGATCAGGCTGATAGGGATCAATACGATGTGGAGCAAATTGATGATGATTGTCTTGATCAGGCATGCCTCCGGCCCCCTCTTTTCTCAAGAGGGGTTTTATCGTCATCTGACTAAGGCTAGGATATCGGTATATCAGAGGTTTGTGTAAATTCAGGTCTTATGCTGCCACACGAGGGGTCAATCCGACAGGTGACATTTCTTTTTAAAACAACGGCAGATATGGCCTTCCGTGTTGGACGTCGAAACCCCCGTCTTCGAAACCCGAGAAGATCACAAACCCCTGTGTTTGGGAAGATGACTGATGCGGCCAGGATTGGTCAATTTGCCAAGGCTTTCGGAGTCCGGCAATTACTTCTTATCACCTGTGTCTTTGGATCTCGGGGGATGGGCAATTTCCCTGGCCAATAAAACACGAAGAAACTTCCATGCCGAAATGCTCGACTTGCTTCAGCGTCTTCAGAGTTCAGAGATGGAGTGGTCTTGCACGATCCTGCTAAATAAGCCGCCAATGAGTATCATGATGCGATCCGGAGGCAGAAGAAGCCACGCTGGGAGGGAATTCTTGTAAATTGAGCCAATATAACCCCTCCATAATCTGGTACCTAAACATGCTGCAAAGACACCATCTACAAGTTGCTTTCAGCATGTTATCTGAAGGATTCTTTCAACTTTCAGTGGCTTTACAATCAATAGCTGTAGCCTATGCTTTGTCCTGACCAACGCTAAGTGGGCAGCTTCTGACTAAGGCTTCAACATCTCTGAGAAGCAACCTTCGGACGGCTAAAAGCCAAAGAGAGGAACCCGTATCCCAGTTGTTTACACGGCTCAGCAGCTGCCGAGGCTCGCTACAGTCAATGTATCAGCTTAAGTGAATCCAGTAAGCGGAATTAGGGGACAGCATACCGCGAGTGCACCTGTTATCGGTGTAGTGGCCGTTCACGTAGCAGCCGCCAGTCTTGTGCCAACCGCTTCGAACAATTTAGCAAGAGCATCACTCATCATGGCATGTAGCGAGACGCACCAGTTTTGATCTCCACCGATAATAATGCATTCGCCAGTCTTCACACAAGTGAAAATGTAATCATTTCCCCTGTACACGGTGTCCGAGATTCCGTATTGGGTGCCTGGCCCTGAGCGACACTTCACAGTTGCAGAACCACCAACGATGGTGCAAACCTGGGAGGACCGCTTGAAGATTTCGTTGCCTACTTCGCGAGCAGCGGTAGTGCCAGGAGCAGGTTCAGCACCCTCCATAGTTATGTCACCACCACCGTCGACCGGGGCAGCCATGAGGCCGACGGGGAGGAGGGAGGCAACGAGGAGGGAAACGAACTTCATGTTGGCGGACGGGAGTGGAGGCTTGGTTGCTTTGCTGCTACTTTGAGATAGAGTGTGATGGTCTGCAGTCTTGCTTCATGGGCCTCGAGAGGAGTGGACGCAGGTTTTCCGTTTTCTTATATAGAAGTTTAGAACCCTCCTGGCTCCAGCCGTAGAAGTGACACACAGTAAGACGGCATAATTCCCTTCCCGGACTAACATGGTGGAAGCTGCTTCGGTATGATGCTTCTGACCGGATGAGGGAGAAGATGTGGAAGTCAAGAGAACAGGCCGATGTAATGCTTAGCAGCACAAGCAGGGCTCCAAGCTTGGCAAAAATTTGATCACTTGTTTACCTTCAAGTAAGTGAAGTAAGCTTCTGATAGACATGACACGTATGACACCGGCCGGACATGACTCCTCTTTTAATGTAACACTCGTATCCTGGGCCCATTAGCCCGCATACGGAGCTACTATTACTCGTCTCTACCCTTTTTTTCATTGAAAGGAATGGCGCCCAGATAGGAAGGTGACAGTATTAACCCCTCAAGACTCTTCAGAATGTATATACAACTATCTCCACAGTCAGACGGGCTTATTAGATTATGAATTGCAGAGACCCACACAAACTTCCGCCACAAGTCAACGATCGACGGAACAACCCCGTGGGGTAGTGCTACGGCGTTCCCTGGAGGGCGCTTCTCCAAGTGCTTGGTGTCTCATCTCCAGTGGGCTGAAGCCTGTCTTGCCAGGCCGTAAAGTAGTAAGATGACGTTCATTGCTTGTGATGCATCATGAGTGTTCAATCGGCCCGTTCCTATCGTGAATCTCACCCCGCACCGCGTCCTGTCCAGGCGTCTCCGTGACCCGTCTGTGGCTGCCTTTCTGACTACGACCTACCAACTCCACTGCCGTAATGTTAGCATCCGAATCGCAAAGAGTCGACAATCGTAATTGATTGCTTTCTTCTTTCTTGCCAGCACTTCCACTAGTATGGAGACGTTGGCAGTATATCACGCGACACAAGAGCGACAGTAACCCCGGCCGCAGTTCAGGCATTGTTTTTGTTTTCATTGAAACTAAGTATCCCCATGATAATTTTTAAGCTCTTCGCATATAAGAAAATATCGTTCTTTACTATTACTCTTTTTTTTAGGCTTACCCCTCTAGTCGCTGTCCCGCCATTATTACGCTTCGTCGTCTTATGAACCCCGTCTCCTAGCACTCCTAGACCTAAGGAGCTCGTTTTAAGGTTAGCCTTCATCTCTAGACGAGTCGCTTCGGAACCATCTTCCGACGCTCTTGCGTCTTACCTCTTATAGTTACTCCATCGGCCCTTATTTTAGGACCTACTGCTTTAAAAGCTAGCTTCTCGCGAAAGGACAAGTACTAACGCTACCTACCTAGCTTCACTGTCGTAGCCAGTAAGACGGGCTTCAGCTGCTGAAAAAAGGACACGAAGCACGTAGGGGAGCGAGCACTAAGATACCTTGCTACTAACAGCACGAGACTTGGCAGAGGGAGAACTTTCTCAATATAGACCACGGAATACGCCAGAAACATGGGAACCGAGACTGTACCATTGGGAGAGAGCCCTCCGGCTTTGCCTCGGGCGTAATGGTGTATGTATATGTAGAGCGCACGATCATCAGTGCTCGCAGCCCGTACTTCTTTTGTGCTGCATTTAGCGGGGCGAGTGGGTGCCGAGTGCCTTGGTGGGTTATCTTACCTGATACCCAGGTAGTGAGGCTAGGCGGCCAAGCCTGGATATTAGGAGCTCGATCCAGCTGAGTCCTAATAAGTCCCCGTCACCACCGGCCATGCACTTCTATTACTTTTTCTGGAATCGAATTTGCATAGATATTGCCTCTTGCAGAAGCATGTGACAGTAGGCGCCGAGTGCTCCACCAAACAGCAAGGGTGATTGGTTCTTCCTCGCTTCGTCAACCTTAAACTCAGCCACTCGGAACAATTCACCCAGGCGATCTTCGGGTAAGCAGCTCATTGAGGCAGGAGAGAGGAGTTGCATCTGTCCTATAGGTCAACTTCGTCGTGTTGGTTATACGCCGCTCAGTTGAGCGGTGTAACAGTGACGATGAGCGACGACGAGTACGACAGTAAGACGGGCATGAGCCGGGAAGTGACGAAGCAGAATCGCATGGTTCACCGCAAGATGTTGAACCCAAAGGACTTCTCTCGCTGTCGGGCGTCCAAGTTGAGCATGTGGATGTATTGCTTCTGGGAGTATAAGTATGGCCACCCGTCCCAGAGGTAGCAAAGAAATCAACAACTCATACAAGATACACAACATACACAACTTTCAAGCCTATTCTTACTTCCTCTTTTAAAAAAACTCAAGATGAAGATCAGCACCTTTTTCCTCGCCGCTACCTTGGCTAGCGTGATGGCCGCCCCCTCCGATGTGCAGGAACCGGCCCTCGAAGCTCGGGCCGCGTGCTGGAATCGAAGCAGCTGCGGCAGAGCCTGGAGCGGCAAGTGCGAGGACTACTGCAAGCCCTACAAGTTCTCTCACATGGCCACCACCGACTGTGGTTGGTTGGCGAAGCGCTGCTGCTGCAAGACCTAAGGGAGCGCGCGGCCAGCTACTCTAGGTGCCGTGCGATTTCGGCGATTCTGCCCCTCTACGACAATATTTATAGGGGCGAGGGCTCTTTCGGCTTTGCGAGGCTTGTGCTGGTGGGCGACGAAGGCTAGAGCCGGGTGGTGGGTGAAACTGGTTGGGTATCCTTCTGATAATGTCAATGGTACTTAGCCGAGAACCGCTAGAAATATACGGATCTGACAACCCTGCGGTGCTTCCTTGTTTTAAGCAGAGAAACCAGACCAAGGTTTCAGCGACTTTCTCCTGGCGTACAATATCGTGATATGTCATTCAGAGGGTTTCTCCTTCAGCTGACTCATGTCTCCGTTCAAGGTGTCAGAATCACCTCCCCAGGGGGACTCGTCGGAGTATTGCCAGATCGTGTAGAAGCGCCAGCCAGCAGGGAGCGGCCCGGCGGAACTAGCGGAACCAGCGATAATAAGAGGGTATTTATTGCTTAAGGCTGCACTGTTCCCGGCGCACGATTCCGCCGGCTGGCAAAGGCATAAATCATAGGATAGACACCAGTACGGGCACGGTTGGTTTCGACAAAGTTGGAGATATAACGTGGGACAGGCCATAGCAGGAAGCACCGCCGGAGCCGTAATCAAGGTCAACCATTGCAGGCACGGTTCTTCCATCCGGGGGCCAGCCACCGCCATGCGCAAGGAAGTGATTGGCCTGAGTAGCACTACATGAGGAGTCCGGGCGAGTAAATTGATATCCGCCACGGATCAAGCTGGCATTAGTAGCTCTGGTGTAGTGCTCGCGAACTTGGGGTCTATAAAGGAGGTGCCTTTAGTGACCTAGGAGCTCCTGAGTGTTACTGACTATTGGAGAGATAGTTACGCCTAACCCACTGAAGAAAAGTTTATGAGAAAGAATAAAAAAGGGTTGACGATGATGAAGCTGGTGCCATCTGCTTTAGCTTTGATGAAATCCACAGATCTCTGATGATAGAAGATATCGAAGCCCTGGACTGCAGCAGAGCCGGCGGTGGCCAGGACAGCCAACATGGTGGTGATGACCTTGAAGGATCGCATATTCAATTCCTATTTTCCTTTGCTTAAGTGGTTCTTTTATCATGTTAATGGCCTGCGCCGATATCCGGAGCTAAGCGGCCCTTTATACATGCTAGTGATCTGCCGACTTTTTTTCATATTTAACGCACCCCCCGGTAGCTACGGAAAAGTCACAGTGCCCAAGGTCAAAAGGGGGACGTACTCTGTGCCTAAGACAGTAAATAGTAATTTGAATAAGAGATGCAATTAAGACGCGATAGTGGGAGCTTAGCTTTTGGAGACTGGACCTGGAGGAACCAGGTCCTGATGGGGATCTGATCATCTGATCATCCGATAGTGGGCTTTCTGGGGTGAACAAGTTGTCGCTGAAGTCCGCATCTTCATGCATGTTGATCGGCGGCTGCACTGGAGCCTGAGGATGTTACCAGCCTCTTTACATGTCAGTGAGAGTAGAATAGGACCACATGCCAAGCAGACCCAAGGCGTTTGCCGAGGCGACGTGTCAATGGGAATGGATTTTTCACCAGGTCACTCACCATACAATTTGGGAGGGGCAGTGCGACTGTTCATTCGGGTGGCGTTCCTTAGCGCTTTGGCTGGCAGGAACTTTTTGACATAACGAAATTCAGCCGTCGGCTAGTTTCCGATTTGACAACGGACTTCAAGACAGATCAAACAAACAACCACTAAGACTATTCAAGCAAAGATGGGAGAGGGGAGGCTGGGGTGCATACCGCTTGCCAGCGACCATGCGGGGAAGCGGACCAAATCATCCCGAATACCCTGCATAATCCTCCAGCCTGTGGATACAAAACAAGCCAACTAATGGGCTTGGCTGGGGAATTTAACCGTCCTCTTTAGATCTTTTACGAGCGAGTGTCAGATGACCAGTTATCAATCTACCGAGAGATCCGGCCGCCGGTTCACCATGACGGCCAACCAAAGACTATCCCAATCAGCCAGCACGCTACCCTGTCAACATCACAGGCGGTTGAGGAGGAGGATCAAACAAGCGTGTGACCAGTGTGGCGTATCTCGGACGCACTGTAATGGAGGACAGTGAGTTATTTCTTCATCAGGAATGATATAGGTTTCTGAAGCAACCGAAATACTCCATGTAGTCGCTGTCAAGGTAAGAACACTGCTCTATCCTGGCTGTATCTGAAACCCTGGTAGTTAATGCCTGGCATTGTATCCGTTGAGGATAAACAAGATCTCTCGTGTAACATCGGCCGACTCGATCGTTTTGCATTTGACGGTAAGGCTTGGTACTCCAGCGGAGAGTCGTGCAGTGCGCAATATAGGTATCATCGACGGGTTTGTCGCTTGAGGGAATAGGACCGCGGTGTTGTTACAGGGGAGTTTGAAGGAGCGGAACCGGGTGTGTTAAGGTAAGCGACAGTCTGCTTGCTCAGCTGGAGGCCTGAGGCAACGGAGGGGCCCACAACAGTGTTGTGAGATCATGAAAGCTGAGAATCGTTTCCCTAGTTACGAGCAGTCTGTTCCTCTGTTCCTGGGCACAGAGCGATATCAATTGAGGAAAGAGCATTGTTCTGTTCCTGGGAACAGACCGACAGCAGCAAGAAAGCGGTATTGCTCTGTTACTGGGAATAGAGCCTCATCAATGGAGAAAACAGGACTCCTCTGTTCCTAGGAACGGAGCTTCCCCTGGGCTGTTTTCTCAATCACAGTCGCCCTGAGTGAACACCCTGAGTGAACGCCCTCAGTGAATGGGAAAAGCGCAAGTCACTCGCTAAGAACAAAGGTGGGAAAATCCGCGGGAATATTTGGGAGTGTGAGGACTATCGTGTCGATGTTGGATCCAAGTTGAAAGATCAGCCGAAGATGAGGTAGTGGCATTTACAAGTCAATGACGAAGCTAAGTCAAACATTAGAAAGCCTCTGGGGAAACGCTGTACGCATGAGAAGATGTTTTGGGGTAAATTCGACACGAAAAATCCGCCAGATTATAGGATTTTTGCGGAGGGTATCCTCAAATTATATGAACACTAGCGATCATGGGAGATGGATTAGAATAGTGTAGATCTCAGAGCTCGTCGGTGTAGGTGTATGAATGGAACAAAACTTGGGTTTTGCTGCCTTGTTATGATAAGTGAGCAACGGTGCTTCTTGGACACAGAGCGCAAAGCGACAGGTGTCCGAAAATGAACCCCATGAAGACAATTACCCTCCTGAGTCGGGAGTACTGTCAAAGGTGAATTGGGTATCCGTCTTTTCATCAAATAAGGACAATAGCACAGATAGGGGACATGTTGTAGCTCATGTAGCTGGGACCTGTGTGCTTGTGGCGCCAGGTACCCCGTGAATTGCGGCAACAAAGCCAGGAACAATTGAAGTGACTGTGCCTAAGGTGGCAGGGTCCACCTGCTCCCCAGGCCCTGCTTTCCGTCTTCTCGCCCTCTTCTCTCCTTGTGAGCCAAAACATAAGGCTTGTATAAATGTGACTACGGCGCCCCAGTCGCTCCAAAAGCTCGTGGCCTCGTCCAGGCTCTCATAGCAAAGGGGTTTCCGCCCAAAATAATAGCCACCCAAGCCCACTATAGCACCCGCGCTCTGCAGCGAATCAGTGTGTGTGGGTAACCGCTATGGCCCTCGATTGTCGTGAGACATGCATCCCAATTTTTCAGATCTGACTCCTCTACATTCATTCGTCATGTTTTTTTAGGGGCCAAACTTGTGGATTCTTTAAATGGGGGACATTCCGCTGAAAACGGCACCAATCTCGACTTGATATCACACGCACAAAAATAAAAAGACTAACTACTAGCTTTTGAGGATCTTCAAAGCGCTAGACAAATCCTCAATCTTCTTCGCAAGTTTCGAGCGACGCTTCTTGGCAGATTTGGTCTCGCCAACGATCCGTTCGAGCTGCTCGGGCTCCAGATTGATCACCCACTCCTGAGTGAAAACTTTCAGAGGACTGGAAGGGCCACGCAACAGGCAGTAGTCAACAGCGAGTTGAAAAACATTGTCGATGAACCGGTCAAGCGCCAGTCTGTAGTAGGCGCGAAGAATGTCATGGATCTCTTCTTGCAATTGCTCCATATTGCTCTTGCCTTCGGCGGCTTTTGCAATGTCGTCCAGATTGACCATATACTGGAGCTCTCCGTACTGCCTGGTGTCTTTTCTTGCCTTCGGACGCAGCAACTCAGTGATTCGGTAACCCCGAGCTTTCGACAGAGCCTCGGTGAACTGTCGGTTGAGGGTGTAAGGCTGCTTGTGCTGTTCGACTTCGACCAACAGCTTTGCTTGGTCCATTGCCATCCTGTAGCGTTCGACTAGGCTGTCAAGGATTGCGGACCACAACTGGGAGCGGGCTTGCTCTTCCTGACAGACGGAACGAAGTGCAGCGGCGATGAAGCGATGAACGGTGAGGATGACTCTGCTCATATAGATCGTAGTCATTTCGGCCCACTTGCGCGACTGTTCTGCAAAAGCTGTAGCAACTAAGTTTGCGTTGAAGGTGCCAAGGTCAAGGCCCCTAGACTTCAAGTAGATGCTATTGATCCATGAAGTGACATCGTCATGTGGCATTGGTGTTCCACGCGGAAGTTCAATGACGTCGCCGAGTTCAGCACGCTCTCCTGGCGCAACATCGTCCAGCTTTTCCTGATGGAGTAGTTCTCGCAAATTAGCTATCATCAACCCGACCGAAGTCCCATCACAATCGTCATCGTCAAATACACTATCTTCATCAGACGGTTCGAACAGCTTAAGACTCTGGAAGTGTCGTGAGTGGGCACCCTGTTGAAAATCGGCGCTGAAAACATCAGTGATGTTGACCACTTGAGTGATGAGACGAAGAGCGCCTTGATCGAAAACTGGATCTGCGTTATAATCGGCCGCCAGCGCTGCCCTGGCACGACTCTGAAAAGTTCCAGCAATATGGCAAAGGAAACTACGTTGCTCGCGCTCGTCCTGACGGGGTGGCCCGAGACTGTTGAGTTCCCTCTTGCATTCTTTAATCTGATTGCCGACATCTTGGAGCAGCTTAGGATACTCGCGTCGGGTAATGTCGACCAAGAGCGAAGCAAGTTGTTCTTTGAGGGCTGGGATGCCTACTCGATCCCGTGGAAGATCAGCCCATGGCTGGTTTCGGAAAACCTGATCAAGCTCTGACTGCTCTTTTGAGGCGCTATCCGCTCCACGGTTTCGGACAAGGAAGTAGCCAAGAGTGAGCGGCCGTTTCTGGCCTTGGACAAGGTCACAGACGGCAGCTTGTGCACTAGATTCAAGTACTAGGTCGGGCTTAGTGAGCACTCCGAGAGTACGCTCACCATTCTTGTCGTAATCTTCGGCAATCTCCAAGATCTCTTGCGTGGCAATGTCAACATTACTCGGCAACACCGCTAAGATGATAGTACGTTCGTCTTTGATGTATTTCGTGACGAGGTCTTTCACCATGACCATGTCGTCTTTAGTGGTTCCTTGGGTAGTGGTGCGAAAGATTCCCGGGACATCAATGATGGTGAGATAGTCCTCGTGAGGTCCTTGTACCTCGATCTTGAGGACGTCTTCGCTGAACACGGAGCCATTCCCGACTGAGATATCAGCCCGTAGACCCATTTTCTCATTCGCCTAGTCATTCCTGAGTTATTGGAGTTGATCAAAGATATTCAATGCTCACTGACCTTATGCAGAATGGCCACAAACTGCTGCCGGAATTCCAAACCTGAATTCACCGACACATGAAATGCCCCGACCTGCTTCTTATGCTCGTCTGATGCGTTTGGCCCAGGAATGATGCGTATGTCAACAAAATCACGGTTATCGCGTCGAGATGTGATCTGTGTTGCGTGGCGAGTGCAAAGGCTTTGATCTTTAGGAAACGGAATTCCGGTCAGGCTTTCCAGTAGGGAAGATTTGCCAGAGCTTTGATCTCCGACTACAACAAGCTATATTATGTGTGAGCTCATGCGGAATCATACCAGATATCGGTCTTCTGATTTTACCTGAGGGAGAGGCACATGTTGACCAATATTCAAGTCGCGGAGCTTATCGACCTTTTCAAGCAATGCCGGGTCTGACAAGATGCCGATGTCCCGGCTGACGTTCATGTTTGGAAGGTATGGGCAGAATGATATGATCGTGTTCGGGAAATCAGTGTGTAAACAGAAGAAGATTGTAGAAAGTCCTAGGTCCAAAGTTTGGAGTCTATCCATCTCTTTTATAAGCGAAGGAGTCACTCGCGATGCTATGAAAGAAAGAACCCGCAGTTGTTCGGTGGTAGTATCTCCGCATCAATAGTGGCTCAGCTCGCAGTTGGCTCTTTTTGAGGCCCTCAACATCCAGAAGAGTATTGCCAGCCTGTCATGCATGATTGTGCGACAGTCTCGTCCACAAGTGAAATGGCTAATGCGAATTGGTCGGGTTGAAAGAAACCGGGCGCATTTTTCAACGGTGTGATGCTATCTGTGATTGGTTCGTCGTGAGGCGCGCATGTGCGGTTCCTTTCAATTGGCCAGTTTTGAGGCTGCGTATGCGTCAAGCTCCACACGAGATGTTTCATTAGTCGTGAGAAAAATGCTCTTGTTCTGCGGTCAGCTAGGTGAGGTGTGCATTGTGCAGTTCACCTTCCCTCATTGGTCAGTTTTGAGGTTGCTTTTGCTACGAATTCCCACACCAAGGCGGATCGCCATAGTTGTTGGTCAGCCACATTAGGCGTACTCATCGAACGTGCAGGAAGCGGGCAATTGGTCCCTACGCAAACTTGCGTTGAATCAACCGGACGAAGGAGTTGTGAAGATAAGGGTGGATATAAAGCCGGCGGCTGTCTAAGCAAAAAAGTTTTCAAGTTCCTAAGCAGCCCAACCTCCCTCACCTCAACCTTATACACTTTATCTCCCACAAACAGTCCTGGGCAAAGCTTCTTTGAAGTGGCCCAGGACTGAACAGTTTCCAACCTCTTTTTTCCAAACAAAAGAAGCCGGGTCTCCCGCGCGTTAAGCAGGAGACCCGCACCGCCCGACTCTTGTCAGGCAACGAGCCGGGTAGAGCATTCAGTCAACACACCTCCTTTTGCCATCGGGACGGCTATGATCCTTCAGCACCCTCGTCAGAGAACTTCGAGTATTTCTGCTTCAGTGGTTGTGTGGGAGGCGACGCATGCGAGTCTTGTATTCCATGCGAAAGTGTCCCACCACCCACTAGTTCCTCGTTTTTGTCAGAAAATGAGGGTGCCGACGGTGTCCATTCAGGATTAGGAGTCTCGTTTCGTGCTCAACAAGACGATTCCTCAGGCTACGGCCGCTTTGATGCCCATAACCTCCCTCACTCCCCTATACCAGATTCTGCCCACCCTTGGAATGAGATTCAGCAGCAGTCCCTTGGCCCGCCCTCCGTCGAAACAACACCAAGGACTCAGCACGACAGCACTTCTCGCCACCGTTGTGATATTTGCAACAAGAGCTTTGTAGCCAACAACGGCTTAAAGCGTCATGTCGAAACCACACATGAATATGGTCGGGCCTATTGGGTTTGTACTGTGAAGGGTTGTAGGAAATATGATATACCAGTCTTTAGGAAGGACAATTTTAAGCGGCATTGCAAGAAGAAACACCCGACAGTGGATCTGAAACAGTTTGGTCTCTGAATATGCACGCATCTACGTTTGTTTTAGCTAGGGAGGTCGTCGTGAAGACTTTTTAGGATCGAAGGTCTTTACGATGCCTTGTCGCTATGCTAGCGGAGGTAGATCGTTACTGCGGATCATTGCGTGTAGTATCTCTAAATCATCTAGTTCGAGACTGATGATCGCCGGGTTCACGAAGCGCAACGACTGTATGTTTTTCGTATAGACCAATGGCAAGATATGATTACGTGTCGCAACATGTTAACTGCCTCTTGATATATCCATCTTGACGAAACAGACAACTCACCAGGCATCAGCCAACTTGATCTGCTCGACGTCGGATATATAAAATCCTCGCCCGCCCCGAACTTTTGCTCATCACTTCTACTTCTTCACCAACGTTCAACGCACCGACAGGATATCCACCCTATACTCTCTTCCTCCCGGCTATCAAGTCAAGTCAAGTACTGGTAGATGGAAGATGAGGGCCATAGCAAACCACCCAGGCCCCACCCCGAAGGCCTGTCCCCGGTTCGGAGCCCCGTAGACCAGCGGGTGACAAAATCAGGCCGGACAAGCTCAACATTTCCAGTGGACATAATGGGCACCGTTATAAGTCTGCTACTGTGTTTAAAGTTGATACGTGTGTCAGAGCAATCTGCATTAACGTCCATAACTGCATTAAAGCCATATAATCTACCGAAACCTTCCACTAGTTAACTCACTCTACTAGTCAGATCAATTACCTTATTATCCTTAATTTTCCTGCTTGTAATGCGAAGGGTTTGCTGGAGACGTAGGATCACCGCCTTCTAGATGCCTTGACATTGGATCCATACATCGGCAGCTCCGCCGTGGCTCCAGCAGAAGATTTTGACCTAGATTTCGATCATTTCTTTTGGGCGACAGCGTCATCTGCTCAATCAAACAAGACCATCTTGATACCATCATACATTCGGCACTGTTCAATAAAGGAGCGAGAAAGCTACCGATCGAATTGATAGTTTGAGAAGCGACAAACGAGAATTATTCCGATCCGGCAGGACGGCGATCTTCGAAAGTATCCCGAGACTAACAGACATGTTATTTTGTTTTGCCCTGCTAGCACCATTTTTTTTTCCTGCCAGCAGCGGCTTCTCTACCGGCTGCAGTCCTTTATTATCAGTAGACATGAGGTTCGTCAGGCTCGCGAAATCCTGCACCACCAGTAAAGGCATTTTCTTCTACCTCAGCCCAGTGCGCAAGCCCGATGTGGTAAAATGAAATACTTTCATGTTTAAAATTACTAATTACTCCTTGCTATTTCGTCCACAGCAAATTGTGAGATTTGCAGTGACAAGAGTCAATTCATGCTCGCTCGTCAGAACGTCTAGTTACTTTCTTGTCCTACTTTGACTTCGCCGCGGACCTTGTAAGCCCGATCGACTAGTTGGACACGGGAACAAAACCTATCGTCGTTCCGGAGCTGGAACTTGATTCTTTCCTGCAGTTCAAGTACCTCTGCTGGCGCAAGGCTATCGCAGAGAAGTATCTGGATGATTTCGATGCCACCAAACAAGCGAAATACCTCGAGATTCTCTAACTCATGCCACGCATCCATACCCAAAACCAGCTTCTTCATTTGTGCTAGTTGGCGGCCATACGAGAGCCACAAGTTTGTTATATTCATGTAGTTCTCGTTAAATTCCCAAAAGTCATTTGAAGTCCAGGGAACGTCGCGTGACGGGTTCAAGTAGAATGACCAACTAGGCTGCTTGTGGTGACGAAGTAGGTAGAAGCTCCTTAGTGTATGGATCCGAGACTCGATGCATATGGAGAGAGCAATGGGATGTCGGTCCTTGTCGGCTAGCTGCCAAAATGGGGTCGGTCCACCTGACCATTGGGCTTCGGGCCTCCATTGCTCATCTGATTCAAGCCAAGTTGACATGCAACAAAGGGGTTGAAGTCTAGCGTCACCTTCAATCTCGTCATCTGACCCAAACGTCTGAATCTCAATTACACGAGGCTCTGGCCAAGTTGCCTCCCAGATCAGGCGGATCTCGGCTGGGAGGTCGCTGAAGGTAAGCGGGCGGGCCCTTCTACGAGGGTTTGGTAACAAGCGGCGATCGGTAGAACGGAGCCTCTGTCGTAGCACTGAAGGCAAACTTCCCAGTTCGAAGGATGGTTGCGATAATTGCTCATGCCCAGTGAGCAAGGGTCTGAATGGTCCCGGGCCATTATGACGCTCGTCGTCCATTCCAGATTCTCGGCTTCTCTTCTTGAGCAATCGACTCGCGAGCTCCGTTCGTCGAGCTGCAGCCTCTGATGGATTCATCCAGTATACATTGGTGACCCAAGCACATGGCGCCTACCCTGTGCCTCCAAAATGCCTCGTACTCTTCACCTTGTGATTTCCGGCTTGGCAAGGGGTCTCGGCCGTCGGGACCACAGTGCCACGCACATGAGCGAGAAGAGAATCTCTCTCAAGGGGCCTCGCCTATATCACACTGTTCTCAAGAAGGAATGCAACTTCTGCGACCTCACACATTACATCAAAGACCCAAAAGCTCACTGGAAGACTTGCTTCAATGTGATCCCGTCTCTCAAACGATATGGAGGCTCACCCAATCCAAACGCCACAACCCAAGCTGAAGTTACGAAGAGGATCGCCGCAGAAGCCGGTTTGAAAGATGTCATTGCCGAATACGTGAAGAAACTCAAGCATAATGACCCTTCCTCGTCACCTACGCCGGAGACGAACTCAAATCAGCAAGCCGGAGGTTTCGTAGTCACGACTATCCAAGCTGGTCACATCACAGCCTCTGTCTATGCCCTACGAATGAGCATTCTCCTAGATAACTACTCAACTCAACACATCTTCAATGACATCACTCTCTTCGTTGGGGAACTCACTCATGACAACCCAACCAGTGTTTGGGCCGGCGAGGGAGCCAGCGTGAGCCAAGGCGTGGGAACAGTGAAGTTCACAGCCTCCAATGGCTTCAAATGCACCCTTTACGACGTGTACTACATCCCGGGCTTTCAGACGAGCGTTGTGTCACTGAACAAGATGAAGGCAAAGAACTGTCACTGGCAAAGCTTCACTCAAGAAGTCAGGAATATGACTACGGGAGCCCTGTTGTTCAAAACCACGAAACACTTCGGTCAGCCGTGTGTTTCCTACGTCCCGGTTGACGAGGAAGAAAATGAGTATCCAGACTTGTTGGGTTCTTTTTCATCACACATCTCGCCCCAAGAGCTCACGTGACCCCAAGGCACCGTCAACTGCATCGTCAGATCTTTGGATTAACGCCTCAATCACCCGGGTGCGCGGTCGATAGAAAAGGTCCTCGACCGGACCCTCAGAGTCAAGGTCAACGGGGTCAAGACAGCTGAGTGTGACATTTGCGGCAAATACAAGGCGAACGGGATCATATCACGTCGTTCGCATGCCACGGAATATCAGACCACTCAGATCCTTCCAATAGTGGTCTGATTCTGCAGAAGAGTGCTGGGCTTGGTGAGTCTTTAGAACAAGACCGACTAACAGTCCAATGGGTTTCGGAGCTGCGGCTTAGATGTGTGCAGATTGCGTACCTCTCAGCATGCTCCGTTGCAGAGAATAAGGCAGCGTGATTGTCAGATGAAGTGATCCACGTTGTCAGCGAATTCCAGGTGGCAGGGTTTCCTCATGTAGTGGGGTGCCTGTGGCCAGCTGGGGACTCGGAGTGTGTAGACGTAGCGAAGCGGTTCTATTCTTCGATATTACAGTGGAACTAGTCAGCTATCACCAACAACGAGGTGGCTTCGGCGCTGCAGGAGGCGGTGATGGCAGTACGTACAGAGGATCTGAGCATGCCATTGAACTGGGCACAATTTGTGCATAACAGGGCATGAAGGGCCATTTACATTCACATGTAGTTATCTGTCCATACTATAATCACAGTAGGGCTAGGCACTGTCTCCTGCGACACGCCACGCTACGCCAATATTGACTGGGCTTAGTCCCTAGGTGCGCTTACAACCAATCATAAGGACTTAAAACATGATAACTCGTCTTTCATGCTCGGAGCCCACGCGGTCCAGCCATCTTACCCATCTTACAGAGATCGCCAACCACCACGCCAACTCTGCTACAGTGCTTCCCATAATATCGGAGAAAAACAAGGCTAGCGCTAAAGCGACCTGAGCTGTCCCCGAAGTGCCCCATCCAGTCCTTACCCGCCCCGCGCATTGCATTTGGTCACGTCAAATCACACCATGGTGGTAGCAGTAGCGCGACCCTCATCAACAGCGTCCAACTTTGCTGGAGTAAAGAAACCTAGGAAAACAAGGTACTTGGGTATTCGTTATGGTGCTGCTGTGAGTCAAGATCACGGTGCGTGGAGTTGCCTCTGCGGTAGGATTCACGTCTTGTGTCCTACATTGATACAGACAACCTACTAGCTAGTTCGAGGCCTTCGGGTGTGGTGCCCTGCATCCCACCACACTGACTCTGATAGTGTGGCCACTTCGCGTGACAGAAGGAAAATTATCAAATAAGAACAGTTCTCCTAAAAGAAAGAACAATCTGCCAATATAGCTTCAAAAGTACTGAATGGGGAATCCCTTGCGAATAGCACCTAGGTACTAAGGATGTTAAGTAGAAGTAGGGTTAGATAATGAAACATATATTTTTTACCCATAGCCCTATCAAACCTGGCTCGTTTTGGCCTAACAATACACAGCTTGATAAACTTTTATACACGCAACATACTCCCTCATCTAAGTAGTCCGTACCGACTCTGGTGTTGAAGTAAAACGGTTTGTAGTAGTCCCTATGCTTAGTTCTTTGTCCCGTTCGCGCGCTACGGTTCTTCGGATCCTTGCATTCACTGATGGCGATGGCCCTTGATCCCATCCAAGCTTTGTACTGCCACTTTTGTCATCATCCTCCCTCGCGTATTGTCCGCGCGGCCGAAGTTCAAGAGTTTGGCCAGTACGTTTCCGTGGCGAATCGTCCAAGGTTGTAGTCCGCCGCCTTTTCGCCAGCTTTGCTTGTTGCCTTCGATGCTTGGAGGCTCTTCGTAGAAAGCCTTTAAAGTGTTGTGGATTTAAACCGAGAATCGACTCTAAGGCATCGACAGCCAGCTGCGAATGGTCGTCGACTTCTGTGTTAAATATGGCTTCTGAGTCATCACTACCAGAGGTGCTACTGGAGTCCGTTTGAGAGGTACCACTTCGGGAGAGTTTATTGTTCGTTAATGGAGCATCGGCGGACTGAGTCTCGCAAGGCAGATCGTATGGAAGGTCGTAGAATTGGATTAGATGGGCAAGTGTCTTTCGCTTGGTTTCGGAATCGCATTTTCGTAGGGAGTAGAATTCCCTCGCATTTTTCGGATAAAGGTTCATATCTGGGTGAATGATAGCTCCGTTGCTAATCGATGGTATTGGTTCGAGCCGAAGCGTGGGATTGTGGAGATTGTTGTTCTTCGTGAAGGCACGGAGCCGCGTAGTTTCTAGAGCGAGTTCGTTGATGGAAGTGCGAAAGCCGTCGATGAAGGCATGGATATCGTATTTGAGACAATTGATTTCGTGGTTGGTAGACTCTCGGAAAGAGCCCAGGTTGGTTGTGAGAGCGGCAAACTGATCTTCTGTGGCATTGCGGAAAGAACGGAGTTCCTTTGTGAGCAATTCTTCTTGACGGTTCCGTCCATCGATATACTCCTCGCGGGTGAGATACACGGTGGTTGAATCCATCGCGACGGGGAAATGAGCGCCTCGTGTGGGCAAACGAGAAAGGAAGATGGTCTACTCTGGAGACGGCGATTACGTAGCTGACTAGCTTTGGACGGTTCTGTCACGTGAGGCCGCGGCACTCATTTATTACCTCAGCAAGCCAGCGCCCAGGTGCTCAAAAAGTTGCGCGCTTGGACCAAACTGCGCGATATTATTGGCTCATCCCAACTCTGCGCCCCATAGCATGACTAATCGCCCAAACGCCATTGACGGGGTACATCGCCACTGACATCCAACAAACGCTGTTGGGCATTTGCCGCACTACAGAGACTGGATTGATCGGAGAGCGGTGTTGGCACATACTCTGCTGAAATGAATCCTATTCAGTTACTGTGAACAGACGAGAGATTATCTCCATAGTTTAGAATCACTCGTCACGGATCTGTCCACCGCTTTTTCAAGTGTCTTCGCCGTGCCTTCTTCCATCGATCGCAATCCGTCACACTTGTGCAGGGGTATTGGAGACAAAGACCTTCACCAGTCTGATCTGGCCGCTTAACATCACTACAATTTTCTTAGGCTTGTGAGTGACCGTGCAAATGATTTGCAGTATGACACCAGTAGCCTGAATTTTGCCGGTTTTGTTCAGAAGAGCAGATTGGGGAAAGCTTACCCTGTATGGCCCAGATCAATCTGATCCATATGAGGAGCTTCACTTTGGACCGAGTCGTGAACGAGCCCTATGCGCCCATGCTAGTATCGTCAGACAACGAAAACTTTAAAAAAACCCGCAGAACAGCCCAATATCGTCGTAGTCTTACTAGACTGCGGAGGACGGATAAGAAAAGCTGAAATCCCAATAGGCAGGTACCAACGCGAACCCTCCTGTACCTGGCGATACTGGGCGTTGCTATGATGCTGCGGCCTAGAGAGAGAAGCTATAGGCGCGAGTGCGCGCGAGTGTGGGCGTGTGAGTATGAGAGAGATTGCGAGAGCAAGCATGACGTGTAATGAGCCGGTTAAGAAGGGTGAGGGACGCAGCAGACTAGCAACAGATACGAAGGTTAGAGTTGCCATTGATGTCATATTGGTCACTCATGATCCGATCCCTTTTTATCCCTTTGGTGCCTCGCCGTAGCCTAGCCCTCTTCACACTAGGGCCGCTCTATGCGACATGACGTCGGAGGCAGGCCAAGCGCAAGGGAAGGGTACCTATTTCACAATGTGGATTTCTTTCCTTGGCCTTTTGCGTCGGTTTGGTCGACTATGTCGGAGATGTTCATATGTCTCTAACCCCATTTTTTCAAACCAGACACACTCATTAACCTCGTCACATTCCTCGAATGTTTTAGCGACCTCCATTTGCCTTATCTGGCACCATTTCGTGGGAAAATAATATCTCTCAGGGGAGTTATCCAATTCCCATATAGGTAGGTGCTGTAAACGGGCTTTAGGACGGCCCAGCTAATGCTTGCCCCTAAATGTCAACTAATTTAGCATAAAGCTCTTTCTCAAGCATTTGAATTAGCTCCTGTTTGGGTTGTATGATATAGGGCATATAGCTCTTCGAAAACAGAGTAGTTACTAATTGCCGGCCGCTAATAGGATGATGCTTAATGATGCGGGCCGGTTTGGACTGTGGACCAGAGGTAGCTAGACCACGGACTTGTCATGCCACGAGGGGTCCGCTAGGGGGGGTTTTAAAGGGGATTTCTTAGGCAGGCAGTGAAACGACCACAGCGGACGAGAATAACCTCACCCCAATTGGATAGCTAGCCCTCACGGATGTCGGGGGCGAGTCGCTGAGGAAGGTGTCCAGCCTACTCCAACAGAGTAGGTAGCGGCTGCTAGTAGCACGACCGCGTTTGAGGTAGACAGTCCAAGGACTTCAAGATAGCTAGAAAAGTGTCTAATTAGACACTTTATCCAATGGGTCTTTAGCTGCGGAAGGTGGCAAGGCTTGAATGTCGGTTTGCAACCTAAGAGTGCGGTGAGGGTTCGAGATGGACGGACATGCGACACCAGCAATGAGAGAAAAGAGGATTTCTGCAGCAGTGGGCAAGGCAATGATGCATTGGAAGAGGAGGTCATTAAAAAGGGTATTAATACAATGTTGAAAGAGAAGGGCATCGCCATTTCCTCACTGGAAGGTCTCGTTCCGTCACAGTGTTGATGATGATGATGTCTGTCCTGCGTCGCCTGCTGCGACTAACTCCCCGTTTTAAAACTTCCCGGCCCGTAGCCCCCTGGCCTTATACTGAAGGCGGCCCCCGGCCCCCTTCCTAATCCACCGTCCAACCCGGCCCGCTTCATTACTGATGCGAGGCGGATTGGACTGCTGTAAAGGCTAGCTAGATAGCTAGGGCCTAAAGAGGCCTAGCTGCGGGGAGCCATTTTTAGCTAAAGAAGATCGGCCCCATTTTATGCTACAACCCATGCGCTACAATACATGTGCCACAACCCACCTAACAACGCGCCACCTTGTTTTTCTTGTGAAAGTCAAGTGTCGGTGATTGATTCTTATAAATAAATGTTATTTAGAATGCCGAGGACCTTTTCAATATACCTCACACCTACCGCCACTCCATCCTCATCCTGGAATTCTCGTTCGTCACCAAAATCCAGGTTGTCCTCATCTAGACAAGTTAAGCATGTCTCGACCACCTCGCTGTATTTAGTACCCATCTTAGCTCTCAACATGTTGCTATGACTAAGAGTAACTAGGTGCTCCTTCAGTATATTGGGGCTCTTAAGCTGTGACCTGTCTTCAGCGAGACTAAGAGCTGTCGACGGCTGCGCAGCCCCGTCGGGGTCGTAAGCAACGAGCGACTCCCACAGACCAATCTCAAGAAGGCATACTCCAAGGCTGTAGATGTCGTGCTGCATCACATAGTAGTCGACGTTATTTCCCTGCCGCAGCGGATGCCGGTATAGATTGGTCTCCCACTTCATATCGGTCACCGGGTATGTCCTCCCATCTGCATTTCGGATGACCTGGAACCCAACCAGGCATGCCATGCTGGAGAGTCTCCCCTCCTCCGTCTCGCTGAGGCTCAGTATTGTCTCAGGACGGATATTCTTGTGCACGAACCCGTATAAGTGAACGTAATAGACAGCATTGACAAGCCTTTTCGCCATCTCGAGGCGGTCGGACAGTGAGTCATGCGCTTGGCCGGAGAGCAGCAGTTGCCGAACCGTGCGGATGGCGGTGTATCTCTCTGGAACCCGGAAGAGGAAGGCCATGCCGGAGGTCCTACCCTGCCGCACCACCCCCTTGCAGCTAAAGACTCCAAAGTTGAAGGGATCCGAGTCTCGAAGACGGCGGGCAAACTCCCGTGCGTCTTTGGACTGGACTGCCCCGTTGGTGACTATGTCGACAATGAGCCGTCTGGGGTCTCCTGGACGCGTGGCTATTAGAGCCGTGCAGGATAAAATGGCTTCTTTGTTATAGCCGTTTAGTTCCTCTTCGCGAATAAAGACGCTCTGGGATTCTGTCGAGGGCCCTTTGAACGCTCGACGAAACTTCCGGGCTACCAAACCGAAGTCCGCTGCACCTGTAGGTCCGGTTTTGATGATGTTGTTCAGCGTCACGTCAACAGTAGGAGGAGCAAGTTTGATCAAGTGAAACCAAGAAGGCTCGTAGAGTCTCTGCCAGGATTCCAGTTCCGTTATGGTCTCCTCAAGGGTATCCTTCAACCGCACGTACTGTAGCTTTTTTACCATTTCGGGCATTGGGCGCCGGGAAAACTTTGAGAGATTCTGAGTAGCTGCATCCAACTTGCCCCGGAGGATGCAAAGAGTTCGCTGTTGAAGAGCTTTGTGGTCGTCGGTCATGGTGCTTTCTAGCTCCTTGGTCACCTCCAGCTGGCTGAGAACTCGTGTCCAACACACTTCAATGCGGACAATCATCTCGTTGACCTTGGCGTCAGCTTCTCGGTAGTCCTTGCAGGCCTGAACCAGAGCCTTTCCCCATCTTGTTTTTTTTTAAATCTAGTTAGCCCTTATGATCACCAGTGATATCTATGGATGTATTGTCCTGGATACATACTTTATGCATAAGTCAATAGACCCAGTAAGGCCAATAACTCCAATAGCGAACTCAGCCATTAAGTGCTGAAACTTAGAAATCAGTGGAATTTTCGAATGTCGTGCTCAGGTGGAAGCCTGGGATGTGGGTAGTGCTACCGTTGCTTCAGCATGCGCCTGAGTGCTGGAATATAGACATGAAGACAACCCAACCCGAGTGTCAATCGGAGCGGGGGGAACTGACTAGAGGTCAATCTGCCTCCCTCAAGACAGCCATTTGAAAATAGGCAACCGCGCGGACCGCCAACCTTTCTAAAGATGCGTGGAAGGCTGAACGGCAGTCTGAACGGTGGTAGGTGGCTTGCTAGGGTCACCCATCCAAAGTCTTTATGGCGCCAATAGTTGATCAACACGTGTGCACGAGTCCTACACACTGCGGCAATTTCGCGATTCGTCAGGATAAGACGTTGGGCCTCAATCCGACAATGTCATTAACCGACCTTCTTAGAAATCCCACTGGGCAGGGTGTCCGC
This sequence comes from Dactylonectria estremocensis, assembly GCA_020744375.1. Taxonomy (NCBI): domain Eukaryota; kingdom Fungi; phylum Ascomycota; class Sordariomycetes; order Hypocreales; family Nectriaceae; genus Dactylonectria; species Dactylonectria estremocensis. The sequence continues at coordinate 46,395 of JAGMUU010000038.1, forward strand.
CACAGATATGGCACCTATCACCTGCGACAATACGTAGAATGCTAGGAAACGGTTTGTGATGTATTCGAAACTGATGCTCATATTGACGCCGCACATCGATTGCCATATTAATTAAGTGTGTAACTTTCTTGAGCTGCGTGAGACCGCGGTGGCTGGGTCTCCAGCTAACAGGGGGATGATGGAAGCCGATCTAAACGGGGGTAGCGCTTACAAGCCGGATGCAGACAGGAAGCTTCCTAGCCTGTGCCTCTCCGCATGCTTATCTCACTAGGTAGCTCGCATGACCAAAAGAAATGGGCCATAGGTAATGGTGATTTGCTTGATGTTAAATACCCGCGGCCTAACATATTAGCCGGTACAACCAATTAACGTACATAGTAGTGCAGCAGGTGACAAGTCGTAACTTATGGTGTAAAAACTAGCCAAGGTCCAGATAAACCCACTTCATTCCCTGCCACTAAGAGTCACGGCGATCATCTAGGTAGAATTCTATTCCATTTCCCCTAAGATTCACCTATCGCCAAATTTGTAGAAATACTTATCTCAATGGAGGATGAACTACCGGACTATGTGCGGGACTACAAGCTGGAGACCACATTCCCTAAGAAACGCGAAGTTGTCCACATCTATGATGACCCTGATGCGCCTCCATCGTCGCAACGTCGGTTGGAATGTTGGAAGCGTGACAAACGGCCCATTGGCCGTGGCGGCCAGGGGCAAGTTTTTTTACAGACATGCATCAATGGCAGTCGACATTATACCCATCGCGCAGTGAAAATAATCCCACTTCAGGATGGCGGCGGAAGACGACGATACATTCGAGAGCTCGAAACCATTATCAAATTCTCTCACGACAAGGTACGTGCTCATCCGGGTTTCGATGTCATGCCACAGCCAGGCTGTTGAGCACAATAAGGGGCTATGAAGTCACTTCATGCTGACTCAGACGAGTAGTACTCCAAATACTTCGTGAAGTCTCTAGGATGGTACGAGAATAAGGACTCGTTATGTATCGCCATGGAGTATTTCCCTACAGGAGATTTGCAGACATATCTCTGCGACCACCCTGCCTTACCTGAAGACGACTCCCGCCAGATCACCAGTCAAGTGCTGCGGGGCTTGGTAATCATGCACGGAGAAGGTTTTGCTCACCGTGACATTAAGCCTCAGGTGAGTGCACTCCGAAAAACTCAACCGCCGTTCGTTCAATTTGGTAGTGGATAAGTATCTGACCTCCAGCATAAGAATGTCTTAATTCAACAACGTCCAACACCTACAGAGCCAGGCTCTTGGTGGGTTAAACTTTCAGATTTTGGTATCAGCAAGAGACTGGAAGCAGCTACTAGCGGCGCAAGCACAGTGATCGGTACCGTCGAATACATGGCACCGGAGCTCTTTGACCAAGACAGCCTCCTAGATATCAACTACCCGGCAGCAGACATGTGGGCCTTGGGCGTCATGACCTTTTGGATATTAACCAAGTCTCGCATGTTCTCGAGTCAACGGCATTTCTTTCAGTATGAAGCGCGCCCAGACACACTCTTCCCTCGTGGCTCTTTGGTCGATTTTCATGTCAGCCTAGACGGGCAGGCTTTTATTCGTGCTTTGATGGGGCCGAAGCCGGATGAACGGCTAGACTCTAAAGCAGCCATTTGTCATGCCTGGGTTCAGTCTTGGATGCCGAGTGCGCCAATGCTTTCAGACGATCGCAGCGAGTAAGTCTAGCGACTTACAGAATGTTTTGAGCTGACAGTTGACGATATAGATCATCAACTTCTTCTTCCGAAAGGAGTTCGTTTGATGAAGAGAGAGGAATGACAACACAGGTCTCAAATATCACTGATCTCCCAAATACTTTCCAAACGGGCTCAAACACCGAACTGGCCGTTCTTCCACCGAGGCCGTTACCCAAGGTGCTTAACGATCATATATCGAACTTCCATGCCGAAGGGTCAGAGGCTAACCGTCTGTACAGACACCGCCAGCAGTAGAGATGTGGGACGAGGCCGAGGTCGAGCTGCTTCTCGAGAAAGGCGCCGACCTAGAGGCCAAAGATGGCTCCGGTCAGACACCGCTATTGTGGGCAGCAGTGAACGGGCGCGAGGCCGTAGCCAAGCTGCTTCTCGAGAAAGGCGCCGACCTAGAGGCCACAGGTGCTTCCGGTCGGACACCGCTATGGTGGGCAGCAGGGAAGGGCTATGAGGCCGTGGTCAAGTTGCTTCTCGAGAAAGGCGCCAACCTAGAGGCCACAGGTGCCTTTGGCCCGACACCGCTATGGTGGGCAGCCGCGTGCGGGCAGGCGGCCTTAGCCAAGCTGCTTCTCGAGAAAGGCGCCAACCTAGAGGCTAAATATGATGGCGCGACACCGCTATCGCAGGCAGCAGGGAACGGGGCCGAGGCCGTGGCCAAGCTGCTTCTCGAGAAAGGCGCCGACCTAGAGGCCACAGGTGCCTCCGGTCGGACACCCCTATCGTGGCAAGCAGGGAACGGGTGCGAGGCCGTGGTCAAGCTGCTTCTCGAGAAAGGCGCCGACCTAGAGGCCAAAGATGACAATGGTCGGACACCGCTATGGTGGGCAGCAGTGAACGGGCGCGAGGCCGTAGCCAAGCTGCTTCTCGAGAAAGGCGCCGACCTCGAGGCTAAAGATGACAATGGTCGGACACCGCTATTGCGGGTAGGAGAGAGCGGGGGCGACGCCATAGCCAAGCTGCTTCTTGAGAAAGGCGCCAACCTCGAGGCCAAAGATTGCCATGATTTGACACCGCTATTATGGGCAGCATCAAATGGGCGTGAGGCCGTAGCTACGTTGCTTCTTGAGAAAGGCGCCGATCTAGAGGCTAAAGGTGGCGATGGCTTCACACCGCTCTCAAAGGCAGCATCATACGGGCGCGAGGCCGTAGTCAAGCTACTTCTTAAGAAAGGCGCTAACCTAGAGGCTAGAGGTGGCGATGGCTCGACACCGCTATTGTGGGCAGCAGGGAATGGGGCTGCGGCCGTGGTCAAGCTGCTTCTTGAGAAAGGCGCTGACCTAGAGGCCAAAGATGGCTCTGGTCGGACACCGCTATCGTGGGCAGCTGCATGCGGGCAGGCGGCCGTGGTCAAGCTGCTTCTCGAGAAAGGTGCCGACCTCGAGGCCAAAGATGGCTCCGGTTGGACGCCGCTATCGTTGGCAGTATCGAATGGGCATGAGGCCGTAGCCAAGCTGCTCCAAACCTATACAATAACCATGAAGACCTAGGCCATACGCTCCTCGGCTATCAATACAACTATTTTTTGTATTTCCTTTGTTCTCGGAGGGTTATAGGGGCTGGACAAATTTATCTTCTTTTAGATCGAATGTTCGAGAATCATCTACAATTATTGCTAGACGCTAGGAGCTCTAAAAGAGAATAGGACCGAGCCGGTCAGGGAAAACAGCGATAACAAGTAATAAATAGTATAGCTAGTAGGGCAATGAATACCCGCGAAGGATATATATCAGGTTGGGGTTGGAGGCGGCGAAGATCTTGGTGATGCCATGTCCGTGACATCACCGGCGATAGTGCCTGGTCTAAAAGGCATCGACACCCACGCCCACATTCTCTCTTTCCTCCTTTCCCTTCAAACAGACACCTGCGAGGACGCCCACAACTGCCTAAGGCATACCTACCCCTAAGGCGCCACCTACCTGGTATAAGGCGGTGCTTGTCAGTCTCGTTCCTTCACCAGGTAAATTACGCTAGCACAGTTCCTCCTGGCTTCCTTTGGCGGGCCGCTTGCCGGACCGGTCCCTCCTGTCCGAGCTTTTACATGCGCACTGTGACGATTACGAACGCACCAAAAGGTAAGGATCCTTACACTTTGGGCTCGCGTTATCCATCTCGATACGCACACACAAAGCACGGACCAGTTTTGCCAAGACTTTATCGATTTTACGCTGTCATTTATTTATTTTTACTGTCACTTTTTACTATAAGCCACGGCTTACACAGTTTTGCTTTTTAGCTAAGGTAGTGTATTTATAGTTTCTTTGAGGAAGAGATATATAGACTTTTACTATCATAAGTCTATCGTACCTGTGTGAGAAAAGGAGACGTTAAGGGACATTGCTGCCTTACAGCTTACGAATGTAACTGCCAAGGTACATGCTACGACTTGGCCTCAGAATCCTCGGAATCGCACCAGAGAGAAGTGTCGTCTTCCTCGTCAACTTTGATGACCAAGGTAGACTGTGTTATAGCATCCCAATCCTGAAACCACCTCTCGTGTCTGTGGTCGCGCTCGAAGCGCTGCCTTGTCTCGTCCCCCAGCCTCTCCAGCTTATAAACGGCGTCCCTCATTTGTCCATCTAATACGTTCTTCGGTTCGATAAAATCGCCTCGTGCTGGTCCCCGGAAGAGATACAGCCCCTCCCACCTCTCCGCCCTCGAAAGCTGTACATATAGGCTCATAAAACTAGGCTTTGTTGCGGTGCGGCTGTCATAAACGCCTTCGAGGTTAAGAAGGACCTCTGAGAACTGCTTACCCTGGCTTTTCTGGTCCGTCATAGCGACGGCGGGTGTGCATAGGGGTCCTGTTCTATAGGTGACTAACTGAAAGCCTGGCTTGCTTCTCGAGCTAGGATTCTTCCCTCGCATAGAGTCGGAGATTGTGATGTGCCTGGTGAGAAGAGTGAGGGACGCAGGTCAATAGCTCGTAGGGACAATGATAGGGGTCATAGGTGATATCGATTGATCTCTGATATGCCAAGGACAGGCGAGAGCTGCGCTATATATGCTTTTTCTCTAGTCCCACGATGGTGCTTCGCTGGTTATGGGCTGAGGCTCTGTCACGGGCCTGGAGGCACGTGACAGATATTCTATTACTGGACGACATTGTCTGCGGCTTAGAGACTCATGATAAACGGCGACGACGGCTTCAATCTCTTGTCCGCCGCATTCCGGGCCGGACCGACATTGGGTCCCGCGAAGTAACTAATTTCTCGTCTTTCGACGCAGCGGAACGGCTTAGTGAGATATTCGCTCAAGCCATCACACAACGGTGGGAAGGATTTGTGCTCAAAGGTTGCGACTACGCCTACTTCTCATTCAACAGAAGCAGGCCATTTATCAAGCTCAAGAAAGATTTTATCCCAGGCCGTGGCGACACCGCAGACTTCGTCATTATTGGGGGACGCCGCGACGCGGGAGATGAGCATGAGCGTAGCATTGGTAGCCTATGGTGGACGTCATTCTATATCGGGTGCATCGAAAATAAGGATGAGGTCTGCCGCTTTAACGCCAAGCCGAAATTTCGCATAATCGATACGATCGATAGACATGGCATCTCGAAAGAAAACATCACGTACCTCAACCGCCATGGATACTTCACACGAGCACCATTCGCCAAGCCTATGCCCGAGTTCGATGTCTTATTCGAGCCCGAACGGAGGCTACAGCCAGTGGAGCTATTCAAGCATCTGTTTATAGTAGAAGTGGTCGGTGCTGGCTTCGACAAGGCCGCGAACGTTGGGTACTTTGCTCTGCGATTTCCACGAATGTTGAAGATTCACGAGGATTGCTCGTTCAGGGATACAATCAGGGAGCTGCAGGAGATGGCCCAAAGATGCCTAGACGTACCGGATGATGGAGAACAGGAAGAGAAAAGCTGGCTTAGGAGACTGCGAGGCTACGAGGACCTGCTTGACAGATCAAGGACTAGCTCTCCCAGCAACGACGCAGTTTCCGTCGCAGATATCTGTGAAGGCAGGCAAAGTAACCAACAACAGGAGAAGTTAGGGACGGCCGTTAAGTCCCAGTGCCTTGATAGTATTTCGGGAACTATGATGCCACACTGCTACATCAGTTATATTGATCCATACTGGGCATAGCTTCAGGATAGTGGGCTGACTAGGTTTAGGGAGTAACTCACATGTGTAGCGGGGATGTCTACTTTCAGTAGTTTCCCCGGTGTAGTTGAGGCTATGCATAATGAGATTCTACCATTGACATCAAGTACACCACAAGCCGAAGTTGATCTCTTGATGATACCCCTGGTTGGAGAGAAGCTACGAACCATCTGTCTCCAAGTAACCATTGAAGTATGCATTAGTCATGCGCTGATTATAGACACCAGAGAAATTGATTCTCTCAAATACTTGGCCAGCTTTAGCCAAGACAACACTTGGGCAACCATCTTTCTTCGAGCCATCAGACCGCTGGAGGAGGAATTCCAGTTACTCGAAAGGGTCAATTATGACCCACAAACCTTCGACTGCTCGGATAGTAGTTGAGGGTTCGGCGAATAAAACCTGTAGGCCATAGAAGTCAGGTGTAGTCAGGCCCCCCCGTGCTATTAATAAGTCATAGGTCAGCACCGTTCAGCAAGCAGCATGACTCTCCATACTTTAGATATACGACAAGAAGAGAAGCTGAGCAAGAGGATGACAAAAGCGGGGTTCCTCTCCTATCCTGCATCGTGCGGCTGAAAGTATTTCTCCGGGTATAAGTATATCCGAGCACATAGCAAATTAAATCTCGCTCACCCTCAAGTACAAAAATGAAAATTCGTTGGCGGGAACCCAGTTTAAGGACCCTCCGCCACCCCACCCCGAGCAACCTGGGGAACTCCGCGGCCAGGATGACACTCAAAGCCTTCCGAACCATCCTGTTCGTGTTTTTACAAAGTCATCTTCCTCCAAGTAGTTGAACACGAGGTATACTCTAGCCGCGAGATGATATGATATGGGAGCCAATAGGTGCGCACGTAAGTGTCACGTGTTGCGCACCCGGTGCGTGTGTAAGGAAGTTATGTAAGCCCAACCTCCTTGTAATTAAGCCAGCCGGCCGCAAGTTTCGCCCGAATTGTTTCTAATCTCGAGATGACGAACTACTATATAGATTCTTTTTTACGGTGCTACAATTGGAATATAAGCAATGTGTATATCAATAACAATCTAAGCAGTAACTACGATGCAGTCTTCAGCCTGGTTATCGTTTGAGTATAGAGCTTGTTAGTTGATTATGTCTTGCTTAACGCTCTTCTAAATCTCCTTTATGCCTCTTCGCCTATTTACCAGAGGGTTATCGCCCATCTCCTGGGCGACTTATCTCTCCATACGTTCATCTTCTGCCTTAGTCCAGTCTAAATATGCTATTATCTCCTCCTTAGTCCACTTCCGGCTAGGTCTCGTTGATATATATCGCTTATTTATCTACTTAAAATCTAAATATTAGATATAACTTATCTTATTATAGCGTTAGGGGAGGCCTATTGCCTTTCGATATTGCTGGTTGGTCTTTAAGCTACCTCGAGGCAGCTTGTTATACCATGCTATCTGTACTATAATATATCGATGATATATAGTATAAGGGTTATTATAGCGTATGTCTGGTTTAGGCGATGGCATTGATGGCGGTATATCTGGCGATGGAGGTATATCTGCTGATGAGGATAGCAGTGATATTACATCTAGCGGAGACGGTATCATCTCTTGATCAGATAGTGCCGCTGGCGGCGCTACCTGCTGCTATGGTAAAATTGAAGGTAAGGATAGATCGGGGACTAGCAGTGGAGCTGAAATTAGCGTAGTCGATGGCGGTAGCGTATTTGGAGGCGCTGTAGAAGTTGAGGAAGATATAAGATATATATATCGCAATGGGCATGCCTTTGAGCTCATCGTATGGCCCTATATATAATATCTTAAGTATGTAGGGTTGGCTTTCGTCTATATCTGTGATGCTTGCTTGATGATCTTAAATGCATATGGCTTGCGCTAAGTGCTAGTCTTCAGCAATATTAACCTAGCTGCCACCTGATCGAATTGACGGCGGGGCTCTATGAGTAATTGAGGGTTTCCTTCTCGTTGAAGATGCTAATGTGTATGGAAGTAGTGTAGCTGAAGCGGCTGCTTTTATTATAGAAGAGGCTTAATTGTGTAAGCGCAAGGGAGCCTAAGTGTTGCTAAGAAGACTTCTGTGCAGGCAGGGAGCCTGTTCTATTGGAGCCGCTTCCTCTGCGCCTCAACCTTCCGCAATGCCTCGTAAGATACCCAGCCTCATATAATGCTATATAGACTCCCTAAGAGTTCTATAGGCGTTTGGATTTGCTGCTTCGCTTGGTTTGCTCGGAGCTCAGCTACTTAGTTAAGTATCGCCAGCTTGATAGCCCTCCAGGCCTCAAAGAGATCCAGCTGGGAAGTATTAAGGTATATTTTAATGAGCTGATGAATACCTTCGCCTCGAGATATAACCACATTCTTAAAGTGAAGATACTGATTAACCTAAGCTTTGATGAGCTTCGTTTTGTAGAGGTTAAGCTATGTTTCGATGATGTAGGCGACCTTCCGGGCGTGGGCTGAAGTATAGCGCTCTTTGAGCTGTTGAAGCCTGTCTTTAAATGTCTCCTCGTTTGCTGATGCTATGAGCTTATGCCATTTTCTATAAAAGTCCTTCCACTCTTGGTGGCCTTAAGGCTTTTGAGCTGCATTGTTATGGCATATAAAGCTTAGCTGGCAGTAATGCAGGACTGCCTTATTGGCATGCTAAAGGCATAGAAGCGATACTGCAGCTAGGAAGCAATAAGATGCCGCATTTATGCAGGCGAGATAGCAGTCTGTAAGGATTATAGATAGCAGCCTTGCGCTATAGGCTTTATATATTAAATGTAGCCGATCTAATGCCTAAATATAGTCCTTCTCCTCCTCGCCGCTAAAGAAGGTGAAGGCAATGTAGAATGAGCGTTGATAGGCGTTAATACTGACGATATTAAAAAGAGGCATCTTATATTTGTTTATCTTATATATGCAGTCTAAGATAAGTATATCTAGGTATGACTTGAGGTATACTAGTGACTCTAGGTGGGCAAACAACATAGCTATAACCCAACTATCCTCATTGAAGCATATTTAACTCCAGAAACCCTCTGCCTTAAGCTCATTAATAAGAGCTTGTATTGTGCTTTAACCCTTTTGCTGGTCTCGTTTGCTTTATGTAATGTAGTTGTAGATATCTTGCTAGGTAGTATGAGACTCTGTATTCTAATGTAGGTAGGATCTGATCTCTTTCAGCGCTACTCTAGCGTTCGCAAGGTTGTTAATAGTTGACCTATCTGCATGGGATAGTTGATGATAGACTAGATGTATAGACATGTTTGTGCTTGGCTCGTGGTTGTGATGGGCAAACTCGCTGCTAGGATGGTGCGTAAGGCGCCACGTTGTCTTATCCAAGGCCTCCTTTATAAGGACTGAGAATTGACACTCTATATGCTGTGTTATAGTTAACCGTTGCTATATATCTGAGGCCTTAGGAGGTGCTCCTCTACAGTTATAGCTAAAGAAAATAATTTATCTGCCGCTCTCTGTTTTCTTCGACTTCCTAGTGATAAATGCATAGCCCCTGGGAGCTGCCCATGCATTAATCGCAGCGTGTAGGGCTTCCCGAGAGCCATACTCGCGTTCGGGAGGCAGGCAGTTGTCAGAAAATTGATAAGTAGCTGTAACTGGGTTCATTCTGGGAGAGACGATTTGAGAAGATCGCTGCGCGGCGAAGTGAGGCTCTTCATCAACGGAAAAGGGGCAGCTACGAGCGATGCGCCTGGCTGGCATATGAGGAGGTTGGGCTTATATAACTTCCTTATATACGCACCGGGTGCGCAACACGTGACACTTACGTGCGCACCCGGGTGCGCACCTATTGGCTCCCATATGATATCCCCAGCTGAGTCAGCAGGTATTGAGGCATATTATGATGCTTAACCAGCCCCTGTGGACTCTGTATTTAGTGGGGGATTTCTTAATTAGTGGAAGCTATAATTCAAAACCTGCCCCCCCCATCCTCTGCAGTAACCTTGAGATACATCCACGGCCTCAAGGCATCCATCAGCACCGTGCAGATCGACTCTACAGCAACAATGTCGAAAAGGTACCCCGCCCCGACGGAGGAAAGGATCATCTTCCTACACCAAAACCAGAGGGACAAGAGCATCTCGTGGCTCGCCGACATAATCGCAGGACGTGACCTTGTGGCCATAACACTATCCAACGACCCCAGCGAGATCCTTCAACGGACAGGGCTACGGAGGGCGGTGCTCGGCCGAGCGGCTTACTCCTTCGATGAGGAAGTCTTCATCAAGCGCATCAGCAACGGCGCCTACGGAACTTGCAGCCAACTGATGTCAGCAGCCGCAGTGCCCGACGACGGCTGCATGGTCCCCATCTTGGATGTCTTCAAGCTGATCATGTGTGACGCGCGCTGCCTCGAGGAGGGAGAGAGCTTGCAGAACGCATACGAGGCAGAGCTGCGAGAGGATGAGCTCCAAACGCCGACAGCGCGCGCCAGGGAGATTGTCCGCGACGAAGACGAAAAGACGGCGCGGAGGAACGCCAAACTCATCATCCCCCATCTCGAGCGTCTATCAGCCGACGAGCTTGCGCAGATGGAGAAGGACCAAGGTGGCGCCATGAAGGCAATCTGGAAACAGGTTGCTCCCCCGCCTCCCGCTTGGATCCAGCAGATTGTCGATGCTCAGCAACCCTGGGGCTTCGTCTTCTATAAAAACAGAGTGGCCGAGCAGGAACTTGGCCACGATTGGGAAGACGTGTGGAGCGAAATCAAACAGTGTACAGACCGGATGCCAGTGGCTATCAATGGAGAACGCAACCATGAGTACACACTGTTGAGTTCTATTCATACCGGGGGGAACGAACGTAATATGAGGCGCCTATGGACTACCGACTGGGCCGCTGGGCCCATTGACCCAGACTTATTAGAAGACGATGCTCTAAGACAGTAAGACCCTCACCCTAGCCTCCTGCTACCCGCCATTGCCGGATTGACAGCCTGCTCATCGTTTTACAGACACTTCAAAGAGTACAAAGAGTCGCTCTCATACCCGGGCATCTTGCGGAACACGTTCATTATGATTGACGACCAATGCATCCCCGCGGACCTTTGGAAATATACCGGACGTGCTATAGATACCTTTTGGGTTTGGGCATATGATGCCGACTGGGAGCCCTCCTCAACAGACGCTACTGTGTCGAATGGAGAGGAGTACCGAGGCCGTGTCAGGGTGCCACTCTACAGCCTGAATGCGTGGTTCTATGGCGCGCGTTCCGAGGGCGAAGTCAGTCTTAAGGACATGTGGCTCAAGGCACAGACTCATCACGAAAAGCTGTGGATCTGCTACTCGAAACAGATGGAAAACTGGCATCACGAGTCTTATATCTAATCTAGGTCTAAGTCTGAAGGCAGGCAGGCAGGATGAATCATGAAGCTGCCAGCCAATGCAAGCTCGGCGCTATAGTCGTTCTTCTTCTATTAATCATGGGGCGGAGCTTGTATCGGTCGCCGCGCTTGCGATCATGCTTCTTGACGATCTTGAGGAAGCCGGTATAGTTGATGTTGCTGTACTTTTTCAGCTCGCGGATCTCGTTGGTGATCTCATCGAGTTCCGTCTGGAGGGTGCGAAGGCGGGAGGCGGAGGTCTCGCCCGACTGGGGGGTGGCATTGTCGTCGGTGGGGTCGACGGTTGCGAGCTCCTTGAGCTTGTCAAGGGCGGAATCGATGCGCTGCTTAAGGGCATTGGCGTGCTGCTCCTGGAACTGGGCGACCCTTTCGAGCTGGGTGTTGAAGATCTCGTCGCAGAAGCGGTTCTCGTCGTCCACGGTCCATGGCTTGGCCTCGTCCTCGGAGGGGTGCACGCGCAGTAGGCTTTTGAGCTTAGGGTAGTCGATGTACTTATCCTTCCATGGCGTATAGACGGACTCGTGGAGGGTCGTGCCGAAATGCATGGTCCGCAAGCGAGTCTCGTCCTATGTTAGCGTCGTGGAGTCGGCAATGGAGGCGAGACAATGATGGATGATGGACAGAGCAGAGGCATGACACACCACTATGCATCCGGAGCGGGTGAGAGAAAAGGGAATTGACTCAAGGGAGAGATAACAGACGACTATAAATTTGTACAGGCGTCCGACCAGTTCCGCGGTCTCCGCGAGAGACAAGTATACATTAGAAAGGTCGGTAGCTTGCCTACTTCACACTAGCTCAACAAGACCTCCTCTATCCTTCGATTGAGAGCCTAAAAGTCGAGACTCAGAGGGTTGCACTTATCCGTGATCGACTTCCCGTATGCGCGTTTTAGAAAGCGCCGTTATGGATGGAGGCCGAGGATTCAGAGTTCCCGGGAACAGGACAGAGTGTAATTATTGAAAGCTAGGCCCAGGCAGGAAGCATGTGGATAATGTGTATTGATTGATCTGTCGAGCTAGAAAGGGGAAGAAGCCGGTGTCGACCACGCGATCAGTGGTGTCGACTGTTGCCTTACAAATTAGGTGCAAATCGGGGCGTCGGGTAAACTAGGATCATACGATCTGATCCCCACCAACACTTACCAATGCCGCCTTGAACAGTAAGCCGACTTTGCCGAGCAAGGCAACCACAACGAATAAACGCACGTTCTATGTATCAATAGTTAAAATAAACGAATGGCAAGCAACTCGTACTAACAGCTTGGAACCGGATAGCGAGCATGTGACGTGAGCTCGTCAGTGACAACAGAGAACGGACCTTTTGACGGTGACAAGTCACAGCAGGCTGGGAGTCGACAAGGCGGATTTGCCCCGCGTTTGGTGGGGCTTCACTGGGACACCACCTGCCACTTCACTCAGCTTCCATACCAACCCAGAAGTATAAATGTAGGTACTAGTTCACTCTTGATAAATACCTTGTTAGATTGTGACCTCAGGTGGCGGCATAAATATCGCCATCAAAGGTAAAAGTTGCCACCTATTGCCACTGGCTTAGCAAGCAGCTTCTCGTTGATTCCACATAGCTCAGTAAAGGCATGAAAAGCTTGCCCTGAACCCTGGGAACAACATCTCAATTTACATCACTTGATCAATCACTTCTGCTATTTGCATATAGTAAATTGCGTATTCAACATACCTTTAAAGTGTAGATTACTGTTTTTGCATATTATTCGCCATGTCTTCCCTCAAAGAACAGCAATATGCCACACAGGCTCTCGTAATAGGGTGATCAGATCCAATAACTTCCATATAACCGCTACAGGGAAAGGGGTGTTTAAATAATTTTCCTTCTGAACCGTGACGCCGAAAGCGTGCTCATGACTGCCACTGATAAAAGAATCAAAGCCTGGCCTCAAAGACCGACTCATGGCACTAGGCACCGCTGTTAGCATCCATCTTGGCCATGATACAATTGTTCTCGACCCAGCCGCCCTGCTTGTTCGCCTTGGCGGAGCAGTCGCAGCTGTCGATGGGTACGCGCATATAGCGCATGCACTGGTCGTAGTCAGCGGTCCAGACGCAATCCTTATAGACGGAGAAGGTGAGCTTGAAGTGGTAGCTTTTTGACGGCTGCTTCTTGCCGTTGAGCTCGTAGTTGGACCAGACGGGGCCCTGGACATCGTCGTCGCGCACGTCGCGGCAGAAGGACTCGGCGGCCGCCACAATGGCCCCATAGCCGGCCTTCTGGCCCGATCCGTAGCAGTGCTTTATATTCTGGGACGGGTCCGGTTTGGCGAGGTGACCAGGCGCACCTGAGCACTCGTCGCCCTTGACAACCTCGTACGAAGCAATAACCTGGCCGCTCCCGAGCGTGACGCACTTGGAGTCGTCCTTGATACGATCCCCTCCGCTCATCGAGGCAAAGTCCTTATCGCTCTTGGCGGTACAGTCGATGCTGGAATAGAAGCAGGCCTTGTAACCCGGTGTTGTGAATCCTTGGGCGCTGGTGACTTGGAAGTTGGGCGATGACACGTCGACGCGAGAGCATTTGGACGCCTGGTCGGCTGTGACCGATGTGTCCTTCCGCTTGCATTCCTATATAAGAAAGAAAGAGTCAGTATCAGGGACAGTATCGAGATACGGGGGAGAGGGTTACTTACATTTGCCGACCATCTAATTCCCCAGTCGAAGCCGGACGGTTCACCGTCGTCGTCACCGCCATCATCACCGCCATCATCACCGCCATCATCGCCGCCGCCGCCGTTACCTCCAGGGATATCAGGTCCCCAGCCGCCATCATCGTCCACCCCGCCATCATTAGTCGTGTCGACATAGCAATTGTCGTTGTCAGCGCAGGGGTCGATGTCTTCAGACTGTCCGCACCCTAGGTAGAGGAAGGCGCTTGGATCCAGGAAACTGCCGCTGCGGGCAGCTCGAGGCATGAGGGCGCGGCTGTACCTTGGTCGAGGAAAAGCGAGGGTAGACACCTCAAGGTCTTTCACATTCTCCTCCGACATGATGTCCAAGGTGTCGTTGTAGTTATCGATATCGACATCAACATCAACATCCCTCGTTATCATCGTGTCGTCCTTCAGTAGCCCCCGCTTGGTCTTTTTTGCAATCGGCGGTAATCCATCTGGCCCCTTGTATCCTGCATAGTTGTCACAGGCGTAGTGTCTGTTGCCCATCTTCCTGTCCTGTTTCGGGAGCGGGTTGACCTCGTTGACCCATTTCTTTTGGTCCTGATCCCACTCCAGGTTTCCGGGGGACGGGTAGTGACAGTAAATGCTAGGAATATTTGTGACATCGCTGCTGGTGGCAGTTTTCTTAGAGTTAAGGTAGTAGCGCACCGTCTTCTTGATGAGCTTGTCGTCCCACCAGGGGTCCCACGCTCGCTCGCCAGCAGCGACATCGGCTTTGTTGACGAGGATGTAGGCGTTGCCGTAGGGCTGAGCGCAGACGTTCTTGGATGTATCGGAGCCGAGGTAGAAGTCGTCGTCCGTCGTCCCCGTGGGGTGGTTCACAAACTTCATCGAGTATATTAGGCCGTCGGCGTTGTGAATGTTGCCGTTGCCAGCCTCCCGGAAGAATTTCTTCAGTTCTGCCCCGTGCTTAGAGTTCTCCTCACCGGGGATCAGACGAAGCACGCGTTGCTGGTCCCACTGCCTGGTGGTGGGATTGCGGATCGGGTCGCCGTTGGCAAAGGGGTACTCCTCGACCTCGCAGCCCCTGAGCGCCCAGCCATGGCCAATGTCTTTCTTGCCCTTGCTCTGGGGCGTCTTGCCGCGGAACTTGTTATCGTACCACGGCTTGTTAACATGTTCCTGCCCTCCAGCGACTGTCGAGTAAGTCAGGAGCGATGGCTTGCGGCGCTTCAAAATAGCCGATCGCGCGTTGGCACAGAGATTGGGCCATTCGTTGTAGTCACACGTGAAGACACTGTGGTAGTCCTGCCCCTGTGGAGGCGGGTTATTGCGGAAGTCGGGGTTTATAGGGCACGACTTGGCCTTGGCCTTGGCGGCGGCAGCGATCTGAAAGCTGCCAGTGTCCAACACATTGGATTTGGCGACGGCACAGCATGTGTCGGATTGCCCAGCGTCGGCCTTGGATTCCTCCAAGTTCTTGTCTATCTCCCTCTGACACTCTGTCATGACATCGTCAATCTCGTCGGCAGGGACGTCACACCGTACGGCCATGTTGACGGGATCAAAGATGGGATAGTTGCCATTGGAGCATAGACCTGTGTCCATCTTCACATCGGGCTGGCAAGCGTCTCCGCTCCCGCCGGCCGGAGGTGGGGCTCCCGGTGGTCCGGGGGGCGGGCCTGGCGGATGGTTGGGGTCCGAGGGGTCCCATAAGTCACTATCGCCGCCCCCGAGACTGCCCGGGGGACAGAAGCCTGGAACGCAGGGCGCGTGGCAGAAGATGATGCACTTGTGTCCGCAGTTGGACGTGCACTTGGGCCCCGGCTTACCCGTCTGCGTCACCACATGGACTAATGAATGCAGTGTCGACGTGCCGTGTGTCACGGTTGGGATGGGCGTTGTTGTTGGTGTCTTGAAAGAATATGGCCACGGCGGCGGGTAGATGGTCCTCGTCACGGCTGAGTGGGTGACGCCCGTCTTATTCTCCGGGTTGGGATCGTTGGTAATGGTAAAGGGCGGCGGTATGATGCTCCACGTTAGCCAGAGGAGTGTCTCACTGCTCCCCTCAGGTATGTTGTGGTTCCACACATCAATGGCCGTTGTCGTCACTGGGGGGATCTTCAGCGTCGTCGTCTGTACCACGCGGGAGATGAACGATGATGTCGACACCTTGCCGTCGGCGCCTGTCGTCTTCGTCGTCTCCGTCCACGCCACCTCGAGCGAAGTGGTCATGTCGGGGAATTTGATGGTTGTCGGTGAAGCCAGGGTGAACGGTGGCAGGATGAGCTGGCACGGCGGATTGCACTCTATGACGGGCTTCTTGTCGGTATGTATGTCGGGTCCCACATACAGCAACCCCCCGTTGCCGTCATCACCGTCGTCACATCTTCCGCTCGCGCAGCCGTCGTCCTCGGAGAACTCCTGTAGATCTACCGCCCAGTCGACTGTGCCTGCAAAGTTGAGGTTCTGCCACCTACTGGCGCGTGATAGTTTGGTCCCCTCCTTCATGTATGGGACCCACTCCGTTGCTGGTCGTGGTTAGCATCATCAGTTGCTCCCGAGATGGGGGAGGGGCTTCTTACAGTCATATACTATAAAGTCAGCATCCACGGTTGCATCGTACCAGCTCTTGGCTACCGAGCCCGTCTTTATGATGCTATCAATCTCGGCATTGGATATATAGCCTCCGGTCTTGGTGCACTTGCCGGGCTTAGCCGTCGAGGCGCCATCGTATGTGCACATGGCTCCCCTGCAGCCTGCGTTCGACATCTTGAAAGACCGGCCATAGCTGCTGACTCCCACGACGATCTTGTTACTGGGGACGCCCGCTTTTGTGACTGCGAGTTTCTCGTGATTAGGTCGGGGCTGGGAAGAGGAAGGTTGGATCAAGGCCCAGAATACTTACTCATAGACAACGCGTCGTACGTCTCCGTGAGGTTGACTATTTGCATATGTGTTAGCTGTTAAGAATTTGGAGTTGTCCTCTTGGGGACGAAGGCTGGCTTACCATGGCTTCTCAAGCAGTTGCCTTTCTCACATCCGGGTTGGGCCCACTTGTTTCCATAGTCCCATTTACCGTGTAGGTCATAAGTCATGTAGACGATGTAGTCAAGGTATTCCGCCATTTCGTCGATAGGAAAGGGTTTCAGATACCAGTATGAGGCGGGGGCCGCAATGGAGAGCGTCTTGCTTTTGTC
This sequence comes from Dactylonectria estremocensis, assembly GCA_020744375.1. Lineage (NCBI taxonomy): Eukaryota > Fungi > Ascomycota > Sordariomycetes > Hypocreales > Nectriaceae > Dactylonectria > Dactylonectria estremocensis. The sequence goes on from JAGMUU010000038.1 coordinate 63,443, forward strand.
CAGTTTTCCTCTCAGCAGCTTCAACATGGCCAGGTAGTTCTTACCATCGTCCTTCTGACCCGGCGGGATACCTGGAATGTCAGGTGCCTTTATTGGAGCTTGCAGTTAGCAATGAGTCGACTTAAAAAGCGAGAGTGTCGTATTTACTTACACCTGGATATTCCCAGTCAATATCGACACCAGAAAGCCCATGGTCGTTAGCAAACTTAGCCAGACTGTCCGTGAAATGCTCTCTGCCACTCGGGCTCACCATATTGCGCAGAATGTCGTATGTCTCAGGGCTGGTTGAGTCACCCCAGCCGCCCAAGGACAGGATCGTCTTGATACCTGAAGACTTTAAGCGCTTGAAGTCGCCCCACTGCCCGTACGTGTCGTTGACGCTGACATCCAGGTTCTCAGAGACGGTGCCAAAACCCCAGTGCATGTGTGTATACGACGAGCCCATATTTGCGATAGACCTGGCCTTCATGTTTAAGCATGGCCGGTCCATATTCCACGACTCATAGTAGCCGACTGAGAGAATCTGGGACGGTCCCTTGTCATTGTTGACAATGTCCTGGCTGCAGTTGGTGGCACATCCGTTTGAGCCTGGCGGACCCGTTACGGGGTTGCCAAACTTGCCCTTGGTCTCGACGCAAAAGTCGCCATTAATGCCACACTGACCCCAGATGTTACAGCAGGCGTTGAGGTGGCAGGGGCTCAGATCGGAGAGGGTTTCATTCCTGAACTTGTCTGGAGGCTTCGTGCCTGGCTTGGTAGGGCCACAGAGGGCATTTGAGTCCGGAGCCGACATCGGCGAGTCGCCCTTGCTCAGGCATATGTTGATAGGGTAGCCAAGGTTTGCGCAGCTATCGAAGCCCCAAGTCTTGACCTTTTTGAACTCGTCAATGTCGGCCTGCTCGAGGCCATTCTTGGCTACAATTTCGGCGCAGTTATCGCCTTCCTTCACAGTGTATGAGGCGCAAGTCCCATCGGGCTTGGGCTTGGGCCGGATGTCAGGAAGTTCGCCTTTGCTGCAGTAAGCCCGGGCGCCAGGGGTCATGGCTGAACAGAAGCCTTTAGCAGGGTTGAATTTGGTGAAGTCAGCTGGAGAAATGCCGCATCTCGTGGCAAGAGCACCGCAGCTGTCGCCTGACTTGATCTCGACCGTCTTGCACTCATCAGCTGCAAGTAGTCGAAGCGGCCTTGAGGTTTCGGTGCTACCGATGTTGCTGTGAGAGGTTTCAGTGCTACCGATGTTGTTCTGAGAGGTTTCGGTGCCATGGAGCCTGTTGTGAGAGGCTTCGGTGCTACCAGACTTGTTGTGAGAGATCCTAGTGCTATTGGTCTTGTTGTAAGGCGTTCTAGTGCTATTAATCCCAGGGCTGGTGTCGTTACTCCAGGGCCGAGCAAGACTCGGGGCACAAAGCCACGAGGCAGCAAGCAATAATGAGGCAAGGCGCACTATTGTTACTTCTGATCCTTTGCCTTGCTGCTGTTGATTTATTTCCTAGGTTAGATGAACCTTTGTGTAACTATATCTGTTGTATGCTTAAGATTTTGCTTTTAAAGTCATTTGCCCGTCTTTTTTTGTCTATTCTGTCTCTTTTTATTCCACACTTGGCTAATATGCATTGAGGCTTATATGAGCATCTACACGGCGAAGCAAAATCCCATCGCAATCAATACACCGTCACATCTGCAATTTGGACCTGCATCCGCCTGCCCCAGCTACGGCTGGCTAAGCCTCTCGGCCTCTGGCAGTGACATCGGATCATGACCGTGGGGTTAGCCCCCGACTGCTAAGAAGAATGTACCTGCATGTGGGTGGGGGTTGAGCTTTGATAGTGGGGGAATACGAAGACATGAAGACATGAAGACATGGGGCAACTAACACCAACGGCTCGGTAGTCCTGGCCACAAAGGATCACCGCTCAACAGCCTAAATTAAATTAGTCGACAGAGCGATTATCCAGATTGAGAAATCGCCGCGGTGAAAGAGTTATGCTTAATCGGACTTGTTGCCCTGTTGGGGTCTGCTGATTCTCCACTATATGCGGATACAAGTCTTATCGTAAACATTTGTGACTTGAAGTCACGAAGATTGGAACATGATCAAACCATCCTCACTCAACCAGGCCTCGACAGCCCAACTCCAACTCCAACTCCAACTCGAACATGCTGAAGCATAACCTTGCTCTTCGGCTAGCTCGCTGCCGCCGTTGCATCGAAGACGGCAGGTCTACCCGCTTCGGCATTACTCTGTTCACCATCCCCATCGTTTTCCTCGGGCTTGGTCTTGCGAGAGGTAGAACGGACCCTGAGGCTGATAGCCGACACCGAGTGTTCGCCGAGTTCCTCGGGAGGGGCCAGTTGATGGTGGATTTATTCCCGCCCCTGTCCTATTTCTTGAGGACCTTTTCCCCCGCCTGGGCCCTGTTGTTGGTCGACTATGCATGCCGGCAAATCATGGTACATATGGTCATTTGGAACTCAGGTACGGATTCCTCATGTAGCCCTAAACGTCCTGGCTCATTGCAACGTGGGGGCTGGGCCGTGTCGATCATGGTCTGGCTCGGCATCCTCCTGTCTCGAAACGGGAATCCAACGTTATAAAGCGGATCTCCTCTCGAGGTCTCATCATCACTAGCCGCATGTCTTGTCCTCCTCGCCATGATGCCTAGACTAACGTCGGGTTGGTTGGGTCAAATCCTTATCATTGTCGCCGGAACACTGGGCTGCAATACCATTGACTGGTTATTGTGCTATGCTGTGATTACAGCCCGCACCTTTACCAGGACTGTCTTGGATGCCCCGCACATCTGCTCTTCGGGTTCCTCTTCTCGGCCTTTCTGTGCGACTCGACTGGCGTGCCACTTGGTTTTTGCTCTGATCCGGGCTGTGTGCCTGCCGCTACTGGTCTTGCTATCCGTGTATGCTTTGTTCCCATACTCGGAGACGTCCGTCGGAGGCAATTACAACCTCCATTTTCTAGACTCTACCTCACGTCGAGTCCTGTACCAATCAGAGCCTATTACGTTAAATTCACTGGACCTCTCTAAGTACGGAAAATACATACCCAAACATGCCTTAATTCCATATCTTCCGCTCTGTCTCTACGTTCCCAACGCTGGTTTCCTCTGGGCGGACTCGGACGAGCTTGAAGCCGAGGATCAGGCCGAGACTCAGAACGGCGCCTTTTTTTCAGACCCGTTCGGCACGCGGTATCCATGGGCGCTCGAGGAACCAACCACGCCAGGGGAGCAGCTTGACAAAGACCAGCTTGAATTTGTACAAAGTCATGTTTGGCCCGGTGCGCTGGTCTACCTCCGGAGTCGGATAGATGGTCGGTACTTGGGCACAGTCGAAGATCAAAACTCGACTTCGAGCAACGAAATGCTGGACAAGGATGAGAATGATGAGCAGGATGGTTTATTCAAGAGACTTTGGGTTGGAATGCACGCCAAAAAATCCGCAGCATCTGTTTGGATTCTCGAACACGACCCCGAAAGGGACGCAGGCTTTCGTCTGTATAACCCCCACAAGGAATGTTATCTAGCCACGAAATTCCGTACGTACGGGCTCACTACAACCAACGGTATAGTTGAGGAAGATCCCCACGGGACGTATGAAGCCAGTTGCACACGAGTTGTCAGCAAATGTGCTTCGACTATTTGGGTCATTGAAGGTGCGTCATCGTCGTAAAAACGTGTCGATATCCTTATATTTACTATACTGACAAGAGACAAACAGGTAACTTGGTCCACGATAGTAGCCAGACCCCAGGTTCAGCAGCAAGGGTTCTCGCGGCCTGGAAAAGCTTATCTGGGCAATTCCAGCGCGCTATTAGCATCAGCAATGCCCACGCCTCTTTATTTGAGTGGCAAAGATACTACGGGCAAAAACTGGACATGCCACCATCCCCGCTGTCCTTCTCACGGTTGCGCAACGCCTGGGGACTCTGGTTTGAACGCCTGACTTTTGGAGGCTTCCTGGCGATGCATGCCCTTTGCATTTTAGTTAGACAGAGGACAAGTCGCAAATCGGGAATCGATTGGCATGTGGTATCGCCTGCGGCTTTGCTGTGCTGGGATCATGTCCTGTTCCACAATGTCTTTATGTATGCGAGGCTATATAGAACTGAAGTTGCATTGGTAATTTCCCTACGTGGATTATGGCAATTGCTATCGGAAAGCCTTGAGTAGAAAAAAGCACAGTTGCAGCGCGTCCATCGCCTTATCAATCAAGGTGCAAAAATCTCCGCTGTAGTGACCTCGAACTCGGACTCATGAAGCTCAGAGTGGTGCTTGTACCAATCCAGGACACCCACAATATCGTCAAAGCGCTCATCGCCAAACTGACCTAACGTAACCAGATACCGCCAAGACCAACATTGGCTCTCGTCCCCCGTCGGCCGGGTGTAAGCCACATAGACCCGAGACTCGCGTCCCACGCCAGTGAGCCATCCCCCTGCTATATCGTAGTTGAAGGATCCAATCGTCTCATGGACGATGGCCTGCCCCGTCATAACTCTCTTTTGAATCTTTTCGTGGGTCACTGTGCCACTTCCTGGTCCCCCCCAGCCTACCCAGAAAATCAGGCGCTCCGTTTCGTCCCGGAGCTTGGACCAGCCATGCCCTTGGAGGCTGTCGACGTGCCGCATCAGGATCTCAAAATCGAGAGGCAAGCTCCACTGTCCAGTGGGACACTCGAGGCGACCAAGGCCATCGAGGATGGCTGAGCGATACATGTCGCGCTTGGTGGCCCGCCACCCTGGGTCGGCATTCACCGAGGTGCCGTCGAGGGAGAGTTGCGACACAATCAAGTCCCAATGCACAAGGATGTCGGACGGACGCTCGATAGGCGGCTGCGTGTTCTCAGGTGGGTTGATGAGACGGTCAAAAAAGTCGAGGCGTGCTTCCTCTTCCTCTTCAGGCGACTCAAAAAGGTCGGGATCGTCTATGTGGGCTGTCTCAACCGCCGGAAGGATGGTCGACATGGCGCGGTGGTTGACCTCGGCAATGTATGCACGGTACCTGCCAAGGGCGGCCAGGATGTCCGCCTCAGTGGGTTGAGCCATAGTGTATGTGTGTGGGCGTGAAAAAGTGATGGAGGTGTATGAGAAGGTAAAGATGAAGATGGAGGAGGAAGTGAAGGAGGCCGCTCCGTTTGGAAGAGTGATTTAGGTGCAGTATAACCTGGTGATTAATCTATTTTGCCACCCCTAAAGTTCCTCGTTTATGAGCTGCTAATGGGCTTAACCGACCACCCATGTATTCATTAGTGTCCTTGGCCCTGCATGCGGAACCGTCCGCTGCGGGCCGTATCCCTACGCCTGCTTTGCCAAGGCGTGACCAACCAACAGGTAAATCAAAGTTGGTACCACAATTGGCGATCCGAAATCCCATTCTTCAGTGCGGCGCAATGTGTAACGTAGTATACTGTGTTAGCTGTTAAATACCTGGCTGTCCCGTTGCCCTTTTTCTTCCATCGTCAATATCCTCCCCCACATCCACAATGGGACCTTTGCAAGCGGTTCGGCTCGCACTTGCGACCTTGTTGGTTGTCAATAGCGCGGTATCGGCCGATGAATGCCAGCCAGAGACCTGGAGGCTCAGGACTCTCCGCCCCGGCGATATCAACTGTCGACTTAGCACTGTTACGGAACCTCAAGTTAATTCCACAACGTGTGCCTTCCTAGCTAATAAGTACCACACCACCGTTGATACTTTTCTCGACTTGAACCCCGGGTTAGACTGTGACTCCATCGAGCCAGACACGAGGTATTGCGTGGAAGGATGTAAGTCTATTACCATCGATTCCCTAGACCCAGAAAGCGCAAAGGCTAAAGTTGTTGCTAGTCCATGAGCCACTCCGCGCCAGTAACGGCCTCTGTGGCCCCAACAACGGCAACGCGACGTGCGTCGGCACAGACAAGCAGTGTTGTAACAAAATAACTTGGAAATGTGGCGATACGACGTATGTACAATTCTAAGTACCATTATTTGCTGCACTCCATGCTAAAACATGTCTCTCAGGGATGATTGTACGATAAGTTGTTATGAGGGGAATTGCTATTAGTATCTTGGGTCAAGTCTTCGTGAGTAATATGTACAATTCGATAAGACAATGCTTTGTTGTAGTTTCCTAATAAAAGCGGCTGCTCTTGAAACCATCTACCGTATTTGCTATAAAGCGTCATAAGACTTAGACTACACTTTTAGTGAACGTTAGCCTCCATCTAATTTTCCGGGCCAGACAGCGGATCTCAACTATAACATTCATCCTGGTGAAACTAAACTTTGTCATAAATCACCAGGACGCCTCGAGGGCATCCTTTCAGTCTCGTAGGGCGTAGCAGTATCGGCAGGTGCACCACTGCTTCATATCCACCCATTTGTGTCACGTTTTGCAGTGGCTGGAGCGTTAATGGTTGTGTTGGAATAGTAGACGTCCGAAGTGGTGCTGCAAATGGGTCACATTGAGAGGACAAGGGTTGAGATCAGCCAACCTCTTGCTTAGTCGGTCTATATCCGGCTTCCGGGCCCCACATCCACTAGTCGTCTCGGCAAAAACAGAGTTATCGCAGCCGACACCCTTTAGCATAGGAGCTAGTACCTTGCAGAGAGATCTAGGCTGAAATTAGATATGTGTTAGTTATAAAATATCACCGGCCGTAGTAACACCGATGCAGAGTGTTGCATCAAGCAGATGGAGATGATCATATATGTGAGAAGCTCTTGCTATTCTTCCTATCTAATGAGGGTCTTTGGGTCAGTCTTATAGACGAAGACACTGACGATGACCTCGGACATCCGAGAGGCTCCGGATGCCTCGGGGTCTTTGACTTTATCTAGCTATTGACCTGATTGAAGGAAAAGCTAGACCGCTGACAAGGCCGCTGACGAGGCAAGTGGCGATGGATGCCTATGATGAAAGACAGAAAGCTTGATGGCCGTCATAGACGCAGAAATCCGATATCCCGATATGTGATATTCTGGGTTACAGGGCGTGATGAGGATTACGTTTAACACTGGATGTCATGTAATGAAGAGACGTTTCTTATTAATGTAGCGTACACTATTAGTAAATTTACCGACTATTGCATTATTACATCATCAACTGAAATAGGTGAATGGCGACAGACAGAGCTCCTCCTAGTCCCCCTAGAGCTACCTAAATCGACTACATCTTGGGCGTTTTGCTCTTTGGAGAAGGACAGAAAGCGGGGGAAATTCATCATCCTCGTCCGATTCCGAAAATTCATCTCTGTCGTCAGTTCCTGTGAGGTCGGTGAATATGGCGGTTTCTGGGGAGCCAACTCCGCAGCCACCAGACGGAGGATCCAGGGGAAGATCATCCTCGTCATCAGGTGCCGTCAGGTCGATACATGAAGGACGGCAAATGTGTCTGTCCCTACGATCAAATCTTCAAGTACGGAAAATGTGTCTGCTCCAAAGGTCAAAAATGAAATGGAAAGAAATGCAAGCGTGGCGGCCACGGGCATAACTAAGGAGTCGTCCCAGTCTTCGGGGAGTTAACTCAAGACGAGTTAGGAGATTACGGGATTGCACGGGTGATGATGAATTGGAATGGAGACAACTCGGGAGCGAGCTATGATGAGTCTTGACGACAGTTTGGATAAGGAATCTTTTGTTTTCTTCGTTCGGAACAAATTCTTGTCACTCCTTACATCCTTTTTACAAGAGCTGATAATTTAGGGAATACAAGTAGCATCTTTTTCTACTTATATTTCGCCCAAAAATATCTTCTTCTTTCCGGATTTTATAGGACGCTCAGAAATCCTGACTGAGTTAAAGGATCAGTTGGGACACACCCAACAGACGAGTGGCACTTCTCAGGCAAGAGTATCACTGCACGGCTTAGGCGGTACTGGGTAAGTTACTTGGCCTTCTTGTCTATACTTATGGTTTAACATATAAAAGGAAAACACAAATTGCGTTAGCATGTGTTCTGGCTGCAAGAGACATGTCCTACAGTGTCTGTTTTCTGGGTTCATGCTAGTAATGCCGAACGCTTTCGCCAAGCGTTTGCATCTACCGCACAGGAATACCAGATCCCTGGCTATGCGGGACACAAAGTTGACATGCCGCTATTGGTGAAAGGTTGGCTAGAGAAGCAGGACCACGCAGAGTGGCTCATGGCCATTGACAACGCAGATGACACGCAACTCTTCTCTGGACAGCCGGTGGATACTGCTACAAGCTCCATCGAGTCGAAAGACGAGAGGAATCTTGCACGATACTTGCCCGAATGTGCCCACGGGACAATCCTTGTCACGACGAGGAACAAGCAGGTAGGAGTTAGGTTGACGAAAGGACGGCGGCCGATTGAGGTGCCACAGCCGCGGGTCCCGCGGTTGTGGCCTCAGGCAGCCAGGGCCCTTACGGCCCGGAATAGCGTCGCCTAGCTAGCCTAGTCAACTCAACCCAATACATATCGTTGACCTCACAACAAAAAAAAACAGGGAACAAGCGGGCGAACCAGAACCCACACACTTTGTATACTATGTTTAATCACTCTTCCATAGTGGTTAATGTATGTGATTAAGCTAAAATCGCAGTACTCGACTCAAACTTGACTTAATTAGCAACACCAAGAAATCCAACTCCACAGCCACATGCACGCATGCATATCACGCGCTGTAAAAATCAGCCCGATGTTGGTGGTACATTAAAACTTAGAATTGGCTTAAGTCGTAACACTCTGTACAGGTGAAGCCAAGAGATCACAGCTATAAATGAGCCTGGACCCCTTCAACCCAGCTCTGACAAAGTTATTAAAAATTAGACGGTGTACTGTTATGACTGCCATGGCTGCCGTGTCCAAGCCTAGATAGTCTGACATAACGTGGGGAAGGGAGCATCTCACAAGAACAAGGAATGGCAGAGATATGCCGCAGCTGCTGCGGCTGCATACGCAAGGGAATTACTAGCGGTGCTACCCATGGCCGAATCGCGTGCAAAAGTTGCCTACGTGCCCAAGCCTCGTAAGTTAAGTTCAGTGGTCTTGGGAGCCGGAGTTCTGGCGATCGCGTCCTCGAGGCTCTTATGGTGTAGGACAGCAATGTTAGACGATTCTTAACAGACAAATTGCAAATTATTACACATCCAACACTCCTCACCCCGCTAGACATAAAAGAAATTATAAAATATCAAAGAACGCCAGCAGCAGGAAGTAAGTAGGTGGTGGTCAAGAAGAAGTGTTGCACGATCGCAGCAGCTCTACCACTGCCTCGTGCCCGCGCTCTGCCGCCCGCAACAGCGGCGTCCGCCCGTCTTTGTCCTTCGAGTTGACATCAACGTCGTCCTTCGCGAGCACCAGCTGGACCACTGCCTCGTGCCCGCTCTCTGCCGCCCACGACAGCGGCGTCCGCCCGTAGTTGTCCTTCGAGTTAATGTCGACGTCGTCCTTCGCGAGTAGCAGCTGGACCACCGCCTCGTGCCCGCGCTCTGCTGCCTGCGACAGTGGCGTCCGCCCGACCTTGTCCTTCGAGTTGACATCAACGTCGTCCTTCGCGAGCACCAGCTGGACCACTGCCTCGTGCCCGCTCTCTGCCGCCCACGACAGCGGCGTCCGCCCGTAGTCGTCCTTCGTGTTGATATCGACACTGTCCTTCGCGAGCAGCAGCTGGACCACTGCCTTGTCCCCCTTCCATGCCGCCCACAACAGCGGCGTCCGCCCGTCCTTGTCCTTCGAGTTGACGTCAACGTCGTCCTTTGTGAGCAGCAGCTGGACCACTGCCTCGTGCCCGCTCGCTGCCGCACACGACAGCGGCGTCCGCCCGCAGTTATCTTTCGAGTTGATATCGACTTTGTCGATGTCAAGCAGGAGCTTAACGAAGATGGTACGCCCTCCCTCGGCAGCCCACAACAGCGGTGTCTGTCCCCTATTATTTCTTGATTCCGGGTCGACCCCATTCCCAAACAGTAATTTGAGGGCGGCCTCGTCCTCATTTTCCAGTTCTATCCATAATAATGCCCCAATGCCGGATCTTTTCTTGAGGAGCTCCTCCACCGCGCTGTGTCCCCGCCTAATCGCCGTAGACAACGGCGTCTGACCATATTTATCTTTACAGTCCAGGTCAACACCCTTGTCAAGAAGCAGCTTTACCACCTTCTCATGTCCTTTATCTGAGGCCTTCCACAAAGCTGTCCGACGGTGAATTGCATCGCTGAGGTTCGGGTCGACTCTGTCATCCGCAAGGAGTCGTTTCACCACAACTTCATATCCCTTCTCTGCGGCCCATGAAAGTGGCGTCCGAGAGTAGTTATCTTTACAATTTGGGTCGATACCATTCCGCCCGAGCAGTTCCTCAACCACACTTTCGTGCCCATTCTTTGCGGCATAACAGAGTGGCGTCTGATCGTAAGTGTCCTTGCAATTGGGATCATGTCCATCGGGAAGCATAAATTCCATTGTCCAGCTCAATCCAAAATATGCGGCAAGATGTACCCCTCTAATCTGTCTCGGTATTCTTTGACTGTCCCATCGGTATGGTGAATGTGTCGAGTACAGCCTCGAAGCCATTATTACTTGGCCGGACGTCTCCAGCTTCTTCTCGCATCCCAGAAAGTCCATAACTGTCTGACATGGAGTCAAAGCTTCGCGAGCATGATGCCCCCAGTTGCGTGCGGCGTAGTCATAGAATGGATTTGTTTGCAGACGCTTCTCAAATTCCTCGTCCGTTTGACAAAAACCATCCTCAAAGTCATCAAAAGAGAGGTACGTAAGGCATCCGCTTGCCAAATATTGATGAGGTCCACCTGGCTTGAAGCGCTCAATTTTGCTCACATAGTCGAGAAGGACTAGATGTGCTGTTTCATGGACGGGGCGGACTCCCTTGGGTTCGCCCTGGTATACAACAAGTCCTTGCGTCAGGGAGAGAATTGCGCGAACTTTGGGAACGTCTCCGCTGTTGAACTTTTTCCTTCTACAGTCGGCCACGAGCGCATGGCCCATTTCCCGACCATCAAGCGGACGGATGGATAGCACGGCCCACACAATGAGATTTTGAGCCATCTCCAGTAGCCTTGGATTCTGTTTGTTGATCCTCGTTAAGGATGTCCTATAGACCTCGTCCAAGTCTGATTTATGATTTTCGAGACTTTCATCCAGCTCGGCCTCTGTCAACATGGTTTTCATGGCGTCTGCTTTCAGGCGGGCAATGAGGAATCTGCATCACGTCAGGCTGGGAATGTACTAGTAAAGGTGCAGCATATGTACTGACATCCCACTCGCCGTGGAAGCTACTTGCTTCTTAGCCCGGATCCAAATCGCGTCATCGGGAATAAAGTCGGTCGTCCGGCCAATGCGATGCTCCAGAAGCGACAGCAGATCCTCCTCTTCGGCTCGGTAAGTAGTCTTCACACCTCCAACTAATCTCTCATTCGAGGCGTTCGGCCGAGACGTTGCTAATACACGGATGTCGACGCTCTCTTCACGGGCCACAGTCTGAATCCCACATATCAGATCTTCGAGCTCCTTGCGATTCGAAACTGAGCATTCATCGAGTGCATCAACGATCAGAAAAACAGTTGAGTCTCTAATCACTTCCAACAGAACTCCAAATAAGTCGTCCTTGGATGGTCCTTTTCTCGTGCTGAAGTTGTTGTGTAATTGTCGGAATGCAGGATGGATCGTCTGGCTACTTGATAGAAATTGCTTAAGTATCCCAGCAATCATGTCAGCGCAACGCTGCTGATCAGGGGTTTTGTAGTCGTAGTATGCAGACAAGACAGCAATTTTAACAGCGGGGATAGAAATTCGCTGATTGAGCAAGTGATCCGCTGCCAGTGAGGCGAGTATGCTTTTGCCAGCGCCGTTCATCCCTTCCACATAGAGGGTCTTGGATCCTGTCCCGTTGTACCAAGCTAAAAACGCATCGGTCTTGAAGAACCATTCTGCAGTGTTAGGAACATGATCGTTGAGGAGATCTTGCTTTATTTTGAGAAAGTCAAGTGGAGAAAGCCATTCCCGTATCTCGCCACATAGCTGACCTTCCAACCATTGAGTTAGAGATCTATCTTGGAACACCACTACACCATCCATCACTACGCACCTTCTGCGGACTCTTTAGCCGTATCATTCAAACCTTGGATATTTCTATGCAGCTCATCCATCTTATCGCCGACTGTGACTCTTAGTTATTACCATGGAACGAGTCGAGGTGTGTACATCAGGGAATCCGGAATCAGGGACTCACGTTTCTTCACCATCTCGCTCATCTGCTTCAACTTTTCCACTTCCTGACCGTGTATCTTGAGGAGAATCGTTTTCGCGTACGCTGCCGCAACAGCAGCGGCATAGTAGTGCCAGTTATCTTGTTTGTGGGTGTCGCAGTAGTCGCAGATACCGCGGATCACCAGGCAAGGGATTTCATCCATGATGCCCGCAGCTTCCATTTCGAAGCAGAGAGCCGTGTCATAGCCTCTGCACAAACGGAGCCGCTCAAGTGGGTCTTTGACAACACCACTGCCGGACATGATCAGTCCACGATGGACTTTCGGCCCCTCTCGTTCTCTATTGCGCTCCACCGTCTTCTTGGCGCTAGAGTTCTCACATGCAGTACAATCCTTGCCTCTCTCGACATGGCAAAATGTTGGATCGTATAGAACGTCGGCTGTCCCAGGGTGCTTATACTTTTGGCTGTATTTAATTATAGAACTTAGGTTGGTAGGGAGCTGGCTTCTGTCCCGGATTTCGTCCCTTTGCACTTGGATGTCGGCACTTAGGAGGATCGGATGGGGCTTGCTGAGAATGCCCTTCAAAGTGGACTTGTTATCTGATTCGTATTTGACGAAATCGTACTGTATAACTCCAGGATGGCCTGCTTCGGCTCTGCTGACGGCGACGTCGCCAAGGCGAATGTCTTTCTCTTCGCTGGGAATACCGCCTCCAATGCCAACCATAAGGGCGAAGCGGACATTCTTAAACGAATAGCTGACATAGACTGCGAGGTTGCCGGTGTTCACTGTGCCCATATCATTTGGCTGAGCTATCACAACATGATGTTCTCCGATGCGGCCGAAGGTATAGATATACTTCTCACTGCTTGTTATACACTCAAGCTCTTCGTCGAGGCTCAGTTCAACCGCGACTGATTCTTCACTAAGGGCACAGAAGATTGCGACTGTGACCTCATCCGGCTTAATTTCTCTCCGTTGTGTCATTTGAACCAATATTCCTATCTTGTCGGGGTTTGTACAGTGGGAGCTCCTCGATCAGTAATTATCGGCGGCAGGGTGGGTGGGTGCAAATCGGGTGTATTCTGGCCTTGGGGGTGCAAGGTGCCTTGCAATTCGGAGATGGACAGGAGATGAAGATTAAATCGTCTTCTATGTTTCGGCGGCAATCAAAACTGAACCGTTTAGATCATCCATTGAATAGGAAGCAACTCGCCTGCTACGTCTTCGCAATGCTAGAGAACGGCAAAACGCTTGTGTGCGGAGGTAGATGAACTGCCGTGCAACCGTGATCTCGGTGATCGAAGCAGGTCCCCCAGAGACGGCGCTTGTTCGCTGCTGGATGTTCAACGAAAATAGCTGGGGAATTCTGGCGGAGCCAAGTCGTCAGGCGTTGATGCCCAAAGTCGAGCCCAGTTGTCAGACAGAGGATGCTGGCCACAGTGTTGGCCTGAGGCAGGAAGGTGGCGACAGCCCGATAACGAGGAAGCCCCTCACAGGCTGAGGGCTTGACTGAGCTCCGCCACTCCAGGCTGATGATATGAGGGACTTTAAACCGCCTCATTCTCTGCCCACTTTTCAAACACTCGAACCCAAGCAGTTCTAAGGCGCAGGAAGTGAAGATACGCGCAAATTTTGAGGGCGAGAATAAATACTAAATCATCCTTTTAGAGGCGTTCAGGATGGACTCTGCCGAGGCTGTCGCGGGCCCCGACGTGCCGCCCCTAACATCTACGAAGAAGCGACTGCCAATCTCAATTTAAGTGATCTCTTGGCTAAGTCTTGATGTGATGGACAAAACCTCAACTACCTCGCAGTTTGGCTCGGACAACATACTCCGGGGAACTTCGTCACAAGCTGGAATTTCAAGAGCTAGCCGCACCCTCCCGACAGCGTCGGGGCCGGCCATCCTCAACGATCCCCAGCACTCAAAACGACGTCGATGCCTCGGTTCCGTGACGGCCAATGCGTGCACACAGTGCCGTAAGAAACGCACAAAGGTACGTGTAATTGTAGGTTTATGCGATACTATCATCCAAGTCATTTCTCCCCTGGCAGACGCGACCCTCGCTGACGGTTTCCCATACCTGCAGTGCGATGGGCAGAGGCCATGCGGACGGTGCAAGGCCCAGGAAGACGTTGAATGCGTTTACGAGATTCCTGTGCTCCAAACGAAGGCGAATATGCGAGCCGAGATCGAAAGTCTCCGAGCCGAGATCGAAAGTCTCCAAGCCAAGATTAAGAACATGCATCATCAACAGCGCTCTAGCGACCACATCCTCACTGCCCTCATCCGCCCAGTGCAAGATGAAGAAGTCTTGACCCGTCTTCGAAAGGGCCAGTCCATTGAGAGTATATCTGAATGGTTGAGCAGCACCCTACTTTCCGGTAGCCATGATCCTACGGCCTTCACCACCCGCGTAGAAGATGATCTTAACATCGATCAAGCGACCACTGGCTTCTACGACGGCAGCCTGGGCTCTTTGACTACCATAAGCAGCAGTGTGGACTCAGTTCTAGTGCATCAGCTCACGATGAAAATCGAGGATAACGAAAATGACCCCTGGCACTTCTCATGTATAATTTCGTCTAAATGGATGACTGGTATTTGACCTGACACATGCGGTTGATGCGCTTCGCTCTGCCTGAAATGGACCCCGCGATGCCCGTGCCGCCCCTCCCTCTTGCTGGTTCACCTGTGGCTTTCTCCTCAGCCGGAATACAATTGCCAAATTGCCATGTCTCCTGTCGACCGCCAGAGCACATTTGAGTTCGTATTGCTACCAATCTGTTTCGGCATCCTCTGACGCAGGACAAAGTCTCTAATCTGCCCAGCGGCATCCGTCGGGTGTCTCCAGGCAACGTCATGTCGTACATCAATCTTGGTCCTTGGGCGACCCTCAATCTGCCCATCTATAAACTGCAGATTGCTCCTGAGGATTAATCAGACCGATGGTTCTTCATGACTGGTCGCGTTCACCCTTTCGCACCGACCTGGGAAATCCAGCGGCAGGATGGCGTGGAGGACTCGGTGGACGCTGGTCTGCTGGACTACACCATCCCGGCCCTCATCGTCTGTGATCAGGGCTATCAGCCTACTTTAACCCAGAAACGTGGTCAATATCTTCGAGCTGGCTTTCCCACATCGCAGCTTCCGAAAACCATACCGGACGCTGTCAAGAAATGGGGGGCCAACGGATTAATATTCGGGGCGCTTCAGCTACCACCAATCAAGCGTGATCCGGTGGTCATCATCATCCGACGTCCTCAATCACGACCCTCTCTCTCCAAGCCTGAGCTATGGGGATCCTTACGCGACTCGGCCTTCGGCGCAGCAGCATCTGGGAGCCATATACTATTCTGGACTACCTGCTATCGTCACCACTTGCGTATTTCAGCATAAACTTCTACTACTTCATTCTGTTCCTTCGAGGATGCCCATTATATCCTCCCAAGGATAAGCCCGCTCTCCGCATCGTTTGCATCGCTGATACCCACAATCAGCCCGTGACAATCCCTGATGGCGATATCCTGATCCACGCAGGTGATCTCACCGATGGCGGAACCGTTGCCGAGCTCAACATTCAATTTGACTGGCTTCGCTCCCAACCCCATCCCGTCAAGATTGTCGTCGCTGGGAATCATGATTACTGGTTCGATCCGGTCAATCGCCCTGCTGAAGATGTCCGCTCCGGCCAAGTACCGGACTTAACAGGCCTGATCTACCTCGAGAATAGTTCGACCGTCCAGGAAGTCAAGGGTCGCAAGATACACATCTATGGTGCGCCGTACATGCCAAAGGTTGGCGACTACAAATTTGCGTATGTCACTGGACATAATATTGTTTTCAACAAGACCGGTAATTGACTGTATGTCGTCTCTCTAGGTTCGAGTACACTGAAGCCACCCAACCTTGGTTAAGCAAAGTCCCTATTGAGACAGATATTCTCGTCACTCACTGTCCTCCGGTAGGGTTCCTGAGCTCTTCTTTTTTGGCTCTGTCTCCTGCTGACCAATGCCCAGCAACACCACCGTGATCTCTATCAAGGATGCCCCCACCTCTTGCGTGAGGTCTGGCGGGTAAAGCCCTTGCTTCATTTTTTTGGTCATGCGCATTGGTGTCACGGTACCGAACCTGTCTTTTTTGACGAGTTTCAGGAGGCGTATGAGCGCTTTCTCTCCCGTCGTCGTCGCGGGCTGATTCGGGACTTCATCCCGAGCCGGAAATGGCTTGATGTCCTCATTATCATTTATTACGGTATCTACGGCGTTCTATTGTCGTGGCTATCGACGGGTGCTAATAGACATCGGGGTAGCATGATGGTCAATGCTGCACAGGTACACGGGAATACCGGCAAGGTTAGAGACAGAGCCGTTGTACTGGAGATCTAGAATGAGTATTCCAATTTGGGAACGACGAAAGGTGGTGCTCTGTGTTTCGGCTTGTGGACCGGCTGTAAAATGCCTGGTGAAGTCGCAGTAGGGAGAATCAGGCATTAGGGAAGGCGGCGTCTGTGGCCAAGTACGAAGCCACTCGGGATTCCACAACGAACTCTCCATATCTTCTGGCAACCTCATGTACTCCGTGCTGGATTTAGAGCGAAGTTTGCGTGTCATCAACGTTAAAATAGCTATTTCGATGGAACAGTACTTAAGTATATACGAGGTGGACCTGTTATCCGAAGATATGTCCGGGTCATCGAGAGCCTGGTGGTGGTCGGCCGACGGCGTCCCTCGGTCGAACCCGACATGCCGGCCCCATTGCTCGAAGCGGAGCTTTTCAGCCTTGAACTGGGTGTCTAGCACCTGAGAATCCGCCCCAAAAGACCTACAAAACTGCACCTTCTCGACGGCTTCCAAGCAGAAGCTGAAGAGGCCGGCAAGCCCAGCGATCCCAACGGCCATTCCAACAGGCTCCATGGCTACGTGCTTTGGTTGCCGTGAATGGATCCGAGGCGGGTGCCTCTTGTTATCAGCGGCCTGGTGAGGCAGCCAAAGTTTCTTTGCACAGCCACGTACGGCAGCCTGCATCATGCGCAGCTTGTCGCCCGCAGCATGCAAGTGCAGCTAATTTGAGGGGAAAGAGGTAGAACCTCGTCCAGCCATGATGTGCACCTCGGTGCTGTGACTCCCGGTATTCCTCTTCTTGATCGCCACCAAATCCAGCCTCCCGTCACGCGTCCAGTCGGCGACCATGAACTCAAACATGCCGAGAGTCCTATATAGCGCCGTTTCTGAGTGCAGGATGAAGTTCTTGTAGTTTGACGCACCCGATAATACATGCACCTCAGTGCTGCTACTGCTAGTATTACTTTTCTTCACCACGACCAGATCTGGGCACCCGTCAGCGTTCCAGTCTGCGACGGCGAAGTCGAACGTAGCATCAGTTTCATGCAGGCCAGTGCCTGTCTGCAGAATGAATTTCTGGAATCCCGACGCGCCGGACAGGACGTGCACTTCAGTGCTCTTGGTGCCGGTCTTGGATTTCTTGATCGCGAACAAGTCCGGCTTGCTGCCAGTGTCCCATTTTCCCATGGCGAAGGCGAAGGTGTCGTCAGTTTCTTCCAGCGCGGTCCCGGTTTGTAGAATGAAGTTTTGGAAATTGGAGGCTCCGGAGAGGATCTGGACTTCAGTGCTCTTGGTATCGGTACCGTTTTTCTTGATCACGACGAGATCCAATGTGTTGTCACCGTTCCAGTCTGTGAGGGCAAAATCAAAGTGTGCAGTCGATGTCTCGTGCAGGCCAGTTCCTGTTTGGGTAATGAATGTCTTGAATCCTGAGGCTCCAGAAAGGATGTAGACTTCGGTGCTGTTGCTGCTAGTGCCGCTCCTCTTGATAGCGACCAAGTCTGGCCGGCCATCTTTATTCATGTCGCCCATCAAGAACTTAAAGGTGTCGTCAGTCTCGTGCAACGTTGTGCCCGTTTGCAAGACGAACTCAAAAAGTCCAGACCCATAGTCCCTTGAAGACTCTTGAATCTCTCTTTGAAGGCGAATGAATGCATTTCTCCGTCCCTCCCCATATATGAGCGGCATATGCACGCCGAAAATGCCTAACAAAGAATATGCAGCGTCCTCTTCGCGTTTGGTTTCGCGGCTTCTTGCCCATGACATTCGCTCATCGACGCTGAATCGAGGAAGAGGGCTTCCTTGAAGAGCTTGAATGCTGATTCCCGTGATCTCTTGAATTTCTTGCACCATTGATGCTTTGTCGCCAAGTCGCTCGCCCTCAAGGGAAAATAATTCAACACATGTCGGAGCAACAAGCTCTTGGAGCGTCCAGCCCCGAGTAAACCATCGGCTGTGTCTAAACGCTGTTTTCCATATCTGCTGAGAGGACAGGGTGTTTCTGACGGAGCCACTGATCGAAACATCGGAGAGGTACGCATAGCATTTAGCCGCATTATGATACCAGCGGAACATGGAGTTAATCGCCTCTGAAAGCTCCACGCTGCTTGATTTGTCGATACAGCAGGTGTCCACCCAGAAGAACTGGAGGTTGTCATTCGCACTTTGCTTCCCGCAGAAACGGATCTTCTCATAGCCAAGCTTGCTCTTCCCTATACCCTCTACCAAGTCTTTAAAGGTAACCTCTTCACAGTCCTCTCCCCAAGTGTGTGAAAGAATAGCATAGGGCGGAATGTTATCGCCAACAAACTCGGCTAGGCTGAATTCGCCGTCATTTCCAACTCTTAGAAGACGCATGATGATCGTCAGAAGACTCCAGGTATGGGAATAGGTTAAAGAGATGTGAGATTGCTGCAAAGGAAGGTTTAAATTAAACGCGGGGTTACCCTAGTTCAGTTAAATTCCTACTCGATTGTAGCCGCTAGTTATATAATAAGCAGCCATGCCCGGTCAGCGGGGTTGGCTGACAGCCGAAGCTCGCTCCGAACGTTAATCCGTAGTCCGCCCACTTCGTCAACGTTGACTCCCCCCGTTGGCTTAGGTAGAGACGCAGCCAAGTAAGAAATGCGTAAATTTCTTAGTTGGTGTTGGATTGACCCTCAGGTGGCAGAATAAGGCCCGGGTAAGAACAACCCTCTGATACATCAATATCCTGTCTTAGTCATAGGGTGTGAGATTGACCCAAAAAACCCCTCACACAAGAAGAGGGGCCAGAGGCAACAAGGAACATCATCAGAGATTAACATCATCATCTTATGGCTCCACTGTATTGATCCCTATCAGCCTAATTGAATTGCCTGTATCGGATCCAACACAAAGCGTAAAATAGCTCAAGTCTCCTATCCAGCTATACACTGCAAGGTAATCCTTCGGGGAGCATTGTATCTACGCGAGACAAGCACTTTACATAGAAAATATCCCTTTCCAAGCCTGTCTAGACTCAAATGCAACTTTCCAACACTACCAGAGACAATCCCTAGAGTATCTTTATATATGCATCCCCGATTTGGAGACTCGGGAGAGCTCCCGGTGTCGTCCGCTTCTTCACTCGGACAGGCATCTTGCCCACGTGGACAGAGCCCCTGAAACGTGATTAGCAGCAGCCATCTACGGACGATTTCACTCACCCTCCAGTAAGCTCCCAGCCCTTTGGATCAGCCAACTCAAAGTGGTAGGCCATCAGGATGGAGGGTACGAGCTTGCGTGCTTCTAGGAAGCTTATATCTTGAGGAGCTATCAGCAAACTGCACAAATATATCATGGAGTAAACATACTCCGGCCGAGACAGGTCCTCGACCCCGACCCAAAGCCCATAAAGTAACGATCTAGAAGAGTAAGCTCAGGGATATAGAGGCAGGCACCGGAACTCACGGAGTACTGCCTTATTCTCTGACTCCATCCACCTCTCCGGGATAAAGGCCTCTGCATCCTCCCCCCAAACTTCGGGCAGCCGATGTATAACCCAGGCAGGGCACCCCACGATCGTCTAAGACGTCGTTAGTAACGGTCGAATTAGGGCGTAGAAACTTACCCCTTTAGGAACATGACCGTCATCAAGTTCCAGCCCTCCTTCAGGAACCTCGCGTGGCGTATTGCTCACGAGAGTCGTGCAGAGCCGCAGGGCCTCGTGGAGGACGGCGTTCAGGTACGGAAACTCGGCGGCTTCCCTAGCCTTAGCAATAGGGCCAAGTTTTCCATCGGCTGCCTTTTCATGTAGCTCCTCCATCAGCTTCTTGTACTTATCCGGGTGCTTGAGTAGGTAGTAAAAGACAGCGGTGAGCCACGTGCTACCGTCACTACAGCCAGCGCCAATAGTAAAGCCAATAACTGAAATAATATCGTCATTGGAGACGACACCAGAGTCGACTAATCCTAAAAGCCTTAAAAGGAGATCTCCTGACTTGGGCTTACCGCTTAGCACACAATCCTTCTGCGCTTGGAGTTGCGTCTTGATGAGGTGTGTCATGGTTTGCTGGGCCTCGTCCAATACGATAAACCGATTGACGAAGCGGCGAACCAGCTGGAACAAGCTCCATGCTATCGGCATGAGTCCCATAAAGTGACCCGCCGTGATAGTATCGTGTATTTGGTGGACTAAGCGTCCCTTAGATGGCGACTCGATGAATCCCGCATCATGAGCGAGCGTGGCTTGGCAGTTAAGGTCTATGCTAGCTTGTGAGGCTCTGTTTCCGCCAAATAAGGGGCTTCGGACTCACCAAAAAGGGCATTGCCGAGTTCGGTAGGCATATTAATCGTTTCCCCTTCTAGAGAAGCCAGCCTTGACATAAATCGCTGGACAGTGGCGTCAAGCTCGTTATCCACGGCTCTCAGTCCTGCAGCGCCGAATGCATAGGAGAAATTCCTCCTTAACTTGCCGTGAAGCTTTTCGTTGCGCTCTGTGAAGATATCAACCCCTGGGCTCGTAGTGAACGGTTCGTAATATTTCGACTTTGGGAAGGGGGCTGCCGCGTTGTAGATCTTTCGAAAGATGTGTGCATGCGAGATGCTTCTACCGCACGGCTGTTAGAACTGCCCAGGGAAACGGCTTAACTAGGACTCATACAGGTTGTTTGGCCCGATTCGCACTACCGGTCCATATTTCTTATGGAGCTTCATGAGCTCGAGGTTCTCGTGGCTGTTGATAAGGGTTATGTGCCATAGGCCCGTTATCCGTGCCCAAAGAGGGCCTGGATATCGTGCCAGGGGGGAGAGGAAGACCCTGTAGGTGACTGTGCACAAAGCCCAGGCTAGGAGGAGCCCAGTGATAGCCAGCTCTCGATGTTGCCAGAGGGTAGCCGAAACCCTGTCGGCATAGTGTAAGATTACTGAGTTCCCCATCGCGAGGACCTGTCGAGGCTGGAGAGCTGACATAACAGGCGACCAGATGAATTGTCCCACGAGTGTGGACATTGTCAGTCGAGCCTCCGAGACCCACGGTCATTTATACCAATGCCTCAGGCTATGTAGAAATGAAACTTAGCATTTGGAGTACTCTCCAGTTTGACCAAAGAGATATCACGTCCGAGAGAGCTTGGATGGAACCCGCGGCCCCCGACCCGGTGTGAAGCACCTAATTTGACAGACTGAGAGGAATGGATCCTGCGCAGGGAGGTACTGCCGCCTGGATATCTAAGCGCTTTGATTTGTCTCAGGGCTCTAGCATTGCGATTTGGTTGTACCATTCGACTGGCCGGGTGCTTAACGCGGGCTGATCCAGGTCCCGAGATAGACTTATGATCTTCGACGCTAGATCCTCGCGCGGGGTTGCGGCAATCTCGGGGCAATCTCGGACACTGCCTGAAGATATTCCTTTCAGCAGCCTGTCATCTGAGGTTCGTCGCATGACTTCACTACGGCCTATCATCCATCGAGACGTAATCGATCGTCCAGACTTCAGGAGCCCTGGCCACAAGCCGTGCGTATATACCGATAGAGCGCTACAAGGCCAAGTTTGCGTCACGCAAGATGCCGATGTTGCTTCAGTGACAAGTGCATCATGTGTCATAGCTGTATAACTAGTTCATAGCTCGACAACAATGTCTTGGACAGAAGGTGAGCAATAACATCAATGGGTATTTTAACATGACTCGACCCCGGATTGCCGCAACTCCCCTTAAGTGAGGGTGACGTGATTGGCCAGAAAAGGGCGCACGGGCCAAGGTGGACAGTTTTCGCGATACATCTGACTGATAGCGACGGAAACATTACCAAGGGCTCGGGCTATAGTATCGTTTTTGTGAAGGACGGCACTCTCTACACTGCCAAGAAGGGCGTTCTAGAGGGCATTACCCGACAATCTGTTTTCGACGCAAGGAACGCTGGGATCCCGGTCCACCTCGATGACGTTCCAACTAGCTTAGCATACGAAGCTAATGAAATCTTCATATATACTACAGCAGGCGGCGTCATGCCAATTACAAAGCTTGATGGCGAGTCCAAGGGCGAGGTTGGCCCTATCACAAAATTGATCTGGGATGGATACTGGGCGATGCATTACACCGCCGAGATTAGCTACGAGTCTTAGCGATGAATGGTTGGCTTTGTAAGATCCTAGAACTAGTCTGAGAAGGAAATTATAACTATAAGGAATTGATATATGTTGTACAATTCTACCTGAGCTCTTAGTATCACGGGCCTACCGGGAGTGAAAACACTCGACTTTAGAGGCATCACCGAAAGGATTAGGGCCCCCCGACTTTGACGCGGATATAGCAACAAGCTTGGACGTACTCAATATCCTCAATCTTCCGGACCCAGATCCACCATGCCCGCGGTTGCTAGACCTTGTCTGTTTGGGCTAAGTTAAAGCCTCAGGCCATGTCGCGAGTGCATTGAGTGAGCAGGCGCGTTGGGGAGAAGTGTTGTGCAAGCGGATCAGTAGCGGAGTGCCAGGTTATTATTATCCGTCGACTGTCCCCACTCTCAAAGACATGGGTGCATCACAACTCTGGCCGGATCCCGAGGATGCCGTGCTTCTGGGCGGAACCGAGGCATATCTAAGCGCTGTGAACACTGCCGTGGCGAGGGGCCAAGGGCCTAATTCACCCCTGTCCCTGTGGATCTGCTCCGTACTGGGACCTTGAAGGTGGTTACAGTAGGTCGTATAAGCCAGCAGTATCAGTCACAACAGTCACACGCGAAGCGAGGCAACCGCATCTCGAAGACCGTGTTGAGCGGCCAATTCAGGGGTAGAGGATACTCTGTGCTTGCC
The DNA here is from genome assembly GCA_020744375.1 of Dactylonectria estremocensis. Taxonomy (NCBI): domain Eukaryota; kingdom Fungi; phylum Ascomycota; class Sordariomycetes; order Hypocreales; family Nectriaceae; genus Dactylonectria; species Dactylonectria estremocensis. The sequence goes on from JAGMUU010000038.1 coordinate 86,747, forward strand.
CTGGTACCCTCTAGCTCCCCTGGTATAGGGTAGGGAAGGATGCTTTCAAGCAATTGCTCCCACATGAGCGAAAGTGTCGAGGGAAGGATTGAAGTCTTCGGAGAATAATGATTCTAAATGAGCGTCGCTGATTCCGCCATCATTCAACATCTTTCATGTTGACCTTTATCGCCACTCTTATGCTCCAATTTGCGAGATGTCCTGCTCTAACAATCCCATCACATTGCGACTTCCTGACATCCAGTTCGCCATCTGCGTCACCTGAAAACTCTCAGCAACCGCGGCATTGGCACCTCCCGCAGGATCGATGGCAGCCTGCACCATAGGTAAAAATCCCAGCTGGTTCAGGTATACGTCGAATTGATCCCCGATCGGTACTATGGCCTGGTCCTCTTGCGTTTGCGACTTAGCCTCAACATAAAGCGTCGCGACGTTGCTCATGACATGCCACAGGTGCCATAACTTCTGCATAGTCTCAGATGAATCAATAGCCGCTTCAAGAGACGCGCTAAAGGCTTTCAGAAGTCCAAGGTCTTCTGTAGACAATGTTTCGATGACATAGCAAAATATAACAAAGAAGGGAGCAAAGGGAGTCAGCACCAAGTTCCTGTGAAACAATATCAGTCATATAGGTCAAAATCCCGTAGCAATTAGCCTAGACATACCAATGGAGATAAATAGACTTTGCAAAAGCGTCACGTTGAACAAGTTCCATGCACGATAAATGCTGTTGCATCGCTCTTCGCGCTGCGTCAACGCATGCATCAGAGAATCCACTGTTGGATCCTTCAGGCGGAGGAATGGCTCGGTAGATGAGTGTCATAGTTGACAGCAGTTGAACTTCGTCTCCCTTGACGTAGATATCCACTAGAGAGGAGGTTCCAATCTTTTTGAGTGAACTGACGGCCATTCCTCGATACGCTATCGCCTCTAACTCCACCTGGCGACACTCAGCTCCCAGCAAGCGAGCTCGCTCTGCCAGTTTGGAGTGTGGCTGCGCCAAGGCGGCGGGGCTATACCTGCTGGCTTATTAGCTTTGGCGGTTCTTGTGGAAAGCGTGTGCAGAACCCTGGATGGAAAAGACGGACAGTCGCTCATAGAGGTGGCCTTGAAGCGTCGCCAGTCTCACCCACGTCATCGCCACGCCAGACATCTCAAGACTCATCGTGGTCTCAAAGTTGAAAGCGCGGGGAATATCGGTATCCCAATCTTGGATCGCAGGGGCGCGGCCAAGCCGTAGCCCAAGCGCTTTATCATGCGTATAGATACACCAGAACAAGGTGGATTTGATGTCGGAAGTAGCAGGATCACGTCTCAACTGTTCTTGCCGATGGAAGCCAGCTGTCTGGCATATTTGAGCGGCGGCGCAGTTGAGATGCCAGGCGACCGTGGGCCTGCATACATCAATCGCGTACATAGTCTATCCAGCAGTTAGCGATGTTGGGCTAATTTAGCTACGCAATACATGACCCAACGTACACCCAATAAAAGAGCCTGGACATTTTCAATCTTTAAAGACATAAAGAGGGAAACGTTTGCGAGCGATGTCTCAAGGTTGATTTGACATAACTGGATTAACGGCTCGAGTTCGTCCTTGGTCGCCTTATCTAGGGCAAATGTGTGCTGTTCTAAAAACAAATAGTATAAACCAGCATTGACAATTACAAAAGTGGCATCAGTAAAGTCGTCAGTAGGAAAGTAGACCATTCGGCAGAGTTTGGTGAAGTCACTACTTCCTACAAAAGAGCAGACAAAGGTGAAGAGACCTGGTGAAGACGCTGGCTTAGTCTATTAGCTGCAAGATCCGACAAACACGCAGCGGGCTAGGGCAGAGCACAAAACTTGCCCTTGGCGTGTTTAAGAAGGCACACAACAACGTCCATGGGAGGCATAGGCAGTTGGCCGAGACCACCCACGGGAATGCGTTGCTGCAAAGGAAAGCGAGGCCCGCAGCTGATGGGCTGGCGCGCCTGGAGCTCTACCAACTGCCTCAGACTGGATAAGGCCTCTCGCATCTCGGGGTTGGCAACATGGAGCGAGGTACGTTCGACGGCATTCACGAGGAGCTCGCTGGCATGGGTGGTGTGGACGGCGAGGAAGGAGTCGCCGCCAAACGCTGACTCATCACCGGAGCTCGTGTAGTCAATGGTCGTGGCTGCAGCTGTACCTACACCACTACTGTTGCCGATGAGGAGATGAGGACTGCCAGGGAGCAGGAAATTACTGCTGGAGATAGAGGCGAGGCGCTGGGGGAGGTCACGGACGAGGGTTTCAATATTGGCCAGGCGTATCTCAATCAGGTCGACCTTGCGCTCGCTGCAGATAGTAGATGTCAGCAAAGTGTTCACTTGATAGGCTTGGGCGGTGCAGTATGAGAATGGATAAGTGAATGTCAATAGGGGAGCGCAGACAAGAGTGGTGCGGAGGTGGAACGGATGGGGATAGGTGACGGACTATTGGGACGAGATCAGGACTCGCTGCCGGGGTTCCCTAGGCCGCTTACCGGCACCTGCCGATGTGCAGGAGCGCTTAGCGATGCGACAATTGGAGCATGGCAGTTCTTTGTCGCAGCGAATCTACAGAAGTGGCAGGGCCGAGGTTATTCACTGCCTTTACCTCGCCATCCCGCGCAATGCAAGAGAGGCAGCGTTATTTGTAACCGAGAGATATGCTTACCTTGCGCGTACGGCATTGGTCACACTGGAAAGGTAGATCAAAGGTCTTTAGTCAGCCCAGGCTCACAGTCTATAGGGAAAGAAGAGGCGTGACAGCTTGTTTCGAGACGCCATGTATTGAAGAGCGAAGACGAGTATTCATATCATCTTTGAAGCCCCAAAATGTGAGTGACAAGCCCGACCACACAACCAAAAAAAAGAATCGGCTCTCGCAAGGATTCATTGAGAGATGACTTACAGCTCTCCGCGCCAAGTCATCGGGGCCAGGTCCTTCGCCGCCCTCATGTCCTGGATCAATGCTCTGTTGATGCATGGGATTATTAGACTATCCGCAGATATTCAACTTTGTCAAGTAAAAGGAGAAAGAAAATGAAAAGACAAGTGGTGGTGAGAAAAGCAAGGGCGGCCTATTTAGCACGAGAATGCGCGGGCCACGGTGGCCGCGGACGACCGACACGGAGGGGATATCCATAGATTCGGATGGATTTAGTGCATTTACTAAGTAAGGGGGGGCTTCAAGTCAGCCGTCCCCGCCATTCGTACCCCGTGGATGGGGTGTCAGCTGACCTACAAAAACGACCTTGAGATGCAAAGAGAAGACATGTCCGCACGTAGCCGTTTTTCTACATCTCTTCATGTACTTTCAATTTAAGCATGTTTTTGCCTATCTACAAGTGGTTTTTTGCACATAGGATTAAGGGGGCATCGCGAGCCCTGAAATTACAGTCATGAAGTCGGGTTTTTCGCATGCAATTAAGGAAGTGTATCGTAATGCAGCTAGTCCATTGAAAGAAGAGAAATCAGAGATGCTCTTCATCATCTTCGCCCTTGACGACGATGGATTCTTCGCAGTCACTTTCACCCTCAATTATCTCTGTCATCTCCAGTCCATCTGTCACCAAGTTCAACAGTAGGGCCCGATTCGCTCGCCTCTCTTTCTCTTCTAACACGATGAATCTGACTGCCTCTTCAATGAATTCAGCGTCATAATAAAAAGGTCACGGCACGGCTGACTCTCAGCCAGGGAGAAGTTTATTCCGCTCGTGAAGCTCACCAAGTAGAAAATACCGTTGACTAAGCCATTCACCTAATTCAAGATGAAGGCGGCGATCAGTCTTTGACCACCAATCCGTGTGTTTCTTCTACTGTAGGAACGGCTTCTAATGTCTTGTCTGATGACTATATATCTTTCTTATGTTCACAGCCTTTACGCTGGTCCGTACACGCGATCTGACAGCCCATAACCACCTCTTCACATACCTAACTTCGTCATGAACATCTCTCTTCAAAAGGTGGCGCTTCTCCTCTTTCTGATATGCTCGTTGATTGTATTCATTGCGGGCGACATGCAGTTGGGCATCAGAGACGCGAATTGGGCCGTATTTATATATAATAGACGTCCCTTCTTGAAGCCTCTCTCGTCTCAATCCTTTCTCTTTGAGACGGTGCATCTCTTGACTGGCCGCTATGCCATCAAGGGAGAGTGTGAAGTTGGCCTTCCTTAGTTTCTTATATACCTGAGTGACTGATGGTGTGATGGGCATACCGAAAGAAGCAGAGACTTCTAATATGGGTCTGACATAGTCAGAATAACGTTCATTTGTGCGGAGACGAAAGGGAGGCGTTTTGACATTATTCCAGGCGTTTTGGCGTTGTGAAGAATGCTTATGCAGTCGTACAGAGGGAAGTGAACAGTCTGATGCGAGCGTACCTTCTCTACTGTGGCTAGGAAGCGTCTCTAGTGACACTCCCGCTGTCAACGATGATAAGGGATCTTGTAACTGGTTGAAGACAATAAAGGGACTATACGGGAAGATACTACACTTCTCCCAAGCGTTGAGGATACCTGACTACTGGAAAGTCCGGTTCTGGGCTTCCTGAAGATGCGCAAGGAAGTCGGCTATGCCAAAGTCAACAGCGCCGTCAGCAATTTCCCCATATAAGATGTGCTAATGCCACCACTTGTATAAGTCAAAAATACCCACATCGCACGGTTGAAGTAAGTGTGCGAGGTGCAGAGGGAACGGGAAAAGCTCAATGTTGTGCTGGTCACAATAGAAGAAGATTTCCCTTGTAACGTGACTTTCACAACCATCCATAAGAAGGATCCGCTTCTCAGCAGGGTCAGAAGGGTGTGTCAGTTCGTCAAAGTGACGAATCCACTCATGAGCGACAATATCATTGATATAACCCGTAGGCGTGGTGGCTAGAGTTGTCTGCGGCAGGAGGTTATTTGTAACCCACCGGACCGGAACCACGACGCCGGGAAGGATAAGAAATGGATTTATCACCGCCACAGTTGCCGATACGGCTTCAACGACAGTCGCAAGAACTGTCTCGTGTGCGTCGGTCAGGATGACATACTCAACCTCCCGAAAAGTCCATACGAAAGTCCCTTTTTGAACATATCCGACCATGAAGCCGGTCTCGTCGAAGTTCCACATGTTATCCGGCTTCAAATGAAGTTCGCGGAGCATTTTTGCCCGGCCTTCGAACCACGCCTCGATGTAAGAGCAGTCTTGCATAGCTTTGCGCCTGGCCTCTTGTGTATTTGACTTCTTGCTTGTGAATTTATCTTTATGGTGCCTCATGAAGCTCCTGAGGCAAGAGAGCAGAGATATTGGTCGCCATGCTCGAGGTGTCGTTAGGTCTCTCCGTCCAGTTTTGACGATTATGACCACCTCTGCTGCCATGAAGACTTTCGGGTGGTGGCCTACGGCAAGGCATCCCTCGAACAGACGGCGGACATGTGCTCCAACGATATGCCACGCTGCCCTGAGGAGTTTGACCGTATGTTGTGTGACCCCGGGGACATGTTGCCCGTGCGGAGAGTCGCGTCTTCTGCTTTTTCCAGAGAAATCTCCTGAGGAAACGAAATTGTTTTAGGGGGGCAGACCGGGATCCAGGGATCTCGGATGTCGTCCTCTGAGGTGCGGCGTTCCAGAGTGGATCGCCGGAGTGCGTTGGCTTGTCCATCTGCGTTTCATAAACCATATCGCCGAGTTGTAGCGGAGGGGGTTGGAAGGCTCCTGGTGACCTCAGCCATGGGACGGCCTTGAATACAGACCTACTATCTGTGAAACTGTCGATGAGGTTCCGCCAGTAAAGCCTCTTGGCTCGGCGGACTACGCGGTGGAAATCTCGTTTGGCATACTGCACTTCTTGATTGAATCCGAGTGGGTGGGTTCTTCTGACTGCACGATATCTAGCTGCGGCGCTGGCGCATTCCTCGGTCCACCAAGGAGCGCCCCGTGCTCCCTTTCGCACTGGTCGGCCAGCTGCATTTGCAACCGCCTGGAGTAGATTCGTGAGCGACGATGCAAGCTCATCCAGCTCAGATGGTATCGAGGCGGTGGCGGGGATCCCTGATGATCCTAGTTCCACAATTTCCACGAAGCGCTTGAGCTCCTCGTCGGTTGCAAGGCGGACTTTACCTGGTTGTAATGGGGCCAGTCTCATATCGGGGAGTAATATGCCAAGGGTGAAATGATCAGAGCTCGTGTCGAGGTGATCTTCTACATTCGCTTCGGCGAGAGGTATGTTCGTCAAGGCGAGGTCGATGGTGTTCCCGTAGGGGTTTGTGGGTACGTCGATGGAGTTCAACAGGCTGACGTTGTTGCCCGATGCCCAGGAGGCGATATCATTGCTCTGGTCTACTGATCGGCCTGTGTGCCAAGTGTGTTGCTTGGCGTTAAAGTCTCCTGCCACGAGGCAGCGGTCCGGGATGGGCCATTGTATAAGGGCGTCTAGTGCATCAGTTTCGTCGTTTTGGAGGTAGAAATTGACAATCGTCGTGTTATTGACCGTGAGCCACAGGATGTCCCGGCTCGGAAATGGGCGTTTCTGGTCCGCCACAAACCTAGAGTCTCGGCGGACATATGTCATGACTCTCGGTCGGGTACTCGTATTGCTCCAGGCATCGACTGGAGAAAAGGTGTCGTATGCTAGGTGCGTCTTCGTAAGACAGCGACAGTTTACAATCGCTGTCCACGGTTCTTGTAGGAGGACAACGTCATATCGTTCAGAGTCGGCCAGAGCAAGGGCACAGTCGTGGACCGGAGGGACCTTGCCCACATTGGCCTGGAAGACCCGGAGGGTCTTTTTATTGTTTCTGATTGCTCGAGGACATCTGCTCGTGCTCATTAGGGCGTGTGATGAGGACAATGCGACGCTTCTTGGGGGAGCCGGGTCTTGGGTGTTCGGGTTCTTCCTCTACTTCGGGGGTCGTGGACACCATCATGTACGAGAGCGAGCTCGGCGCGGCCGGGCTGGTGGCTGGGGGACTTGATCGCTCTTGCAGTCTGGAGTTGTCTCGTAGTAGCTCTGGGCCGAATCGTTGCGGCTCCGGGTTGCGTTGGCGGTACAGTTCAACGCCCAATTCCCGAGCAGTCTTCCTTTCCTCCTTGGTCAAGCAGCGGAGCATGCCGTGAGTTCTTTTCGGGCGAGCTGGGCATTTCGAGTAGTCTGCCTCGTGAGGTCCGAGGCAGTTGGTGCATTGTTCTGGGGCGGTGCATGCTTTAAAGTCGTGGTCTGTCTTGCCGCAATGTTTGCAGCGGGCTCGTCTGCGGCAGTCGCGCGGAGCATGGTAGTCCCAGCAGGTGTCGCACTGATTTGGCAGGCTGGCTTTGACGATGAGTCTGGCGGGTCGGCTGTTGAATAGTCGCCAGTATCTCCGGGTCGGCTCCAGGAAAAATATAAGTAAGGTCTGTGTCGGGAGGTCCTCCGAGTCGTGTCGGGAGGGGCGGATGCTCACGGGCTTCAGCCCCATCTGACAGGTGATCTCGTCTCTCATCACGGTGTCGTAATCCAATTCGTTGCCGTACAGGTCTGTTAGTTTGTGGCGAACCTCCGGGATTGCATAGGTGAACCATTTCTGCTTATTTCCACGGCCGTGGCTCCTAGGTCTCCCGCCCATTCAGATTGTCGCTGCACAACGAGGTCGCGGGTAGGTCGGTCGGTCGTCCGGACGGCCCATCCGGAGTTCACTCGGGCAGCCTGTGGGATTCGGTGCAGGTCGATTCCCAGTTATCCGGAAATGTGGGTCCGGATCGCGTAGCTGATGTTGTTCCTGGCCGGGGCGTCCGCTTCCAGTCGAACAAAGACTTGGAGGTCTTCTCGGGGTGGTGCGATAGGGGTTGGTTGTCCCTGGAGACTTCGGATCGCTTCTTGTTGTTGATGTTGATGGGCAAGGGGGGTATTTGCGGGGGGCGATGCCGCGACGGTGCTGTACGCAGGCACTGGAGCAGATTTGGCGTCAGTGAGCGCCTGACTCCAGACATCCAGGAAGCTGTCAGTAAACTTTTCAGCGAATTCTCGTTCGAGTCCAGTGGTGAATTGTTTCGCAGCATCTTCGAATTTAGTACAGAAGGCCTGAAACACCTTCAACTTGGCATTGTACTCCTCCACGCGCTCTCGCGCGAGCCTATTGGCTGACTCAATAATGGAGACTGGTTGCGTTCAGTGGTCCAAGCAGGATCGGGGAGGTGGGGGACAGGCGACCTGGGCTCCTTCTGTGGCCGCAGCAGTAGAGATCGCATTGAGTGGCGAGGACGGCGTTTGAGCCGTCCTCCCGAAGACGGGTGGGACACCAACAGGTCCATTCAGAACAGCGGGGCTGTTTTGCAAGAGGGCTGTGCATGTTCCTCGATTGATATTGGCCGGAGTACGGATTCCCAAATCAAAGGGATCTGGAACAGCAGGCGGGCTGGTGGTGGCCGATGCCATAGCCGCCACCAGAGGCTGCGCGAAGCGCAGGATTAGGGTTGTTGCGGTACACGTGTTAACGAAAAGGGTGCAATTTAGGCTACTTTCTTAACATCTGCGTGCTAAGAAAGTAAGATGACAGGGGAAGGTGATTGGTTCGAGTTGGGCTTGCCAAGCATGTATGTATGCATGTATGGGTATTTTTTCGTCCGAGGGCCGCGAGGGACGGCTTGCCAAGCAACTGGCGTCCAACCGCATGTCTTAGGGCATGCGAGTCCGGTAGCGACCAGGAGGAGGAGGTGGATCTTTAGTAGGGGAGATGCGCTAATTCTATTCGATAATTGACCTCAAACTCCCCATGCAGAGTGGTCAGCAAGCTTAGTGCCAAGACGTTGCATAAGCCCGGGGTCCGCCGCCCGGGTGGGGCAGTTCACGGTGGGCCGCGGGGGCCGGATGACGGCAGCTTCAACGCGTTCATAAGGCTTCAAGCATATAAGTCGGCTTCATGTCTTCGCAGTCAAAGGCACGACACAATCAAGGACACATCACAATCACGGACAACACACTCGCATCCCAATCGCAATGTCTCCCGCTCAAACCGTGGACGTCGTCATCGTCGGCGCCGGTCTAAGTGGCCTCCGCGCAGCCACCCGGATTCACGCAGCTGGCCTCTCGTACGTCGTTCTCGAGGCAGAGAATCGCGTCGGAGGCAAGACGCTCTCTGTGCCTGCAAGCGCCAACGGTAATGGGGTCATTGACCTGGGGGCCGCCTGGATCAACGACAGCAACCAGGCCGAGATGTTTGCCCTCGCCAAAGAGTTTGGCTTTGACCTCGTCAAGCAGAGGGCCGAGGGTAACTCTCTGTATCAAAATGCCGAAGGTAACGTTTTATCGGTTCCATACGGGTTGCCTGCTCCGGTAAGTCTCTTCAGCGGTGTTTTGAACTAGCTAACAGCGCAGCTTACGCCCGAGCAACTCCAAGAGATGCAGGCCATCATGGCTACACTCTCTGAGTACGTTGAGCGACCGGATCTTGAGCACCCTCATGGTGGCTCAGATGCCAAGAAACTTGACTCCTTGACGGCCCTGGAATTCGTAGAGGTCGAGTTTGGAAGCGACCTCGCGAAGCTGCTGGTTACCACGCTGACTCGAGCTCTCCTCGGAGTTGACGCAAACGAAGTCAGCGCTCTGTTTCTGGTCGACTACATCAAGAGCGCCACCGGGCTGGAGAACATCATGTCAGATGTCGAGCATGGAGGCCAATACCTGCGGAACCGCCAGGGTAAGTTGGCGCCTGGCTGCTGGCTGCTAGCTAAGCTAACCCGATAGGCAACCAACATTTCTCGACCAAGCTGGCTGAGAAGCTCAACGCCGACAGCGTCAAGCTATCTACCCCTGTCACCAGCATCACCCAGTCCAACGATGGATGCACCGTAAAGACCGATGGCGGTAGTTTCCACTCGAAAAAGGTCATCGTGTCAGTCCCGACGTCGCTGTACCCCCTGATCGACTTCCACCCGGAGCTCCCGCCCTTCAAGAAGGAACTCGGTGAGACCACCAAGCTTGGCTACTGGTCCAAGACGGTCCTGGTCTTCAGCAGCCCCTGGTGGCGCGATGCTGGCCTGTCCGGCGTCTTTACGTCTGACGGCCCTATCTGCTTCACCCGCGACACTTGCGTCCCAGAGGCCAGCCAGTACAGCATTACGTGCTTCCACGTTGGTGAGCCTGGAAGAGAATGGTCGCGTCTCTCGGCTCAGGAACGGCAGGATGCTGTTCTGAAACAGTTCCGCACCGCCTTCGGCACGGCTGCTGACGTCCCCGATCCGATCAGCATTCTCGAAAAGGAGTGGGCCAAGGACCACTGGTTCCAGGGCGGTCCTAGCCCTGTGATGGCGCCTGGTACCATCACGGGAGCTGGAAAGTCGATCCGCGCGCCTTTTGACAACATCCACTTTGTCGGCACCGAGACATCCCTGGTCTGGAAGGGATACATGGAGGGAGCTGTTCGGTCCGGCGATCGTGGGGCTCAGGAGGTTATCGAGGCTCTGGGCAACTGACTCCAGTTGATCATTCTTGATGTACTAGAAAATATGCTGACCCCCTCACCGACGGTGAGGAGGGTGTAATACAGTAGTAGCAGTAGTCGTAGATTTATTGCGCCCGGGAGAACGCATCTCATAGGGCTATGGAACACGCTATGCTATTTACATTTCTAGCACTTCAATCCTGACCATAAAGCAAAGCCCCACTTTCTCTCCCTGAATCGCTTTCTTTTTAGCCTCGCTTGACTCTTTGACAGGCCTGCTTGAAGGCCAATTTCTCCAAGTTTTCAGCATTCTATCCTCAGCAGCTGAAGCATGGTCTATTAAGATAAGGCCGTATTATGTTAGTATTGTGTCAATGTTTCCGTCTTCATCGCAAATTTGATCGTTGCTCGCACCGCCTATAGGTTAGGTGACCACTTCTGTCAGATAGCTTGTATGACCACTTGATGACCTTGAACCTGTGTGTGTATTGTGTATCTGTTGACTGTAGCTCCCGCCCCATGAGGTCAGGGAGGTCTAGCTTGCCTTTTCTTCCTCTTACAGGCTGCCGGCCAGGGGTCCGACGAGCCCTTTCCGAGTCGGTCCCGACAACCCTCTGTTTCACACGTGACTCCCTGGAGCCCTGGTGTTCCAACATGCCTCCAATTTAACAACTTCAGTCTCTCTAATGCCGACTTTCCTCCTAAAAAGAACGACAGGTTTCCCATCTCGCTTTACCCGATTTATCTCATGCCTTTGCATTATACATTCCACTTAGTGCATTAAAAGAGAAAATATTCTATTATCTCGACTGTCCGTCTATAGTTATATAACTCTGGTTCTACTGCGCCGATCCTCAATAGATAGCCATTGATCCTCGCCATTTCCATGCATAGCTATGAAAGTATTGAAGCGGGTCTGGTTGGACGGTGGATTGATAAGGGGGCCGGGGGCCGCCCTTAGCATCAGGACAGGGGGCTACGGGCCGGGAAGTTTTAAAATGGAAGTTGGTCGCGGCAGGCGACGAAGGAGAGACATCATCATCACCGCGCTTTATAGTTATTGGAGGTTATTTAGCATTAAGATGTGTTATTTCGGGGAGTGTTGCGGAGTGGGCTATCTGCTGGGGAAGCGCGGGCTCGTTTTCTTGGCGACTGGTTGCTGAGCTCTCGGGGAGGGGCCGCTAGGTCGGGTGTTAATCCCTGGGCGTCGGCGGGCGGGGTCGGAGCTGTTATGGGGCGTGGAGGGTTCGTTTTGCAGTAAAGTCAGCTGCCGGCGTTCCAGACTTTGAGTCTCTTACTGCGGTTTAGTTTTACTAGGATGCCACCTTTCTTCTTCAGTTTAGCAGGGCATGCTAGGTCATTAGTGGGGTATGGGGCTCTGCAATTAGTGCATTAGACGGGTTTTGGGCAGGGGGCGGTTTCTATATATTTGAGGCTACTATAGCATCTGCAGCGGGGTTTGTGAGTGCAGTGACTATACGGATGGAAGTCCTAGCAGTTGCTGCATTATGTGGGGACTTTGGTTCCTGAGATGTAGCAGCTGGGGGGGCTGTTCCTGAAGAGTCGGAAGCGATAGGGGATGTGCTTGCTGAAGGAGACTACCTATGTGGTTATCGGCGAGTTTTCGTCGTCGTAGCGGGACGGTAGGCATCTTAGGGGTTTGCACCCTGTCTAGGTTAGCACTTCATCTAAAGCCGCCTTTTAGTCGATATCCACTCGCTCCGCGAGGCTGCAGTTATAGGATCGGATATACCCTTTGATGATGTAGGTATGCCATTTCGCAGCGGGCTCGACTATATGCGCGCTGACTTTGTAGGTAACTTTGTCGCTCTATTTAAGGATTTTGGCCTTAATGCTAGCGGAGGGGGGCTTAAGGGCCTAACCTAAAGCGCACCGTTTCGCAGCGGGGATATCGCTAAAGCTAAGTTTTAGTGTACTAGCGATATACTTGCGGAGGGCGTATAGCTCAATTTCTCACGCAGGGGTGCTGGGGTCCAGTCTGATGAAGATGCAGTTGTCATCTCGGGTTGCTGGGGGCAGGGTGGACCTCCGTTGTTGTTGCTATTATTATTGGTGTTAATGTTATAGCTTTGCCAGGGGCGCATTCTATGTATTAGGCGGTCCTTAGGGGTTTTGAGGGTTCCTGCGTAGTGGGATTTAGGCGGGTTCTTGGAGGTTCTTAGTGAGGGCCTCGCGGTAGAATTAGGTGCGGTGAGTATTCTCTTCGTGCGATGTAGTGTGCTCGTTGTTGTTAGTAGTCCAGAGGCCTAGGAAGCCAGATGCCAGGTTCGTAGCAAATGCGCGAGCGCAGGGGGAGTTCTATTTAGCAGCGATCTTATTGAATGCGATGTATAACTTGCTGAAGACTTGGAGTTTCTCGTTGAAGATGTCTCAGCTGCTCTGCATGAGCTTCTGAGCTGTTGGGGTGATAGGGTTCGCAGGGGGGCCCAGCTTGGAATGGAATGCCTCGCTGGTTGGGGAGCTGGGTATGACGATTGCATCGCTGGTGAATTCGTGCTAAGTATTTCCTAGGAGAGGTGGGCTACTCCTAAAGGCTATATGCTCTCTCGCTGTGGCATTGTTGTCGTAGAAAAAGTCGTCGTAGAGCAGCGCATCTCTTGCTCTGGCTTGGAAGCCATTAGGTGTTCGCGGCCTAAGTCCGAATGGGCTAGCAGCGAGTGGCGCGCCGGCCATCGCGAGGTAGAGGTTGATGGAATGAATGTTAGTGGAATGAGTGTGGTGTAGGCGAACTCCTTAACAGCCGCAGCTGATGAAGTTAGATGTAAGAGGGAAGTTAATATCAAGGAGGGCAGAGACCCAAAAGACAAGTTATAGGGTAGCCAAGTCCTTGGGAATGGCCTCGGCTAAGGGGGTGTGTCACGATGTGTATTTGGGTAGCTGGGCGTGTGTATGGCATGCGACTGCTATAGCAATATCCTTTTAGCTACTTCTGCATAAAGGATGTACAGGGACTCAGAGCGGTGATCTGACGCAATCAAGAACATACATACACCCAATCAGACGCCTCACACAATAAAGGCTCGTGACAAATTTGACTGCTTCATCTACTAGATCCATCCTGGCGTGAAAAACATGGTATGTATCGCGTATCCGACAATCTGGGATCCGGCCCACACGTGAAAGTACCCCTGGGCCAGAACCCTGCCTGATTGGCAACAAATGGCTCGGGCTGCGTCTCCCTCATGATGAATCTAATGACATGACCTCTTGGGCCCCAAAACTGATTCCAAGCCTCCAAACCATCAAGAATACTCCAATCCAGTCTTAATATCACCCCAGACCGACTTCCAGTAATCAGGCAGGTAATTCCACCTGTGCGCCCACGGGCCTGTCCCTCCCTGCGGAATCTTGGAGTTTGCATCTCTGACATATGTAGCCGAGATTTGGAAAAAAGGTCGCGGCTGCATTCGCTCCGGGTGCTCAAGACGAGGTGTGGCGCTCAAAGCTCCCTCTCGTTTGATTTGGCGGAGAATCCGCACGATGGCCTTTCCTGTAAGCTCAGCCCCCAGAGTCCAGGACGCGTTGACATAGCCAAGAACAATTGCTAGGTTCGGGAGGTCCTGAATCATGAAACCCTTCCAGATGAACTTCTTGGACATGTCCACAGCCTGGCCATCCACAGACACGCGGATGCCGCCGGCCAATCGCAGCTTGAGCCCCGTGGCAGTAATGATTATGTGTGGCCGCAATGTCTCGCCCGAGTCTAGTTGGATCGCATCCTCCGTCACCTCCTTGATGGTATCGGTGACCACGCTTGCCTTTCCGGACCTCAAGGCGGCGAAGAAGTCGCCGTCAGGGCAAGCACAGAAGCGTTGCCCCCAAGGCTTGTAGCGCGGTTCGAAGTGTGGATCGACGGGTACGGACGGTGGGAGAAGTTTCGCTGTCTCGCCGCGGATGAGTGATCGGGCAAAGCCGGGGAAGAAGATACAGAAATAGTAGAACATATAATCGACAATTATATGGCGGAATCGTGTGACACGCCAGGCGAGCTTTGATGGAAGGATAAACCTCTCCGCCTTGGCCAGGCTGTCGTGTTGGGAAACCGTGCCGACGTACGATGGACTGCGCTGAAGCATGGTGATGTGCTTAGCCTTCTCGGCCATGGCGGGAACAATGGTGATGGCAGTGGCGCCGCTGCCGATGACGACGATGTTCTTGTCAGTGTAGTCGAGGTTCTCTGGCCAGAACTGTGGGTGGACCACGGGACCCTGGAAGGTCTTGATTCCCGGTATGTGAGCCTGAAGGGGTTCGTCATAGTCGTAATACCCTGTACCTAGGGCCAGGAACCGAGCGTGTATGATCGTAGGGCCCTGCCTAGTTTGGACATCTAGCACCCAGAGATTTTGCTTAGAAGACCAGTTCGCAGAGACAACTTTGTGTTTGAAATGGATGTTCTTATCGATGCAGAACTTGGCAGCAGATTCGGCCATATACGCGAGGATTTCCTCTCCAGGTGCGAGGACTTTCTCTCTATCCCAGGGACTCCATGGGAAGCCGAAAGTGAAGATGTCCGAGTCGGATCTGATGCCAGGATACTTGAATAGATCCCAAGTGCCGCCGAGATTGTCTCTTGCCTCAAGGATGGCGTAGGACGTGGGCTGAAGAGCCCCTGTTTGGATGTGATATGCTGTGTTGATACCGGATATTCCTGCTCCTACTATGACAACGTCGAAGACAGCAGTAAGAGAGTGGAGGTTACTGGGCGTCTCGGTGGCCATGGAGGTGTGATCGTCAACTGTCATCGTTAGCTTGACTATGAAAACGGAATGATTCAGGGCTAAACAATGCTTCTAGTAGTGTACATGTAATCCTTACTCTATCCATTACACAGTACAAGGCGGCCCTCTACTTAAGTACCCCAACATCCCGCGACTGCCGTTCAGTCTCGGTGTCCGCGGAGGTGCCATCTAGATACCCCTCCCTCCTGCCACTGTTGAGCCTCGGCAGCTTCACAATCGGTCCACAGACCTATAGCTTTGCACGATGACCCAGTCACGCACAAGAAGGGATGAAGTTTGATTAGTAGCATTGCAGCACATGAATACCCCACGGGGTCGGGGTCGGGGTCTGGGGTCTCCGGGCCCGAGACTGTGTCACATCTCTGCGGGGTTGGGCTCTCGGGTGCCCGCGGGGTAGGCCAATAATGAGCTAACGGAGCTTAGAGGTGGTGGGTGACTGTTCTTATGACTTCGTATTGGCTCCTCGGCGCGATTAGATCACGAGTGGATAAGGCCGAGGCTCCTGATGTGAGTTCGCCGTGTGTGGCCCATGTCCGAAATACAGGACACTCCCCCTTAAAGGTTCTCTCCAAATGCTCCCGGTATCAGGGATCCCTCGGGACGACATCCCCCTGTTGAAAGGCCCTGTTGATCTCGGGCCCACAGGGAACGGCGCCTCGGGGCAATTTTCACTTCATGAAAAACAAAGTCACATAGGTTCCTGTAGCTAGCCTGAGGGGCTCATTTGGGCCCGTCTTTTATGTGTCATTTTCAGTTCCCTATTGTCGGGTCTGCCCGTATGCTGTGGTCGCTTTTCCTGAAAAAGCCTTCAAGCCATGCTTCTAAATCTTCCCAAGTTGGGTCGTCAGGTCCTCAGGTGTCGGAACCACATCTACAGGATGTTCAGTGTCTGGGTTTAGTTTATCACTCTGGCCATCGTGTTTGTCGGGACAATGTCACTGAAGACGCCAAATGCTCCGATTGGATAATTTCGACATTGAGTGGGCCAGAATCATCAACATATCGTCACGTAAGGATATCCTCCAGCCGCCAATAATTGGCCCTGTTTGGCGAAGAGGTATGATTGTGTCGCGAGGTGACTCCTCCCTTTTGGCCGCTATATGCTCTAAGCTCGATCGTTCTAGACGAAATCCCGTCACTATGGTGGAATGAGTTGCTTCCCGGGACGGCATTGAGGATTTGTCCAGGATTGAGGTCAAACATCAAGCGGGGTTGCATCTCCAGCCAAAGATCTATCCTCCTTGGCCACCACTCGCACATTCAGGGAGGTATGCAGGCAGTGAGCAGGGAGTGTACCCAACCTACGGCAGCTTCTAGAGGATGACAGTAGCACAGGCAAACAGTGCTGAATTCTGATGATACCAAAGGAATATTTTACAACAAATATCACATCCAGTAAAATGGCAAAAGAGTTCAGAGCCATTCTTGACTCCTAGGTCCCTGGCGCGATTCGAACCTGGCATGTGTCTTCCGGCTGTCCGTCGTCCGCTTCAAAGTGACACCATTCGGGCTAATATGGAATGGGAGGAACATGATGCCGTGTCTACGGCTTTCTCCGTTTGATCGGTAAAGAGAGCACAGTAGAAAAGCGCCCCTGGCATCTACGCAGCCCGCGGACTCCGGTTAAAGTACATTGCTAAGCCAAAAGCCACGTCCCTGCAGGACTATGTGATGCAACTGGACCCCACCTGCCGAAACTGAGTAATATATTGGTGTACGGGAGGAAGTAGCCTCAACTTCTTTCTCAATATCGAAGCGACTTTGTCACTGTGAACGATTGAGCAACGTCCAAGTCTTTGATTATCTCAAGTCAAATTAGAAAGCACCAAAATGCCCCCATTCTTGCCACCTCTGCGGCTCGCGAACTCCAACCATGGTCCCGGGTTTCAAGCTCCTGAGCGTGAAGCGGACCAAATTTCCCACGTTTTCGCGACTCGGGAGGCAGAGGAGACCATTGCCGAGTTGCACAACGCAATCACGAACGAGTCTGATCCAACATTTTCTGCACTAGGCAAGTACTTACGCGACGAACAGCAGTCCAGAATCCAAGCTTTTCCACTCAGCGTATGCTTTAAGTCGGTGTCGACCTACGGACGGCCTGGAGGCACAGCGCCGGTTAAAACTCTGAAGGATGCGATCTGGAGAACATTGACTTTCCAAGATGTCTATGAGTGGACCTTTATTAAGCGGGTGATATCTCCGGCCAAAGTGTATAATGGCCAAGCTTTGATTCGTGATTTTTCAGGAGTCGTTCGGAATGGAGAGGTGATGCTGTAAGTTGCTGTATTTGCTAATTTCCCTTGTTCGGACCGCTATCATAGACTTCATCATTAATCCTGAATCTTAGAGTACTGGGGAATCCTGGTGCCGGATGTAGTACCTTTTTGCGCACCATTGGCAACGACCACTCCTCGTTCCTCGGCGTCAAGGGATGTATAGACTACTCTGGTCTCTCTCCCGACGAAATTCTGAAACGATTTCGTGGCGCAGTCTCATATGTACCAGAAGACGACATTCACTTGCCGACCCTAACAGGTCGCCAGACATTAGAATTCGCCCTCCAAAACAAGACGCCTAAGAAATGATCTGATCAGATCCCCCGATTTCTAGACGAATTCGGGAGAGCTTTTGGCATGACTCAATCAATGGACACACTCGTGGGTAATGAGTTTATCAGAGGCATCTCAGGTGGTGAGAGGAAGCGCATTTCAATCTTGGAATCGTTGACATCCGGCGCCTCAGTCCAAGCGTGGGATGGCTCAACTCGTGGTCTTGATGCCTCTTCTGCTCTTGATTACATCAAGTCTCTCCGTCTCATGACCGACGCTTGCCGACGAGCAACAATCGTTTCCTTGTATCAAGCCTCGGATACCATCTTCAATCTCATGGATAAGGTCATGCTCATTGGAGAAGGGAGGATGCTCTACCAAGGCCCTGCGAAGACCGCCGAGGCCTACTTTAGTGCCCTCGGCTACGACCGTCTTCCTCGACAAACTATGAGCGACTTTCTCACAAGCATTGCGTCCGGTAACGTGGCCAACATCCGCAGAGGCTATGATTCAAGCGCACCCCGGTTTGCTGTGGACCTTGAGCAGGCGTTCAGGGCTAGCCAGGCGTTCAAAGATGTTCAAAACGAGATTCACCGGTATGAAATTGAGGTCGAGGATCGTCGCTCTGGCTCCCAGACCAGAGGCGAACGCCGTTTTCCAATGGCTGAGGCCTTGAAACAACATTCTAAGCAGCACAAGTCGAAGTATGTTGCGGCAAGGTCCTCTTACAACACATCTTTCTTTCGGCAAGTTCTCTGGTGTGCTAGGAGGGAATTCTGGCAACTGAACGGACACCGAGCACCCTTCATTTCAAAGTTTGTCTGCATTTTCGTTTGTGCATTCCTGCTCTCCTCAATGTTCTATGAC
Source organism: Dactylonectria estremocensis (assembly GCA_020744375.1). Taxonomy (NCBI): domain Eukaryota; kingdom Fungi; phylum Ascomycota; class Sordariomycetes; order Hypocreales; family Nectriaceae; genus Dactylonectria; species Dactylonectria estremocensis. Next base: position 105,327 of record JAGMUU010000038.1, read on the forward strand.
ATGCCGGATGATACCGACGGCGTCTACTCCAGAGGAGGATTTTGTTTCTACGCTGCTGGATTGGTCTCCTGGTTCCAGTTGGGGGAATTGGAGGGCGCTTTCTCTGGCAGAGCGGTCGTCAGTCGACAAAAACGATACGCTATGGTCAGGCCCAGCGCCGTGGTTGTCGCGAAAACGCTCATGGATATCCCAACCGTCTTCCTTCAAACGGCGCTCTTTTCGCTGATAGCGTATTTCCTCAGTGGGTTGAGGCTCGAGGTCAGCGGGATTTCTCGCATTGCAACTTTCACTTTTATTATTCACGAACGAAGCTAAACGTTGAGGTAGGCCAGTTCGTTCTTCGCAGTCCTGAGCGCCATCTTCCTCTGTACCATGGCGTATACAGCATCCTTTCGCGTCTTTGCGGCAGTATCTCCTCATCTCGAAGTCGCCCTTAGATACTGCGGAATCTTTACACTTGTTACCATGGCATGTGGAGGCTATCTTAGGCCGATTGACCGCTTGATGTCTGATGTGCCATGGGTTGGATGGCTTGGAGTGAGTCATATACCTTCTCTGACATTCTTGCAGCTAACAATGGACCCCAACAGTACTTGACCCCAGCACACTACACGTTCGAGATCCTGATGGTAGTTGAGTTCCGTGGCCGTGAGTTCCCATGTGGCGCAGGTTCTATCATTCCTGCTGGTCCAGATTACAATGATCCGTCCTTCCAAGCCTGTGCAACCAGAGGCATATCTTCCGGACAGCTGAATCTGAACGGAGACCATTACGTCAAGAGTGAGTTCGGCTTCAGTTTCGAGAATATCGGCCGCAACTACGGTATCCTGGTGCTATTCCTAGTGGCCCTGTGCCTCCTCAACATGTGGCTAGTTGAGAACGTGGATTGGGTTCGCGGGCGGGCCCTCGCCCTCGAGTACGCCCATAATATCAAAGCAGCCTCCTCGTCCCAGAAATGTGACGAAGAAAGTGCAGATGAGCTCAGAGTCCATGAGGGAGCAAAACCCGAGTCGACTACACGACAAGTGAAGAGGTATTTTGGGAGGTCTGGTGTGACCTTCTCCTGGCGCGATATCAACTACAATGTCCGGCAACACAGCGAAAACAAGCAACTCCTGCGAAGCGTTTCTGGATTCTGCAAGCCAGGAAGTCTTACAGCTCTCGTCGGAAGTTCTGGAGCCGGCAAAAGCACCTGTGAGATAGCACTGGAAAGAGGTCTGTGTGGATTGAATTGCTAACGAGGTGGGTTATAGTGATGACTGTTCTGTCTCAGCAGGGCGTGGGAACAGTGACAGGCGAAATGAAGATTGATGGCGAGAAGATCGGCCCCTCGTTTGGACGGCGGATCGGTTTCTGCCAACAAATGGACATTCACCTCGAGACTAGTACAGTTCGCGAGGCGTTTGAGTTCTCGGCACTCTTGAGGCAGAGTTCGAAGATACGCAGACGGGACAAGATCGCATATGTTGCCGGGATCCTCAAAATTCTTGACATGTCTGATTTGCAGAACATGGTGATTAGGTCGCTGTCGCTGGAGCAGAAGAAGCGGACAACAATTGGCGTGGAGCTTTGCGCTAATCCAGATCTCCTACTGTTTCTAGATGAGCCTACAAGCGTGAGTTGAGTCGAAGCTGATCTAGGACTCTACAACTGATTCGTATTAGGGTTTGGACGGTCAAGGCGCGATAAGCATCATCAAACTACTCCGACGGCTAGCGGATGCTGGTCAAGCCATCCTGTGTACCATTCACCAAGCGAGCCAGGAGCAATTCGAGCTCGTAAGTTTGTGGTTGTTCAGTGAAAAGACATTCTCTTACTAATGACACAGTTTGACCGTGTGCTTGCACTCAACCGGGGCGGTAGGGTTTATTATTTTGGAGACATTGGCATACATGGCAGCACAGTCATCGACTATTTTGCCCAACACGGCGTGGCAGCCGAGTCAAACAAGAATGTCGCCGACCTCTTGATAGAAGTTACTGCCCGAGAGTCAACGGATACAGCGCGCGACTGGTGCCAGATTTGGCAGGAGTCGGATGAGGCTGCTGCGGTCCTGGAAACGATTGACACGATCACTACCACCATAGGAGAAGCGGCAGGAGAACACGACACATCCGCGTTGAACCACCAATACGCCTCGTCGACATACCAACAAATACTTCTTTTGACGAAAAGAACGTTGTTGCAGTACTGGCGCACTCCGGATTACATATACTCTCGACTTTATTGCTCCTTCGCCCATTCGGCCCTGAACGGCCTGATTTTTCTGCAACTGGGCAACACCCAAGCGGACCTGCAATACCGGATCTTCTCATGCTTCCTGGTCCTGATGATCATACCCGAGTTCATCAATGCGTGCGCCATGATGTTTGACGACAACAGGAACGTGTGGCTTGGGCGGGAATACCCGAGCCGAATCTATGGCTGGGTCGCCTTCGCCACAGCGAACGTCGTCGCTGAGATACCTTACGCCCTCGTTGGAGCAGTACTCTTCTACGTCCTGTTCTACTTTATTGTGGGTCTTTCGCCTGGAACGCCAGCAGGCTATACATTCCTCATGATAGTGATGTTTCATCTTTTCTCAACTTCTTGGGGACAGTGGATTGTAGCACTGAGGTAAGTCCCCTGACCGCCCGACGACTTATGGCCGGGATGGCACTTGTACTGACAATGTTCAGCACCGATGCGACCATGGCTGCCAACATAATGCCCTTCTTTGTCGTCATGTGTGAATTCTTCAACGGCGTCCTGCAGCCGAAAGAGCTCATGCCTGCTGTGTGGCGCTACACGATGTACTACATCGGGCCATTCACCTACTGGATTTCAGGGGTCATAACAATGATCCTCGCTGGAGTCCACGTCAGATGCTCTGACTCAGAGTTAATCCGCTTCAACGTGCCGTCCGATACAACATGTGGCGAGTATGCCAATGACTGGCTTTCGGGCACCAAGGGGTACTTGGAAAACCCAGATGCTTTTGACGACTGCGGTTACTGCCAATACGCTGCTGGTCAAGATGTAAGTGCTCGCTTCACCCGACACTTGGCTTATACTATAACTCACCCCTTCTCAGTATTTACTTACTATCAGTCTGACTAGTGATGTTGCCTGGCCCTATCTGGGTATCTTTGCCCTGTTTACAGTTACAAATTACGCCTTGGTTTATGTCTTTTTATATATTAAATCGGTTAAAAATTGGCTACCGTGGTAATCAGTAAGAACAAGAATGTATCTATTTCGTCTTCATTGAATAGATTGCGGGATGAGGCTCATATTCCATCTGCAAGGCCATTTATCAGAAATTCTCCAGCTGCTCTCAATCCTTTAGCACTCCAACCAGTAGCCTAGTAAATCAGGCCTCCATCAATCCACCACCGATATTCCTATGATGCATTAAAACTCATCGCCCAATAAGAATCTAACAAGTTGAGCGACCTCTTCTAGGGTTCCCATTCTAGCAATGGGGAGGTAGATGCCATCTATAGGGCTCTCCGCACCTTCCTGCAGCTGCACCATGGGCATGTCAATTGCACCACTGTAGAGTCAGTAATAGTCAGTACTCTAGAGACTTTAAAGCCCTTCACTTACGGATTTATGCAGTTAATGCAGATATTCTTATGCCCATACTCTCTTGCTACTATTCTAGTTAACCCAAGTACTCTATGCTTACTTACCACATATGAGCTCCCACTAGCATTTATTAGACAGGATGGATTGGTGAGAACAGCTTATTGACGATGGAAGATCTTGTCCCCCTCTCTAACTGAGGGCTCGCAGCAGCTCTATTTATACAGGTGCCCTCATCTTCATAGGGGCTACAATAAGGTTTTTCTTAAGACCGGATCCAAAGGATCCGGGTCTTTGAGACCGGCTTGCTACAGATCTGAGCCTGTTCCGTCTGACAGCATTAAGCGCGCTGCGTAGCCTAAGGACGCTCGAAGTATTGACGATAGCGCCTCCCTCAGATAGCACCCGAAGTTCCTTACGCATACAGTATATCACCTCCGAAAGGTTAACGTCGATAATCATCTTCTATACTGCGTCAGACTGGCTATCTAGGGGGCTTTAGCTCGGAGGGCCACCGGTGCCAGCAATGTTAGCGGCGCCGTCCAGTCGTCCGAAGACCTTAAACGACTGTTTGATCCATGTCTTAACCTGGTCTGGTTTGCTGATGTTAATAGCTGGGGCGATGATCTTAGCATCAGGGCGATCGGCTTTAATTTAGGCTGCAACTTTCTCCACGGCTGTCTTATTGAGGTCCGAGATGGCAAGGGATGCACCGCAGTGGACCAGATAGATAGCCATGGCGCATCCGATGCCGCTGCCGGCGCCTATGACTGTGATGACCTTACCGGTGAAGTGCTTAAGAGTGATAGATGCTATATTGGGATCTTTGCTTACTCAGGCTAGAGAAATAATAGTATAAAATGAATGGTTTAGACGTAGGATAAGAGTGGTATGTATGGCGTCGCTGGCTGAGTGTAGGACTTTGTCGCCATTGTTCTCTGGGGGCTTTTCTACTGCGCCCTCTTCATCGGTAAAACGGGAAAAGCCGTAGACATTGATATGGCATCATGTTCCTCTCCACTCCATGTACTAACAGGCTTTCGACGGGGACATGTTAGCCCGCAATGGTGTCACCGTGCAGCGGACTACGGATATATGGAGCGGGAACCGCGGGACCCGTAGACGTTATCTCCTCCGAAACCTGCATATCTAGGGCCCTACGGGGCCCGCGGCCTCATGGCAGTTGCGTCGCCTAGTAATAGTACCTGGCAAGGACGATTTATGATGGGCAGTGCGGTATATAATATCGATATAGCGAATAAAGGGATCGGGCTGGATTGGATATAAATAAAGGCTATGAAGTCTGAGTTTAGAGAAAGCTAGGCTGAGTGTAGTATTCAATCTTTAGGTATATATGACTATAGCCCGTCTTCAGTCCGTTTAATTAAATTAAGTTTCTTCACTTTTACTTATAATTACTTAGGAATACTTCTACTTAATATAAAAGATATGAAAGTCATTAATAGACTGGATTGTATATCTACAGCTTGCTCCCTAAGTCCTTTCTATATTACTATTTTAAATATAGTTAAGTTATAACGTACATGTATAACGAGCGCGACAGACAAACGAACGCCACACTCAACCATACTCCTACAACATTTTACCTTTAATTGTGAATTTCTCTACCACCAGCAATGCGCAAGAAAAGCGATGAAAATCCGTTAATCCTAGCCCTCCAAGCTATGGAAAAAGGCACAGCATTAAGTATACGAGCTGCTGCAAAGATCTACTCTGTCAACCACAGCACCCTCGCTCACCGACGACACGGTCGGACTTCTCGACGCGACAGTATGCCTAATTTGCGAAAGCTCACAGATTTAGAGGAATCAACGAGTATTCAACATATCCTCGACCTAGGTGCGCGATCATTTCCTCCCCAGCTTTGCGATGTAGAAGACATGGCTAATCGACTGCTCGCTGACTGCGACGCGCCTCCAGTTGGCGCGCGATGGGCTTCAAACTTCGTCAAGCGACAACCAGAGCTTAAGACGCGTTTTACGCGTAAGCATGACTATCAGAGGGCCCAATGCGAAGATCCCAATATTATTTGGGGCTGGTTTCAGCTTGTGAGGAATACAATCGCGAAATACGGTATCGCGGAGTAGGATATCTATAACTTTGATGAGACTGGCTTTAATGGGAATTATCTCAACCGGAATGGTCGTTATAAGCGCCGAACGACGTGGAAGACTAAAAATGGCCTAGCTAGGAAATAGGGAATGGGTTACTGTGATCTAGGGCGTCAATTCCCAAGGGGGGGCGATTCCGCCGTTTATCATTGTTGCGGGTCAATATCACCTCGCGGCCTGGTATGATGAGAGGACTCTACCACAAGACTGGGTCATCGCAACCTCAGATAACGGCTGGACAGCAAATGAAAGAGGCTTAGAATGGATCCAGCACTTCGACAAGCATTCAAAGGCGCATTCTTCCGGCTCCCATCGCCTTCTTGTCTTAGATGGGCATGAGAGCCACCATTCGACTGCATTTGAACTATTCTGCAAGGATAATAAGATTATTACTCTCTGTATGCCGCCTCACTCATCTCATCTGCTTCAGCCCCTCGATGTCGGTGCTTTGGACTGCTTAAGAAGGCTTACAATTGAGAAGTAGAGCGTCTGGTCAGGTGCTCTATAACCCACGTTTCAAAGACCGAGTTCTTTCCGGCCTTTTATGCCGCATTTTAAGCCACTATGATAGGAAGAAATATCAAGGCAGCCTTTAGAGGAGCTGGACTTGTACCTCTTGACCCAGAAAGTGCAGTCTCAAAGCTTGATGTGCAGCTACGGACTCCAACGCCGGTTGAGGAGGAAGCTAGCCACGCTACCCCTTGGGTTTCAAAGACGCCAAAGACCGTGCTTGAAGCTGGGTCTCAGTCTGACTACCTTGAGAGACGAACCAAAAAGCATCACAGTAGCTCTCCGGAGTCAATTATAGAAGCATTGAAATCTCTTTCTAAGGGAACAAAGGCGGTTTTACATGAGAATGCCTTATTATGGGCCGAGGTCCAAGACCTTCGACAGGGCAAATGAGATAATAAGCCGGCGCCGAAGGGCAAAAAGGACTCGCCTACAGAAAAGAGGGAAGATGACAGTAGAAGAGGGCAGGGAAGCCATTGATTAGAAGGATGCTGACGCGCAGGTAGTAGCCAAATCATCGAGAAATGGTGGTCAAGAAAGGTCGGCGCAAGTGAAGGAAAGGCATTGTGGAACATGTGGCAAGGCAGGTTATAATGCAAGGACATGTCAGATGATTGTTGCGATATCTGGGGAAGAATACAGAAATTAGTTTTAATCAATTAACTTGTTTGTTGTGTTTTTTTTAGTAATTTTAATCTCAAGGGTTGAGATTTTTGATCGGCATACTTGTCTGATCGGCATGCTTATCATGTACGTTATATCATTTCCTACGTAAATTACGTTGTGTTAGATATAACCCAAACCCGATAGGGGTCTCCTCTTTTACTAAAAGAGTTAATAACACTAGTAGTTAAGTCATCATTTGGGGACGCGCGCGGTGTTCAAGTCAGTCACTAGTACTATAGCCCGCCGTGCTGCCTAACTCAGGGTGAAGCATTGCCCGAGCTTTCCTCGTTGCTACAGGGAGTACTTGTAATATAATTTAGTTTATCTTTCATGTAGAAGTAGCCTCACAAGTGAGACGTTAGACGTCCGGCTTCAGCTTTAATAATGCTGGCCACTCAATTACTAAACACCAATCTTTTTCCTTTCTTTTCAGCAAATCGGAAAGAAGTAACATCCGATGCGACGGGCTTATTAATGAATATATGAGCACGGCGACCCGGCGTTTCCACTGCGCATGTTCGGCGAGACAGTCTATGGCCGCGCTCCCGATGACACCAGCGGCACAGTAATGAGGCAGATGATGATGTCTGTGGAAAACGGACAGATGGACAGCGCTATGAGCTTCTTGTTGTTGAACCCGATACGCTTATTGCTATGGTGCAGTAACGTCTGGTGGGCTGAGGAGTGATGTTGACTGAGATGGAAGATACCAAGGATGGGTCATTACAAAGTGATGCCGACCAGACTTGGACATCGGGGTCATGTGAAGAGGGCTAGGAGGCTGCCCTCATGGTACCATAAGGCAATTCGTTTCACCAGTTGTCCACTGTGGGTTAACGCTTGTGCTTCAGACCCTCACAAGTAATGTCATCTTTTTGGCCTCGCTACCCACAGAACCTCCCCCTTCCCCCGGAATGAAGCCCGTATACACACATCAGCGTCCTACCCACATTAAACGAAAAGGTATACTATACCAGGTTGTGCAATCTCGGGGCCGCCAGTAGGCTCCTTATATAGATGCTGAGGAGGCTGGTACGAATCGCGGGCGAAAAACCAGTTGCCAAGGGTGACAAGAACGCAAATTCTAACATGAGCCGACGTCCAATTCATTGTCAATGGTTCAACGGGGACAAAGGTAGGGAAGTTGGTAATGACGCCCAGAACCAAGCAGAAACACAGCGCCGCAATGTTGATGGCGGCTCCGAAACGGCCCAAGTTGAAGCTCCGGTTATGAGGCAAGGTCTTGCGGCCCCATATTAGAAGCAGGACGATCGGAATGCAATAGTAGTTTATAAAGAAGAACCCGCCGGCTCAAAACATGGAATTAAGAACCGTTAAAGGACCAAGCACGAGCAGGTTGACGAGGCATATCAATACCACCATGAGCACGATAGCGTTGACGGGAACTTGGAGCTTGGGGTTGACTTTAAGCAGCTATTTACGGCCGTAAAGCTCTCCAGTCTAAGAAAAGGCCCAAATGAGATGGCTATAAGTGTATACTATCGTGAAAGTGGCAAAAAGGTTGATATAACAGTAAACGGCCGTGACCGTGATGATAAACCCAAGTTTTGGGAAGGCATCCCAGCCGAGCTGGATGAAAGCGAGCCCAGCCATGGGCTCAAAAAGATTTTCGGGTTTGTTAAGACAGAAGAGAACGCCAGTGAACACGATGAGAGTGGAAACGATGTTGAGGATGGTAGTTCCTATCATGACCTTTGGCACTTGTTCAGAGGGCCTCGACATCTCGTCGGCACCGTGGGTCGGCGCGTCAAACAGGCCGACGGCCACGGAGCCAGGAAGAAGGCTGAGCAGGAAGACGACGCTGCTGAATGACTAGCTTGTGAAGTTGAGAACGTCAACAAACACGGTCGAAGCAGACGCTTTGGGCGATGTCTTGATGAGGAGGGCCACAAATATGAACACTGTGGCGGCGTTGAGAAAGAGGACGCTTGGGAACGTGACTTTGGAGAACGGCTTGATACCCACAGTGTTGAAGCATAGAGCAACCAATCCCATCACCAGCACGGTGAGATAAACTTGCCATAGCTCCCGATTGAAGGACCCAACGGTCAAGGTGCCCAAGGCAAGCAGAAAGTCGCCGGCGAAAGCAGCAGTGCCGGCAAGGCCAAAGAGCCAGCCCCAGCAGGCGCAGATTCCGACCCAGTGGGTCAGGAAGCTCGAGAATCTATCAGGTGCCAGTCTCGATGCCCAGTATGCCTGACCTGTTGGCTCGAGTGTCAGTAAACAAAGGATCCAGGTGTCTGGTGGGGGAACTTACCCGAAGTATGGGGATAAGCCGAAGCCAGTTCGGCAAGACTCAAGGCAACCATGAGCTGGAACGTTGCAGCAACAATGAAAGCCCAGAAGTAGAAAGGACTCCCTCCAGCACTGATGACAAGCTGGAGGTTCGAGCAGATGGAAAGAGGCGCTGCAGTTGTTTACCACTGGATGCCCACTGCACCGAGTACACTGAACCTATTGCCGTCGAGGTGGATGGGCTCAGAAACATGGCTAGCATTTCCGGTCAGCCAGGAGTTGGATCCAATTGCCGATTGTGACTTCTGTAGCTGCTGTCTGGTCATGGCTTCCTTTTTACGGGTCATATTAGAGGAATTGGGACTATGGTTGGCAAGGAATTGGAGGTAGAGGTTGTGTGCGAGAAATATGACTGGAGGTTCGGACTTGATGATCTGCTGGATACAACGACCAATCCTGGGGTTCTGGAGAATTGCCAAGACAAGTGAGCGAGGAGACAGTTGACATTTTGCAGGTGGTGCTCATCGCCTTGAGACGAAACTGGCTCTCGACACTTTCGACCTAGTCTGCACTTCTCAGGCGCGGACTGGTTCTAGTCATGCAGAACAGGCTTAGTGATATCTGCGTAGAGCCAGCCACGTTATACCCCGCATTGCCATGGATGAAGATCCACCGTCTTAAGACATAAGCGCGTTCGGGAAGCCCGGACATCACAGCGTCAGGACTGCCCTTGGGTACAGTCTAAGACCTAGGCTCCCCTGGTGAATCTGCCCTTCCTTGGTTCAATGGCGGCGCTTGTGTTCCATCTCAACCCAACTCTTGAGCCTCTATCGGCTGTGACTTTGTTTCATGACGCTTCATATCCATGGAGCATTGACTGATCTGTAGCCACGCCAAAATGTGCAAACGGCACAGAAAGCCAATCTTTCCCATGGCCCAAAGGCTGGATGCCGCTGAGCCCCTTTGGTCAGCTTCTAGCTTGGGTGACATGTCCCTGGCAATTGGTGTTCCTTCTCGGGACCCGCGGAACTCCAAACAAACATCTCCCCGGGGCGCCGAGGACCTCGGCATCTTCACCCTGTCAACAACAGCTTTGCATGATAATATGGATACTGACTTGCCGGGATAAATCTTTGGTCGCTGGTCAAGTGCCGCAGGTGGAAACCCCATGGGGTCCGACATCACCGACGCCGAGACTTCGCCTAAATAAGTAAGGGCTACTTGGGGTGTACGGTCCCGCCCAGGGTATGGCGCGTGTTTCCACCCTGAAAAGGGTGGGGGTAAACCAACTTCGTCAGAGATGGATCTTCTTGTAAAATGGGACCAGTCCCCGATGTAGTCGGGACAATATATGTCTGGTCCTCACTGTCACGTATGATCAAATATCTGTCATCCTGAAGATGCCATACTTGTGGTCGAAACAGCCTTTCAAGGCTATATACATTCTCTTCGTCATACCGCCAGCCATCGCGGCATCCCTTGCCCATGCTGTGCTCTTCAGCCTACTACGATGCGGCCGGCCACACTCCGACTGGTCATTCCGGCAGGCGATTGCTGTCCGGCTCGTTAAATCACTGATCAGGCTCCAATCTGCACTCCGCATGCCAGCACCGCTTTCTCTTACGCCCGGATCAGAGGGTGACAGATTCGTTGTTGTATCTCCAGCCGCTCCAACCCGATTCAGGGGTTCGGCAGATGACATTACCATCCAGCCAGGCAAGGTGGGCGGAACCTGGTCGCCAGCTCCTATACACGCGCTACCAAGGGAGCGGCACGACCAACTCGTAGTCCTACACTTTCACGGTGGGGCGTACGTCATGGGCGACGGCAGGGATGGCGATATGGGATTTCTTACTCGAACAATACTCCAGAATATGCCCTGCACGCACATCTTCACGCCACAGTACAGGCTATCTAGCAACCCTGGAGGGCGCTTTCCCGCCGCGCTCCAAGATGCCATCTCCTCCTACTCCTACTTGGTACATGATCTTGGAATTGCTGCGTCCCAGATCATTGTCAGTGGCGACTCTGCTGGTGGGAACCTCGCGCTAGCCGTGCTACGCTACATAGCGAGTTTCGGTTCCGAGTCCGATTTGCCCTGGCCGCGCGCCGCGCTGTTGTGGTCTCCGTGGGTCGACCTCGCCTCCGCCCAGGACGCGCGAAGATCAAAGCTACTCCTAAACTATTCCGCGGACTATATTCCCAGCAGCTTCGCCACCTGGGGGGTGGAGACGCTCACGGGTGACGGAGTCGTGTCAGTAATGGATCCATACATCTCTCCTGTACACAGCCCCTTTCGAAGCGAGTCACCAATTTGGGTGCACACCGGCGGGAAGGAGGCGCTCTTCGACGAAATCCGACGCCTAGTGGAGCAGTTACGCGGTGCAGGAACCATGACCGAATTAGTTATTGAAGATCTTGCTCCTCACGACATCCTCAACGCGGGAACCCTGTTGCAGTTTGAAAACGAGGCGGTGTTGGGTGCTAAAAAGGCTGGGGAGTTCGTTGAGCGGATCGCAGACTAGAAGGGCCAGTGACCAACTTCCACACCGTAACTATCTCGTCTCTGGTACGCATTCATACTTATTAGTGAAGCTCTCGAAGCCTGAATCGAAATGTAACCCATGTGGTACCGCAAGCCTTCAGACCTAATCTCACGGAATTCTTGTTCCGCTTGGTCTCCCACTTAAACAGGATAGATTGGCTCCCTAACACGTTGTGTAAGCTCTTCAATTGTATTGTGAGTCGAAATGGTCTTGGCCGAGGCGTATTCAGTTACAAGATGACTTCCAGGGTCTTCGGGCCGAGCGGTAGCAACAACATGACATGCTTGGGAAGTAAGAAGTGATAAGGAGTACTTCAGGCGGATATTAACATAGAAAATGGTTGTGTCCTTAATCTCGCTCTCGTGATGTGGGTGAGCTGGAACCTTTTAGGTGTGAAGACTGATATATGAGGTTTTGCTTTAGCGTTAGCTGCTTCGAATGCTATTTTGAGTCTCCGGTATGTCTTATCTGTTAAGTCCTCGTAGGAGAGGATAGTAACGTTCTCTATGAAGCATGTGTTTGCTATATATAGTATTATGGGTAGTGTCTAGTGGATAGGCCTTAGTTGAAAATCCGGGTATAACATGCTTCAATCTCTAGATGGAGTAGTTATAGTGCTTTATTAATGATATTATAGAGGCGTAGTGTCCTTAAGGTGAAACTTCCTAAATAGATGTACTTACTTTATTTTCAGAGGTAGGTATTGATATAATCTAATTGCTATCTATTGCTATAGTAATATCATCTAGGCTTGATTTTTAGAAGTATTAGGAAGAATGTGTCAGATACGTCAGAGGTACATGTCACATCTATCAACTGCTGAGACTGCGGCCCGGTCTCAAAGACCCGGATCTCTAGCAAACCGGTCTCGAAGGCCCGGACCCCTCAGATCCGGTTTTAAGAAAACCTTATTGTTGCTTCTATAATGAAAAGGGCATCTCTGTATATATAGGCCGCTGCGAGCCCTCTGTCAGACGGAGGATGGACAAGAAGAAGACATGATTTTCACTCTGATATCTGACACTATTCCACTATTAAAGCTAAAAATATCTCTACTCTATCTATATATTCAAAAATTCCCTTAAGATCCTCTCTATAGGCAGTCCCTCCTAAGATATTAAAATCCTAGTACCCCTTTCTTGTAACCACAGTCCATACCGACCCATATCACGCTATAAACCTAAAGCCGTCTATACTAGTAACCCTTACCAATTCCATAGGTTCTACTACAAATTCCAACAGCCTTAAAAGGCTAAAACACCCACACCTCAAGTTTAGTTTCTCTTCACGCCACTACCATTAGGCACCCTAAACACCCAGTAAAGACCAAGAGTGGCAGCAATATTGAAGGCAATGTAGATCCATAGAAGGCCAAAGTGCTACCACCTATCGCTATAGTCAATTTGAAACCTGTCGAGAAACTGGTCAGTTGAGGCGAGCGAGCAATACTGGCATGACTCGGACGACGACGGGTTGAGCAGATAACCCCCCGCATGCTCCACAAATGAGCCCATAAAGTCGCCGCATGTTATATTTGCAGGCATCATCATATAAAGAACCTCATTATTGGCACAGATGACTTCTGACCCAGCGGCTGCTGCAGACATAATGCCACTAATTAAATATATACCTGGCGAGGTGCGGTATATGAACTTCCAGAACTGGGGAATATCCTTATAGGGAATGCTAAAACTATTTTATAGTTAGCGTTAAACACAAACTAAGGTTGGTTTAAAGAGAGAATCACCCGCAGAAGGCATACAGAGCATCTAGAGCAAGCTAGCGAGAACACCGGCCTCTTCAGAAGTCTCAATCCACATAATCGCAAAGTGAGAGAAGGTGCTAGTAAAGAGCATGATCATCTAAAGGAAGAGAAAGATCAAGAATCCACAGATAATCTAATTATCTGATATTATATTCTGCATAAAGCCGATAGGATAGTATTAGCAGAAGTATATTAGGGCTGCTATAATAGTATTTCAGATGATTTCAATAATGATGTTAGATAAAATATAGGCTATAAGCCTGGTTAGCAATAAGATATTGCAATCAGCGTATGAAGGGGAGAATCTACTGTTCTATTAGTAAATTTTAGAAGGATGTTTGCAAACCTTATATAAGGCTCGTTGGGGAACAAACATAGGCATGATTTATTCATTGATATTTCTAAAAATCACAAGATACATAAAGATGGCGTAGAGCTAGTTCTATAGACTCTAGATAGTATTTCTGGCATTAAAGTTGAACCCGAGATGGATTGACTGCAATCCATTAATTAGCGAATAGTACAGTGAGACAGACGCAAATATATACTGCCAGGACAATCAGAATGGTTTTCAACCAGATATAGGTAGGAGACCTCCAAAAATGCTTCCAGGTACGGATAAGCACTTCACGGAACTGCAACCAGAATGAGGCCACGAACTCCTAGTCCACCTCGGCGGCGCCCTGTAGCCGGCACAATACACAACCCTTCGCTTACTGCTCGAATCGTGCCTGCCGCCTCTGCATGTCGAACTTCTAATCGATGGCAACGGGAAGGGTAGGTCAGGCAGAAAGAAAAAGAGACAGCGTGTATTGCCCAATGAATGGCCCGGCAGTTCCTTTATATCATTGACCAGCTAGAGGCCTGTCGGACCGGGCTGCAGCTCTAGCTACCTGATGCTCACTACGTGCAGGAGAGCGGGCGGGCAGGGCGAGACGGCGGTAGCAGCCAGACAGTGGTGGTGTGGAGGAAGGCGAGGAGGGCAGAGGGGTAGCAGCCGAACACGGGGCGCAGAGGGAAAGGGGGGGGCAGTGCTCGACCAGGTGATGGACGGGTGAGGAGGGTGAGGAGGATGAGGAGGGCGAGGAGGCATGCGACGTGTGCCGATGGAGGGAGTGGGAATGGGAGTGGATGGAAGGACGGCCGAGGAAGAGGAAGAAGCAATGAGACAAGGAGGGCGGATTCCCCTGACCTATCTGTTATAGTAGCTCATCTCGCTATTTCTCTTGCTTCCTTATGTGTTTCTGCTAGTTACCCAATGGAATGATGGCATATTTCTATTAGCATGTAGCCCCCTTGTCCTTATAGCCATCTATATTAAGCTGCTATAATATATTGTAGCAGAAGCAGCTGATGAAGTGGGCTATATAGGGGAATTTTAACATATAGTATAGTAAATAATAGCAAGGAGAACTCCTAATTAATAACCCTAACTATATTATAATACAGCTTTTATTAACGTACATGATAAGCGAGTGTCCCAGACAAGCGAGTGTCTCACTCAGATTTTCACCTTAAATTGCGATTTTAAAATAATTCTTAAAAACTTAAACTAACCCTGAAATAGCTAACGTACTTGATAAGCATGCGACGCATCCAAGTATGCGACGCACTTTTCCCTCCTACACCTAACTTTCTACCTTATCAATTCAATCTCAACCACTAAGCATGCCACAGCAAAAAACTGAGGCTAGAACCCTTCTAGCCCTTCAAGCCCTTCAAAATGACCCGAAACTAAGTCTCTGACAAGCTGCTAGCATCTATGAAGTCTCTGAGCCGAGGCTGCGTCGCCGACGGAATGGCATTCAATCTCGACGCGATTGGATTCCCCAATCGCGTCGGCTATCCGATCTAGAGGAACAGATCATTATTCAATTCATTCTCGACCTAGATTCGCGAGGATTTCCTCCGCGACTGCGTGGTGTTGAAGAAATGGCCAACCGACTGCTCGCTGACCGCGACGCGTCACCTGTCGGCAAGCGCTGGGCTTCCAACTTCGTCAGGCGACACCAAGAGCTTAAGACGCGTTTTTTTCGTAAATATGACTATCAGAGGGCTAAATGCGAAGATCCAACCATTATTCACAATTAGTTCCGGCTCATGGAGAATACAATCGCGAAATATAGTATCGACCTAGCTGATATCTATAACTTTGATGAGACTGGCTTTATAATGGGCATCATCGCAAGCGGAATGGTCGTCACAGGCACAGATAGGCGTGGAAACCTGAAATCAGTCCAGCCTGGAAACCGGGAATGGATCACAGTCATTCAGGCGATCAATGCGGAAGGCTGGGCGATCCAGCTGTTCATCGTGGTTGCGGGCTAATATCACCTCGCTAGCTGGTACTGGGAAAGCAACCTCCCAGGCGATTGGGCTATTGCGACGACTCAAAATAGCTGGACCGACAATGAGACGGGTCTTAAGTGGCTCAAGCACTTTAATTAGCACACAAAGGATCGATCGACCGGTCGCTATCGTCTTCTAATCCTCGATGGGCATGAAAGTCACCACTCCGTCGACTTTGAGAAATATTGTGAAGAGAATGACATCGTTACGCTTTATATGCCGCCTCATTCATCTTATCTGCTCCAGCCTCTTGATATTGGGTGCTTTGGGCCGCTTAAAACAGCCTATGGTCAAGCAATTGAGCAATTGATCAGATGCTTCATAACCTACGTTTCGAAGACCGAGTTTTTCCCAGCCTTCTACGCTACCCACGAAGCCGCTATGATAAGGAGTAATATTGAGGGAGGTTTTCGAGGGGCTGGACTTGTTCCCTTAAACCCAGAAAATGTCATATCGAGGCTTGATATGCAGCTACGGACTCCAACACCGGCTGCAGAGGAGGTCAGCCTCCCTGACCCTTGGGTCTCGAAGACCCCAAAGACAGTGCTTGAGGCCAGTTCGCAGTCTGAATACCTTAAAAGACGAGTGAGAAGGCATCAGAGCAGCTCTCCAGCATCTATCCTTGAGGCGCTTGAGTCATTTTCTAAAGGAACAAAGGCAATAATGCATCAAATGGCATTATTGAAGTCTGAGAACCAGATCCTTCGACAGGCAAATGAGACTCTTAGCAAGCGGCGCAGAGCAAAAAGAACCCGCCTACAGAATAGAGGGAAGATGACTGTAGATGAAGGAAGGGGTGAGATAGATCAGAGAGATGTTGATGCACAGGTAGCAGCTGAATCGTCGAGAAGTGGTGGTCGACGGAGGTCGGCGATGCCGAGGGAAAGGCGCTGTGGAACTTGTAGAAAGGCCGGTCATAATGCAAGGACCTGTCAGGCTGTTATTAGGACTTCTGGAGAAGAGTATAGCGATTAGTTTTAATTGATTTAAGGTGTTGTTATATTTTTATTGAAGTTTTAATTTTGAAGGTTGGGATTTTTGGCTCATTCACTTGTTTGGCTCACTCACTTATCATGTACGTTAACGAAAGTGTCAGATATAAAAGTGAATTGTGATCTTTTCTCTGTCTCCCCTTCACTAAAAGAGGGCTCGCAGTGGCCTTTATGTACAGAGATGCCCTTATCATCATAGAAGCAGCAATAAGGTTTTCTTAAAACCGGATCTGAGGAGTCCGGGCCTTTGAGACCGGTTTGCTAGAGATCCGGGCCTTTGAGACCGGGCCGCAGTCTCAGCAGTTAACACCGGGCTATAGTCTCATCAATTGATAGATGTTACATATACCTCTGACGTATCTGACAGAAAGCAGCTAAAGGTGATAGGTCGCTGGTACCTGTGCATCAGTTAAACTGTGTCCCTAGATGCATATCCTAGCGACTTTATAGATCCCCCACCGGCCTTTATGTAAAGGCTTAGCTTCTAATGCTCCACCGTTCAGCCTTACGTAGAGAAGCTAAATAACGAGCTCTAAAATCAATTCTAATTAGACGCCAGGTTGGTGTAAGAAGAGTGCAAAGCTGGCGTATGTAGGAGAGATGAGAAGAGGTTTCTTGCGTTTAATTTAAGATGATGCCCTCAGCGGCCGTTTATTGGCTAGCGGGCTATATGAAGAGCTAAACTGGGAAGTCGAAGGTGGGGTTAGAATTATAGCGCGTAGGTCTTATATAACCCTCAGATAATGAAACGAGTTAAAACCAGTTAGATCTAAATATAATTAACTGGACCTCTGAATTAGCTGGTTATTAAGTATGGGGAGCGAGATTTTAGTTAATTTGGACCTACAGTTAGCGGAGCTGACGGCTCTAACGATTGGAAGTAGTTAGTTAATTCCGCACTCTCTATACAAAGCCCTGGTCGCTTCAAACATCGGGCAAATTTAGTGGATGTGCTGAGGTGGCTCGCAGTGTAGTGAAAGCTGTCACAAATATGACCACACGAGAACTCACTTTCACTCTAGGAATATGACTATGGTTCTGGCACTCGTCCTGATTCATTACAGCTAAATACCCCCCTCTTCACATTATTCCAACTTTCCTCCTCCTTGTCGCACGATGACTTCAAGCTTATTTAAACCAAACTGCTTGTAGGCGCTCTCATCTAGCAGCCACTCGCCAAACAAAAGCCTGATGAGCCAGACCTTGGTGGTCATTCCGCCCGCCCAAAACCACTTGGCTGCACCCCCAATCCAACCCCCCAACCATCCGTCTCCTTTGAGAGCTTCACCAACCAGTCTTCTAGCATATTCGGTGGTCTCCACTGTCGAATTGATCTGCGAGAAGAGTAGACGCCGTGCGTATTCATCTTTGATGGGGAGGTAGATTGAGTCAGGAGGCAACGAGCGATCAGCCTTGGCAATCTGGCTCTTGACAGTCCCCGTGAGAGATACCATGACCTTTACACCGAAAGGACGCAATTCCTGCCTGAGTGTGCGGCTGTACGAGTTCAAGGCTCCTTTGGTCGCACAATAGACAGACCCAAAGACGTAGGGCGAGAGGGAGGACAAACTGCTGATCATGATGATGAGGGCACGTGCCTTAATGAGGAGTGGCGCGAAGGCCTGAACCATGGCCATGATACCAAAAACATTGGTCTCGAATATCTGCCGTACCTCATTCATATCGATATCGGTAGCGGGAACGGTATGAGTAAGACCGCTGTGGATGATCAGTCGATAATCCAGATATAAGCCTGGGAGGATCGTCCACCTACGCATTATTCACAAGAATATCGAGATGGCTACTAGTCAACGCTTCGACCTCTTTCCTGCAAGATGCAATGCTTTCTGCGGAGGTTACATCCAGAGACACCACAGCCATTCCGGCATCTACCAGCTCGTTCAGGAGATGCGGGCGGCGAGCCGTGGCTATGACTTGGAAGCCTGGCAGATTTATATCTGTTAACAAACCGGAGTCGAGGAAGGCCAGATGTCGATTCTTGGCGAGAATGACTGATTATAAGCATCGGTGAATGGGACTCAGTCATACCTCTGCTATGAAACTCCTTGCACAGCGCGTGGCCAATACCACCTGGGGTGCAGCTGTGTAAGAGTGAGTGCAATATTCAACGTTGTCTTGTGGCCAATTGAAGCTCACCCTGTGATGAGTACGGTCTTCCTTCTTGTCATTTTGTGAAGTAAGCTTGCAAAGTGACTGAAATGAGGTTATCAAGGGATGGCTTTCTTCCTTTATTTGTTTTGTTATCAGGTGACTTGATACTATGATGAACAACAGCTTAGTGTCATCCATCTAATGTTTATAGATACTTTTGGCGCTTGGTTTCCCACTTGCCGAGCCTCCTGATCCTGGTCCCGAACCGGACTCCGCGGGCTGCGAGGACCGGCCTCGGCTGCGGTGCGCTGCGGGGCGCTTAGATCGTGGAGGGACCGCACACCCCAAAGTGTTTAGAGCTTTACCGAACTTAAGCGTCCTGATACTAGCGAATGGGTTAAGTAACGCTAGCGTTCAATACTCTAGGGTTTGCTGAGCGGCTGGTGGTATCAAACTGGGCGAAATTGGCTCAGTAGCCTCGGCTCCTGTGAAGTCGCCGACGTTCACGCCGCTCGCATGTCAGACTGAATGCATGGTTCACTAAAATGTGATGTTTTGTGATATCCAGCAGGTTATTAAGCTCTAAATATCGGGAAACCAACCTCTGGATATGTGGTGCTGATTGAGGTGGTGTGGCTTAAGACGCAATCAATCCTGGAGGAGATTAAGATCATGAGGAACAGTCGGAAGTCAAGGTAAGAAAATTATCCTTCGAGTGAAAGCTTTCAATTCGCAATTATATTGCTCTCAGCCACGATTGAAGGTAAATAAAAATTCGAATTGCACTCCTGCTAAATTATAGCTCAGGAAAACAACAATAAGAAACAACTAGACCCCTTGAGCTTCAATATCTTTTAACCCCCCACTAGTCGCCCATGGCTCCAAGTATCGAATAAAGGCATTCATTACTTAGCCTAAATCGAGTCTCTAGCTATCTTTATCTGGTCCTCAGATATGTAACGTCCCAGGTTGAGACCGGGCGGCCATAACTAGCAGAACTATGACACCTCCACTCTCTCAACACTAAGAACCGAACCCACCCCAACTACGTGAGCCAGGCTGTATAACTCACTCTATCATGATGAGCAAATATAAATATATTCACTACTATCTAGTGAGCCTGCATAAGACACTTAGTATATATAGCATGTGAATTTAGTACCTGGAATAAGAGCCTTAAGCTCCTTAGCTCTCAATACACTTAGTTATATTAAGACTACTTCTTTATTATTACTAGGCTATGATCTATATTACTAACTATAACTCCCGATCTACAGATCACATACCGTACGCCTCAGACCTACCCTATACTCTTGGGATATACCTGACTGTTATAAGATGCATTTGGAGAGGCCATGGCAGTTAGATTGGTAAGTCGTCTATGGCTCTTTTTTTTTTTAGTCTCAGCTGGTAATTTACCTTGCTTTTCCTCATCTAGGCTGCTTCACCAAACAATAGAATTGTATCGTTAGGGTTATATCAGGGCCATTCGCGCGGCCAGGACTTTCAGTGCCTGTGCTATTCATGGAACGCTGCTGATGATTCACTACAGCATCTTCAGCTGACGAGTTCAATGGGCTGGCTGGCGCCTTCCCTTGAGCCTAGATGGAGAACTCCTCATCCACATAGGGATCGGGACTCCTTTTCTCCCACTCAAAGCCATGGAGGAGCAGGCAAGAAGCTCTACGGTGGGCTCATGGTACATCGCTGAGGTGATGGAAAGTGGACGGGACTCTAAACGAATGTGCTTTTTCCTATCCATAAGATGCTTCTGCTGCCTGGTGAGACTTGGATTCTGTTACTATGGATCTCTTGTTTACTAGATTACATACATCACATAGTGCAGAAGCCCGTTTGGTTGTAATTTGGCAAATTACAGCCGGTTATTGCTAGAGTAGTAGGGAATAATTTGGGGAGCTATATGTATATTAGCTATAGCTGCTCTTTCAGTTTAGCTGCCGAGCGTCAATAAACTCTATATGTAACAAATCCACTGCTGTACTATGTCTCATAAGCGTAGGTAACTCAGCAGCAAAGCAGTCGCTGAAGCTGCTTGACATATTCCACATCATACTCTGCCTGAGCAAGGTTCGAGTCTAGCAAATCAGCCCACCATCAATCACCACCGATGTTCCCGTGATATATCGAGACTCCTCGCCCAATAAAAATCCAACGAGTTGGGCGACCTCTTCCGGGGTTCCCATTCTGGCAATAGGGGGATGGATATCGCTTATGGAATTCTCTGCACCCTCCTGCGGCTGCATCATGGGCGTATTAATAGCACCTCTGTACCAGTGTTAGCTATAGTCGGTACTCCATAAGATTAGAAGGCTTCAACTTACGGATTTACGCAATTGATGCGGATATTCCTGTGGCCATACTCCCTCGCTGCCGTTTTAGTTAATCCGAGTACTCCATGCTTACTGGCCACATACGGGCTCCCACCGGCGTCAGGCGCGCTGCGCAATCCAAGGACGCTCGAGGCATTGACGATGGCACCGCCATCAGATAACACCCGAAGTTCCTCGCGCATACAGTACATAACACCCGAAAGGTTGACGTCAATGATTAGTTTCCACACCGCATCGGACTGGCTCTCTAGGGCCGTCTGGCTCGGTGGACCACCAGTACCAGCAATGTTGGCGGCACCGTCCAGTCGTCCGAAAGTGTCGATGGCCTGATCGACCCATGCTTTGACCTGGTCTGCTTCGCTGACATCAACGGCTGAGGCGATGACTTTAGCATCGGGACAGTCGGTGATGATTTCGGCTGCAACTTTGTCAACGGCGGTCTTGTTCACGTCTGAGATGGCGAGGGAAGCCCCGTAGCGGCCTAAGTAGATGGCCGTGGCGCGACCGATGCCGCTGCCGGCTCCTGTGATGGCAATGACCTTGTCAGCGAAGGGTTTGAGAGTGACAAATGCCATGTTGGGGTGTTTATTTAGTTGTGCTTGGAAGGGCCTAGTTTGAATCGAGTAGTGTGGATGCAGGATGCAAGTGTTCTGGCTTGGCTTGATGAGTGTAGGACTTGCTTACCGTGGTCATCGGGGGGCTCACCCCCTTTTTTCTACTTCATCCTCTTCGTTGAACTCGCTGGTAAACAAGCCAAGTCGTTGCCGCGGACACCCCATCATGTTCCACTCTACGATGTCGACAAGCTCCGACGGGACACATTGGCCCGCGATGGTGTGCTTGCCGTGGAGTAACAGAGCGGACGCAGCGACGGCCGGGACGTCTCGCCCAATGCGGTGCGAGGCCCTCGGGACGTTGTCCATCCGGATGTGGATAACTGACAAGTCTACTCCGAAGCCCGAACCCGCGGGGCCCGCGATGGCCGAGACGTCTCGCCCAATACGGTGCGAGGCCTTCGGGGCGTTGCCCATCCGGATGTGGATAACTGACAAGCCTACTCCGAAGCCCGGACCCGCGGGGCCCGCGGGATACCCAGTCTTCCAGCAATCGACTCGAATAGTCAATGATCACCCCCCCAAGAAGGCTGTCTAGCAAGGATCGCCCCCATCCAAGTTGCCGTGACGAGCCGAACAGCCAAGAGTTGAGGCTTGATTTGAAGTGTTTTCCCGATCTTCAGGTCGAGTGAAGTGTCCATTCTAGAGCATATATACCTGGATTCCTTGTTACGGTTCTAGATCTATCTAAAACTTCTTTCTACTCACTACCATTTGCACGATTGTTTCTTGAAACACCAACGCCCACTATGGAAGGAATCGCTGTTAATGGAACTGTAGGTCTCGATTTTATCTTCGCAGCCTGCTCTTCCACTACTCTGTATACTGCCCTATCAGGAATAGTCTTTGTCGTCCTCTACGCAGTCTACCAGTCAGTTCTCCCAAGCCCGATCCCAGGTATTCCGCATAACAAATCGGCACTTTCAAGCCTTTTTGGCGATGGCCCTGAGATGACGAAATTTTTCCTCGAAACTGGAGAGGTGTCTCTCTGGCTGTCGGAGCAGATCAAGAAGCACAAAAGCCCTATCTTCCAAGCCTTTATCCGACCTTTCAGCAAGCCATGGGTCGTCATTGCAGACTTCCAGGAGACACAAGACATCTGCCTCCGTCGAACCAGGGAGTTCGACCGTTCGCCGTACTGGGCTGATATGTTCGCCGGACCCGCGCCTCTCGGGCACATCCACTTCCCTTCTAATAGCACGTGGAAAGGACACCGGCGCCTGCTCCAGGATCTCATGCTTCCTGCATTTCTCAACAACGTGGCAGCACCGGCAATTCACTCGAACGCTTTGGACATGCTCCGTCTCTGGGACGCAAAGTATAGAATCGCCGACGGGAGGCCATTTGATATAGAAAAGGATATCTTTTACGTCGCGCTAGACGCTGTTAATAGCTTCTCTTTCGGTGAGAACTTCGAGCACAGAGCGATTGCTCCACAACTCAAGGAACTCGAGGCCGCTGGTGAAGAGGGCGTCAAAACCCTCCAAGCTGGCACACCCAATAAGGATTCGCCTATTCGTTTTCCAAAAGCACGCATTGGCGACGCGCTTGAGGCCGTGCTGACCATTACAGATGCCGTTGAGGGCCAACACTCTACATTGTTTCCGAAATTCAAGTGGTGGCGAAGGCAGACGTTTGAATCTAGCCTCCGCGACGCAGTGGAAACTAGGAGAGAGCTTTGCAAACAAGAGATCGCGAGAGCCGTCTCTCAGCTTGACGCACGAGGTGACGACGACGATTGGGCTCGCTCTGCCATTGATCTTATGGTCCGCCGGGAGAAGTTAACCGCTGCCAAGGAGGGTCGTGAACCCCAGTACTATACGGAGAGCATGATCGACGAGGTAAGTCTTTGCGAAGATCATCTATGCAGTCTCAATGCTCACGATGCTGTCAAGGTTTTTGTGGTCATCGTTGCTGGCCATGATACTACGAGCACGACTCTGGTCTGGGGTATCAAGTTCCTCGCCGACAACCAAGATGCCCAGACAAAACTCCGCGCCACCCTTCAGGCCGCCCATCCCGCTGCATTTGCTGGGAAGAGAAATCCGACCGCGGCCGAGATCATGCGGACCACCCCGGTCCCTTACCTCGAGGCAGTTATCGAGGAAATTGTTCGCCTTTCCGGTACGTCTGACTCCATCCAGAGGGTCGCCACAATGGACACGGAGGTACTCGGCCACCCTATCCCCAAGGGCACTGAGCTCTGGATGCTCGGCATGGGACCCAGCATGCTCGAGCCATGTTTCAAGATAGACGACAACCTCCGCAGTGCTAGTTCAAGAAAGGTCAGCGCTGAGGGCCGCGTCCGGGCCTGGGATGAGTCTACCGACATGGCTGCTTTCACGCCGGAGCGCTGGCTCCAAATCGAGAATGGAAAGGAGGTATTTGATGCGCTCTCCGGACCGGTGCTGACCTTTGGCTTGGGTACTCGTGGTTGCTATGGGAAGAGGCTAGCGTATGTGGAGATGCGCCTCCTCATCACGCTCGTGCTTTGGAATTACAAGCTTTTGACTTGTCCGCCCGAGCTGTCGGGCTATGAGGCCGTCAATGGTGTTACCCGGAAGCCGCGCAAGGCCTATGCCCGACTTGAGAAGGTCATGCTTTAGGGCTCAAGGCAACAATATGTTTTTGACAATAAGGAATAACCTCCTTTCCCTTGATCACGAATGGTCCATCGCTAGTGCACTCGGGATTGCGCATGAAGTGTACCTTGGCCGTCTTCCCCGGTGCCTTCCACGACTTTGCTGCCATGACCTTCGTCTTCAATGACGGCTGGTAGAGGTGGGAAGGATGCGCTGCTGGGCAGCTCCTCCGCCTATTCTGCTTTGTTCCAAGTGTTGATTTGTATTTTCAGAGAAAATAACTAGTAGAGGCGCAGCGCGTCTACCTACATTGACCCTCTACCTTGCATCCACTTGTTGCATCTCTGCGAACCCACTGAAGCGATGCATTAAGCGGACTGATCGCGATGCGTCAGCCTGAATCAAGACCAAACCCAGTGACGCGCCCTTTCGGATGCGTTGTAGAGCAAGCACTAGTTGGCTTGTTGACAGTCTGATTGTATCGTGGCTTCGGCGGTACTCGGCGAGCTCATGATTGCGAACTACGGCGCCTCCGCAGAAGATAACATCTAATTCTTCATACCCAAATGGGCGTTCGGGAGATAATCGACCGGCGTTGGGGTGCGTGGCAGGGATCTCATTATCGATGTCGACTCCCATCTCGGCTGCCAGCATTGTTATGCCGAGAAATTTGAGGTTAATGCGCCCGTCCCTCTTTTAGGTTGATATGCGAATCTCGTGTCCACCCATCTCAGCGGGAAGGCTAATTCCGCGGACAAGGCCGATCGGGTTGCGGTTTAGAGCCGTTGTCGTGAAACCTCCAGGCGCCATACAGAGGTCTAGAATGGCCAGATTTCTTCCCGGATTGCAGTGAGAGGAAAGTATGCCAGTAGCGGCATCGAGATCCTTCCCAGTTCGGCAAGGCATATTGTAAAACACAGTTTTCGTAGCATCACCAGGGCGATCTGCGTCCCGACGCTCGTTTTCGAAACGTTCGCTCTCATCGGGGTTCTGCCAGCCCTGAATATATTCAATATGTTTAGCACCACAGCGTCAGTGTTTCAGCTCGAATAATTCGACCAAGAACAAGGTCATTGCGAATACCTGTCGTCAGAGTGTGGTGAGCACCCCATGCTCGGCAACATGCTGAGACAAGTAGGCCGAGATGATTTCATGTGCACGCTTCGTAGGAGCACCCTCTTCAGCCTGGTCGGAAGCCATACTGTCTGGTATTGCCTTGCCTCTGTACGCAGAATCAAGGTCAATGTGAGGGATCAATATGACACTTCGGTGGGCTGGTTAAAAAAAAGTGCGCACGTCTTGGCGAACACGTTGACACGAGAAATCATAGACTCAAGTTCATATGAATTCAGCCTGCAAAACTGAACATGGACGTATGTTCGCCTTTGCCTAAGTAATACTCCCCCTATCCACGCAAAGATCATAGAGCCTCTGACAAATATGCCCCGTCGAGCTTGAACCCAGCGCCCCTCAAGTCTTGAAACACCCTCTTGGGATCGTATTTCCGAGACATCTCTGCAAGAAACTGTCCACTACCGGCACCACTTCTCTCAGTCGATCTCCCGAACCCGTCTTGGAACTGACTGGCGTAGTTGATGTACGTGTAATCAACCGCAAGTCCCAGAAGTCCAGCCTCATCCATGACTTCATCGGCCACAGTCTTCATTGCGCGATACACACGCGCGCTCTGTGTGGCATCTTTCCAGTGAGGCTCGATGTTGAACATCAGAAACGGCTCGTTATCGGAAAGGCCGAGTGCATTTCCGCCGCGTCGACTGAAGAATGAAGTTGTCGGGACTGTAATGAGTTGAATCACCGCAGTCATTCTAATGCCATTGATATCAACTAGTTTACCACCTTCACGCTGCCAAGCAGCCGAGTAAAGCTTGATGAGTCGTTTGTCAACCTTGGTGCAGAACACCCACATGGTGTTGTAGTCGCCCTCTGGGTATGACTGGGCCATCTCCCAAGTCTTTTTGGACAAGCTTTTAGGACCCGTAGTGTCAAGGATCGCCGGAATCTCGTAGAGCTTGTCGAAAGCTGCAGGTCGTGAGGCTGCTCCATCGCAGTAGAAGAGATCAGCTGCCCAAATCCATTGGCCCTCGTGGAAGTGGAGACTGGGTAGGAATGAAGGCTTGGGATCTTCTTTCACCTTTTCACCGTACTCCAGGAGCGCATCGATGACAGCATCCTCATGGTGGATTGTAGTGGCCCATATCCCTCCCCAGCCTCCAGTGTATGGGTAGGTGTCGAGAACAAACGAAGTGACGACGCCAAAGTTGGCACCACGACCTCTGAGGGCCTTATACAGTGTAGGATTCTCAGTATGGCTTGCCCGAGCAATAGTACCGTTGCCCAAAACGACTTGAAACTCCTTGATATTATCGAGTGCCCATCCATGCAAATTGGAGTGGAAGGAAATGCCACCTATATGGTTCAGATCAGCCGGTGCCGCTGGCTGCAAAATGGAACTTGAGTAACTTACCGCCCTGCAAAAGTCCTCCGACTCCCACATAAGCAGAACGGCCTCCGATGACGGTCAAGCCAAGCGGCTCGAGGGCAGTGTATACATCCACCCACCGATTACCTGGACCAACGCTTAGGCTTTGGGACTCTGCGTCGAGCTCAAGGTGGGCGATGCGAGCTAGGTCGATGGTCACCCCCGTATCGATCGAGGATTCGCCGTGCCATTGGCCGTGGCCGCCGCTCTTGATGGCAAAGGGGCATTTGGTGTGTTGGAGGATGACGAGGGAGAGGGATACATGTTCGGGTGAGCGTGGTTGGAAGATGCAGCCAGGATTGGAGTCTCTTTGGGCGCGATCCCAATATTTGGCTTTCGCGCCTTCGTAGGCAGCTGTACCGGGGAAAAGAGTCTCGTCAGGCTGAATGGACGATAACAGTTCACACTGGAAGGTGGCGTCAGCTGGCGCTTTGTGTTTTGGTAGAAGTCAAGCCATGGTAGCTCTCACCGCAGCCGCCCAGGGCAAAGGCTCCTGGCCGTGTGAAGCGTTACCCGAGATGCCTATCAGACTCTGGATGGAGCGTAAGCTATCATAGAAGCTACCGGCGCTGCCTAAAGTGGACAGTAATGCCGCGAGAAGAGCAGTACAGGAGGTGCGATGAATCGGACGCATGTTGGTTCAGGTAACCTCGTGTCAAGCATGAATTTCGGGAACCTTCAACAGCCATCAAGGTAAAGGCAATGCATTCAAGACCTAACTATACGCCGTCAAGATGTGAACAATGGGACCGAGGTCCTGATCTCGGCAGTGGAGCAGCTTTACTTGGTATCCATCAAGACCTGGGAGCTTGATGAGGATGGCTTCCGCGGACAAGGGCATCCCTCCGGTCTAGAGTCTGACCGGCTGCCCGCTTGATTCCAATCTCTTATCTAAACGCCCAGATGCTGATAAGAGCGGGACAAGTGACCATCCTTTCGCTAACCGGTTCTTGATACGCCACCATCAGCGACCGGGGTCTAGACTCTCAAGGTACAGAGCCCAAACCAATGCTCAGCCTCAAGCGTGTACTTCCCTACTATAACACAGCCTTAAGTTACTGAAATCTTGAGTCAGCAGCTCCATGCTGAGGTATCTCCAAGCTCGAACCCCCGCTCCAGGTTAAGCTGATGTCTCCACTACCGGTACGCACGGTAAGAGGGTCAAGATCCGCGGACCCCGGATTCGAAATGCGGGGAACTGCGACGTGACCTGCTATGGGTTGACCGAGACCCGTGACCCGTGACCCGTTGTATGTATCACCAACGAAGACACCCATGACCAGCAGAATGGCATTTTTTTTTCAGCAGACTGGTGATTTGCCCCAGTCCGGAAGCTGCACCGACGCATCAATGAACCCCCAATCTCGCGGCATGCCGCCCCTGACCCTCACAAAGGCCGCCCGTCCCAGGCTCCCGCGATTCAAGACGGGTTGCCTCTGCTGTCGCCTGAGGAAGAAGAAGTGCCCAGAGGAGAAGCCCATTTGTACCAGCTGCAAGAAGCTTGGCCTGCCTTGCTCGTGGCCGCAGTCTGATGAGTTTGCATGGCGCCTTAATATGGGCATTGAGGGCCATACGCCTGCGCGAGACGCCATCAAATGTCTCTCAGAAGTGTCGAGTCGAATCAACAAGACGTGCAAGTCGGACGCGTCAACGATTCCCCGGAGTCTGTCGCCGCCATCGGCATGTTTACAGTCTACATCAACCTCCTCGTCGGCGTCATCGCCCCCTTGGTCCTTGTCCGACTTCATCTTAGGGCCATGGGACGAGGCGGTCGAGATACCTCCGCCTTGCACACCTCCAAAAGCTGCGGAAATATCAACAAACTTGGCGACGTTATCCAAGACATCACCCCCCCGGCGGTCCACTAAGCGAGCGAGTCGCAAGAAACATCCAGATGTTCCAAACCCGCCTTTCCTCGCCACAATTTGCGGCACCTGGGCAGCTCTGGACTCGACGTCCCAGGACGTTTTGAGGTACTACGTGGAATACACATCCGACAGGATGATGTCCCAAAAGCCAGGCGCAACAAATGTCTGGAAGAGCACCGTTCTGCAGCTCGCAGAGTCGGACGAGCTGGTCATGAACGCAGTGTTAGCGGTGGGGAGTGTTCACTGGGCGGCTAGTTTGTCCAGCAACCAAGCAATTGAGGAGGCGACTACCAGATACGTCCTCCACTCCATCACCGGCCTGCAATTGGCATTGAAGGATTGGATTGGTGGTAGCTCGGCAATGAGCGATGATACTCTCCGCTTGATGTTGGTAACTTGCCTGCTCGCGGAGCACGAGGTGAGCTCCAACTTCTCTTGCCTTTCAAGCCTCGTAGCTGCCCCGGCCCTCTGTTTCTCTCTGTTGTACCTCCCTCGATCGATATGCCTTGCGTGAAACATGATTTCATATACCCCGACAACGGAAACACTGCCATCTTGAAGTCCATAGAACCCGCTGTGGCTAACGCATGAACCTTCTCCAACTAGTGCCTTGGCGGAAACTTCAACGGAACCCTCCAGCTTCATCTTCGCGCAATCTACCCCGTAGCTAGAGCCCTCGAGTCAAAGCACACAAACAGCAGGATGGAGCTGGTTGCCCACCTGCTTGAACATACGGCATACCTGCAGTTCTTGTCAGTGCTACGATTCCCACGGCCCGGCGACAAGAGCGGCAACGACTCGATCGACTTGGTCAGGCTAATCCACGAAGGACGCTTCACGCTCCTCAAGAGCTATGAGACGTTCGGGGCATATTTCGGCTGCGCTGCGGAGCTCTACGAGATGATTCCCACCCTCCACAAGTTCTACTCAACTCGGGACTTGGAAATCTCGACGGGCCGGGATCTCGGGTGCGCAGTAGAATTCAAGAGGCTCCTATACGACATCTCGTCCTGGCAGCCACCTCAGGACCCATATGAGACCCAGTACAAGTACACTGACACTTGGCTTAATGGTCTGGGCGGTTATGAGGGGCCGGAGGAACGGGCGGTCCGGGAGGAGACGGAGAGGGCTCGGAAGTCAGATGAATCACCTATGGTCGCGTCAGCTTTCGCCATCCAGAATTCACTACTCCTTTTCCTCTACTCAGCATATCTGCGCCACCGGGAAGATCAGAGCCGCCTTGTTGTAGCTACACAGCCGATCGTTGACGAGACGCTCGACATTATCGATCGAATCAAGAGGACGACTTGGGAAAACACTACCTGGTGGCCAACTATTGTCGTTGGATCGTATGCGAGGAGCCCAGAGCAACAGAAACGACTTTTGGCGAGTCTTGAAGAATTTAGCCCTCCAATGGGGATCGTCACACGGGGGATGGAGCTGCTGAAGGAAGTATGGAATTCGCCCGACGATATCTTCGGGCTGGATGGTTTGTCGAAAGCGGTCGGGGCCAGTGAGGCATATTGCTTTGGATGAGGGAAAGTTATTAGTGAGAAATATAATGATTTTCTAGCGGCTTCTGGCTTGCATCACGCGATTTTTTAAGTGCAACACAACTAAACTATGTGGGCAGGCTGTGGAGTAGGATGGGCAAGTTTTTCATGGCTCAAGTAAGATGTCAGGGCCCGACATCCTTCAGCCGTAGTCCTGCTCTTACTTTAGACTACAGGAATTTGCTCTAGCAAGACTAATGAACTCGAAGGCTTGCGCATCAACAACTACACACCTCACTTAAGCTACGTTGCAGTGCTTCCATCTGGCGATAAGTCAACATACTGCGCACTGAAAGACATGCCTCTACAAGTAGAGCCGTATGCCATTCTGAAACAGTTCACATACACACACATACAAGAAAATGAGCGTCTATCCGAGGAGGTTGCTCCAATTCGTCCGATCAAGCCGAGGATGAACAGCCCAACTTGAGCGCTCGTGGATCCAATGGCAAGGTAGACTCGATGCCCTAGTTGACCAATTGGAACGCGGTATTAAATATCGGACGGCCCGAGGCCCGAGGACGCCGTTGGCTTAGGCATATCTAAGCGCGATGGCTACCTTTAGCACAGAGTGGGGATACATTACTGCAGCTGATCGATGCCGGAGAGCATGTGGATCGGGGCTTCGGAGACCCGAGAAAGTCTCAACCCGGGGCCGCTCAAGTCGGTGGAGTCTCGCCGCGGGCACCCTTGGCAACGTGCATATACCACGCCACGGAGCCTGATAAATGCCGCGGCTGGCGGTTCTTGAAGACCATAAGAGAAGCGTATCCAGCAGGAGATATACACCTGCCATTGCAAAGCACTTATTTGACGAGCAAGAGTTCCCTCCTCACTGCGAGTTTATTGGCAAGTCGTTACTCAGGATTAATACAGCACTTAGAACGGCACAGTCTTGACAGCAGCATGGTGAAGTTAACCGGTAACGAGCTGTTTTATTGCGGCTGGGCCATTTCGACAATGGCACAGTCCGTGATGGCAACCGACTTTGGCCAGCAGACTCTGTTTCCAGGACAAACTCTGCCCTCTTTCACCGAGTCTTCCTGTCCTATAGCGGTACGTCCCCTTTCTCACCAACGTTCATCCATGGACTAATGTCTTCTCGATCCAGTGTGAACTCCTCTCCACAATCCGACCCGGCCTGGTTCATTACCCTGGTACAGCAGGCTATGAGAAAGCGCGATACAACTACTGGGATAGAGCACAAGCCACAACTTCCCAAGCATGTATATATCAACCTGTCAACGCTGGTGATGTCTCGCTCGGAGTCATTGTCGTGCAGCATGCGTCATGCCCTTTCGCTATCAAGAGCGGAGGGCATGGCCGGTTTAGCGGTGAGTCCAGCGTCGATGGAGGGCTTGGCATCGACCTTGCCAAGCTTGACAAGATCGAAGTGTCAGAGGGCCGTGATACTGTCAGCTTGGGGCCGGGACTGCGATGGGTAGACGTCTACACTGCCCTCGAGCCTTTGGGCATCACCGTCATCGGAGGGCGGGACGCTGATGTTGGTGTTGGCGGTTTCTTAATGGCGGGTAAGTCTCATCGCTCTGTGCTGTCGGACCTGAAAACTCCTGAGAACGGATCGTCTGACATCGTATCTTAGGGGGAATCTCTTTCTTATCAAATGAATACGGCTGGGGAACTGAGAATATCCGATCATACGAGATCGTCCTTGCAGACGGCACCATAACGACTGCCAGCTCGATCCAAAATGCAGAACTCTTCAAGGTTCTCCGAGGCGGAGGCGCCAACTTTGGCATCGTAACCTCCTTCACGCTCGAGGTGGTCCCGTATAAGGGCATGTGGGGAGGGATGAGGGCACAAACGACTGAGCATCTGGATTCGTTGCTCAGCGCTTTCCATGCATACGCGGCCGCCTCCACAAGAAGAGATCCTCACATATCAGTCATCATCAACACGGGCGTGTACGAGGGCAACTGGGTATTCGCCAACGACTTGGAGTACGGCGTCGCCGTGGAAAACTCTCCTCCAGAGCTCATGAAGCCGTTCATGGATTTGCCTGCTGTCCTGGATGAAACGGGCATACGAAACATGTCGGATCTGACTATCAGCATGGGAAATCTCTCCCCTCGTGGAAACTACAACTCGTACTGGGTCCTAGTCACAAAGCATGACCCAGAGGTTCTACGGTTCTACATCGACACATTCATGGCAGAGTCTGACAAGCTTCTGGTGAGCGGTCAAGTTGCGGGCTTCTCCCCGACGGGGTCCATCCAGACAATCTCTCCCAACATGCGACGCCTCGCCCGGGAACGAAACGGCGGCAACATCATGGGGTCTCTAGGTGATTCCGACGAGCCGTTGCTCTTGTTCAACCCGGCTATGCGCTTCAATGATCCCAAGGGTGCCGAGCTTGTGTACAAGCTTATCGAAAGGATCCTCACTGCAACGAAGAAAAAGGCCCAAGAGCTCGGCAAAGATCACGATTATCTCTATGCTAACTACGCGAGCCAATTCCAAAACCCTATGGGCAGTTACGGCGCTGAGTCAGCCAAACTGATGCAGGAGGCGTCAGCTAAGTATGATCCACAGGGAGTATTCCAAACTCTTCGTGCTGGAGGTTTCAAGCTGGGCAAGGCTTATGATACCCTGCGCTGAAAAATGAGACGAAGGCGCTGTTTACCTTGAGCTGACAATGGGGGGCTTTGCAGTGGTGCGAAAGCATCCTGTGGGAGTCATGTTGATGCCAACCCGGGGGATGTCGAAGTTGAAATATAATCCATACTGCGTCCTTCAGCCACCGAAAGTTGTTAATAGTCTCGTTTCGATACCTGCAACTTTTCAGGAAGGTCTATGAAGAAGAACTATCAATATATGCAAGGATCACGCTAGAGTTGTGGATACAATGAACCGTCTAATCGCATGGCCGTAGTAGTTCTGTGTAGACCTTTATTAGAGACAAGCAACCAGGAAGATGACATAAGCTATAGTCCACGGCCCACGAGATCTCCTTCAAATATTCCCGCGCCCATAAAACTAAACCAACGCTACTATGAACTTTTCGTTGTGCTCAGCCGTCTGGTGGACTCAACGCTGGTAGTAGGCCATACTGTTCCATCATTCTTTGGGGTCCACGGATTCATCTCCCGCAAATGACCCACGATTCACGCCTGTCAATTTGAAATATGTACCAACCCGTTACAGTACCTGACGATGCCAACAAAGACAGCTTCCGATGCTAGGAGCGCACCTCTTCAGCGATTGAAGGGCCTCGCTTGAGAACCAAACTGAGTTGTCCTAGGGCGCTTAATTTTTGACCCTGTCGTTCTGTCCCCACGCTGCAACCCCAATGATCATGAGCCTGGAACCGAGGTTCATTAAGCGCTGACGCTAAGCTCAATTCACTTGATGTCGACATGGATTGAGCAGCGTGGAATCCTTACCCCGTCCCGTAATTCGCACTCGGCATCCACTTAGCTTTGTCCGCCGAGAGCGAGGAAAGTGAGCAACATCTAAGCGCGGTATGGAAAGAACGGAAAGGCCTATTTCCATGGAAAGTTACAACGAGAAGATGCATGGGACAAATACGGAGGCACATGGACACGTAGATTGGATCAGGAGCACGGAGGCCGAGGACTGCGAGTCCCGGTTCGAGATGCTGTTCCAGAAGCCGAGTTTCTCCTTTAAATGGAATGATGTTATAGGACCTTTGACCTTTGGATGAAAGTACAGGATCAAGTACGATTCGGGTTTTCCAACAGCCTACCTCTGCATTTCTTGTTCAAGTTGTCTTTGTCACCAGCCATACAAGCTCGGTCCTTCTCGTCCAGATCCACAATCATGACTGCGTCTATCAAAGCCGAAGGTCTCCTCGCTGAATACCTCTCTCGGTATGAGGCAGACAATAAAACATCAAAGGAGGTGATCCAAAGAGCTTCAGAGCATTTTCCTGGGGGAACTACCCGGGCCGTCTTGGCTCAGGATCCTTTCCCGCTGGTCATCACAAGCGGCAAAGGGGCCGAGCTGACTTCAGTTGATGGCCGGACATATATCGATTTCGTCTCTGAATACTTCGCTGGGATTTACGGCCACTCGCATCCAAAAATTCTCAAAGCAATCGAGGAAACCGCCAAGGACGGACTGGGCTACGGCTCCCCTCATCCTTCCGAGGCCGAGCTCGCCAGGTTGCTCGTGGAGAGATTCCCAAGCGTAGACCGCATTCGGTTCTGCAATTCCGCTTCAGAGGCCAACATTTTCGCCATCGCCGCCGCGTTGAACTTCACTGGTCGGTCTAAAGTCTTGGTCTTCGAAAATGGTTACCATGGTGGCGGCATGTCGTTCGTCACTGCGGGATACAAGAACCCGTTGAACGTCCCACACGACTATGTCTTTGGCTATTTCAACGATGTCGACAAGACAAAGGCCGTCCTTGAAGGCCCTGATAGCAAAGACATCGCCGTCATCATCGTGGAACCAATGCAGGGTGCTGGAGGAGCCAAACTCGGCGACAAGGCCTTCTTGGAATTCCTGCGTCACGCGGCCACACGAAACGGCGCTCTTCTCATTTTTGACGAGACTATCACGTCGAGATTCGCGTATGGAGGCCTTCAGACTCACTTTGGTATTACCCCGGACTTGACGACCATGGGCAAGCACTTCGGCGGTGGCTTCAGCTTTGGCGCCTTTGGTGGTCGCGCCGACATAATGGCCCAGTTTGACCCTCATTCGCCGAGTCATCTCCACCACTCAGGCACCTTTAACAACAACGTCTTTAGTATGAAGGTCGGTGCTGTTGGGACCAAGCTCCTGACGGACGAGAATCTCAAGGGTTTAAATGCAATGGGCGACAAGCTACGCGACCGGCTTGAGGACATACTCGCGAAAAAGGACCGCTCAAATGATCTAGCTGTGATCGCGGGCTTTGGCAGCATTCTTGGCGTGGGTTGGATTTCTGCTTGTGGTCCAACTCATAGGGATTTGTTCTACCATTTCTTGCTTTTTAAAGGCATTTACATTGGCCATAGGGGGTTCATTGCGCTAAACCTTGCCCATAAACAACGTCACCTTGACCGATTTGCGGATGCTTTTGAGGAGTTCTTGAATCTTATATCCTAGTGATGATAGTTTGCAAAGCAATCTTATTCTCAGAGATGACACTAAGAACGGCGTGGATCCTGCTAGAACTAATTAGTATTTGCGAAGTGCTTCCTTGTTCTTTCAGTGCTGGACCATTCTTGAGGATAACGTGTGCTACAATCAGCGGTAGAAACGAAAGAACACGGGTTGGAAGCCACTACAAGCCAAACTGGGGGATACAAAGACAGGCAATCAACCAGTTATTTAGTCGACAAGTATGCGTGATAGGCCTAGC
This sequence comes from Dactylonectria estremocensis, assembly GCA_020744375.1. Taxonomy (NCBI): domain Eukaryota; kingdom Fungi; phylum Ascomycota; class Sordariomycetes; order Hypocreales; family Nectriaceae; genus Dactylonectria; species Dactylonectria estremocensis. The sequence goes on from JAGMUU010000038.1 coordinate 141,022, forward strand.
TGGTCGACAGGGGATTCATGAAATTGTACAGGTGGGCACTCAAAATAGCCACTCGTCAAGAGATCACTTCATCAACTGGCTCAGCCAGAAACAACTAATTATTCCCAATTCACCAGTTATATCCTCCTCCACGACTGAGACATACATGAAAAACGTGCTAGACATACCGCACTGAAGCGTCTACTCTGTCAACATCCGGTTCTTCGTACAGAGGCTCCGGTAGCTCGAATGACCGCCGAGCCAGGATCCAGTTGCCAACCGTGACCAGGACGCAAACACCAATACATGCACAGGTCCAATTCATCGTTGACGTCTCGACAGGAACAAAGGTGGGAAAATTGATGATGACGGCGAGGACGATGCAGTAACTGACGGCCATGAGGTTTATAGCCGTCCCAAACGGGCCAAGGTTAAAGCTCCGGCGTTCAGGAAGGCTCTTTCTCCCTCGGATTAGCAGGAGAATGATAGGAATGCCATATGAGTTAACGAAAAAGAAGCCCCCTGCCCCAAACAGAGCATTCAAAACTGTCGACGGGCCCAACATAAGCAAGGTGACTAACAACATCAGAATCACCGTGATGAAGACCGCGTTGACGGGCACCTGGAGCCGTTGGTTGACCCTGAGAAGCCAGCCGCGACGGTGAAACCCCCCAGTTTGAGCAAAAGACCAAATCAGTCGGCTGCAGGTATACACCATGGTGATGACGGCAAAGGTGTTAAGTATGCAGTAGATGGTGGTAACAGTAACGACAAATCCGAGATTTGGCCATGCATCCCAACAAAGCTGGAGAAACGCGAGCCCCGCAATTGGCTCAAGCAGGTTTTCTGATCTGCTGAGGCAAAACAGAGCACCGATGAGCATGATGAAGGTCGACGCAATATTGATAATAGTGGTGCCAATCATGACCTTGGGGATTTGCTCTGCTGGCCTCGGCATCTCGTCTGAAGCGTGTGTCGGGGCGTCAAAGAGACTGATAGCAATGGACCCGGGAAGAAGGTTCAATAGAAATACGAGTCCATCTGATGACCAGCCCGTGAAGTTGAGTACATCAACAAAGACGGTCGAGGCCGAGGCCTTTGGGGATGTTTTGACCAAAAGAGTGACGAAGATGAAGAGGGTGGCTGCGTTCAGAAATAAAACGTTTGGGAAGGTAATCTTGGGAAGAATCCTTATACCCACGGTATTGATAGTGAGGGCTAAGGCACCCATGCCGATGTTGACAAGGTATGCCTGCCAAAGCTCTCCGGTGAAGGAGTCGACCGTCAGGGCACCAAGAGCGAGGAAGAATTGGCTGCCAAAGACGGAGGTCCCAGTGAGGCCAAACAACCAGCCCCAAAAAGTGCAGAAGCCAACCCAATATGTCAAAAAGCGAGAGCAACTCTGTGGAGCCAGTTTTGTGACCCAATATGCCTGACCTGTTGCGTTGTCAACGCCAAATCCGACAAAACGCCAGCCGTCCCCATTGCTCTTTCACTTCAAGAGTCATCTTACCTGAAGTATGTGGGTATGAGGAAGCCAGCTCGGCAAGGCTCAAGGCGACAGTAAACTGAAAGAAGGCGGCCACACAGAACGCCCAGAAGTAGAACGGACTTCCTCCAACTCCCATGACGAGCTGGAGACTTGAACAGATAGTAAGGGGAGCGGCAGATGACGACCACTGAATACCGACAGCTGCCAAGACACTCAATCGGTTGCGGTCGAGATGAATAGGCTCCGAGGTCTGTCCAACGCCGACAAGAGAGGATGCGGATTCAGCGGTGATCACATTCTTCTCGTCATCTTCGGGGCGAGGGTTCTTGTTAGTGATGGACATGATGTAGGTGGTATGGTGCGGTTGAGGTGAGAATTGAGAAAATGTAGAGTCTTGGCCTTGGCAAGATTGGTGATTGACACAAGTTTTATACTTCCTCAGCGGCAGTAACATCCAAAGACCGCTAGGCGAACACAACCGTTCTAGTATTCCTGGAGATTGTAACTGCTATCTTACCGCCAAGACCTGGGGAATAGGATGAGGGTGATTGTGAGAGAAGCATTGGTTGTGAGGAATCTGACGAATCATGTTGCGTGGATATTCCCCCGCATTTTGGCAACAATCTAAGCGCTCCTCTGATTACCGGCAGTCGGTTTGGAGGAAGCCTGGCAAGGTTTGGTGGCGTCTGTTAGAGGCACTTGGGTACCCGGATACGGGCCTGGCTTGCGGCTAGGATGTCCCAAAGACTGAACGATCAATTGCTTCTTAATCGATACCTAGGTCGTACCGAAGTCATGCGACGAATCCCACACGAGAGACCGCTGAAAGGAAACATCTTGAGGCAGTGCTGCCCGTGATTGCCCCGAGATTGCCTCAAACCCCGAGCCAAGACCCCGCGGTGAAAACCATGATTATATCACGGGACACGGAGGAGCTACCGTGAAAAGCGCCCTGTCTGGCAGGGCTTAGCCCGTGGAATGGTAGCGATTGAGGCCGATACTAGATCGCAGTGTTATTCCCCTAAAGCAAATCAGAGCGCTTAGATATCTGGACGGCAGTGCATCTCTACGCACGACCCATTCAGCTCGGTGTGCAGTATTAGGTGCTTCACGCGGGGTCGGGGGCCGCGGATTACGCCTAGCCTCTCTGGACGTGATTTCTCCTCGGTCAAGCTGGGATGGCGACATCCCTCTGGAGAGGATACAAATGATAGTTGTCATTGTTCTGCATAGGCTGAAGCGTTGATATAAATGACTGCGGCCCGTCGGGGCTCGGCTAGCAGTGTCCATACTCGTGGGGCAATTCATCTGGCCGCCTCTTGTATCGGCTCTACAGCATCAACAAGTTTTTACCATGGGGAACTCCAACGCCGTCGTCGATGATGACGTGCTCTCAGTTATCGGCGTTACCATCAACGCGGGTTTCAGTGACGGCGGGACGCGGCTCAGTGCCGCCTGTACTACCTGCTAAAGCACCCAGACAAGTACAAGAAGCTGATGGGGGGGTTGGATGCAAAAGCAGCCGGCGAGAAGCTCAGCCCTATTGCAAAGGCCAGGAAAGCCGCCGAGTTCCCGTACCTGAACGCCGCCCTCCATGAGGCCTTGCAGCTCTGCACGACCCTTGTCGGCAATATGCCGCGCGAGGTTCCCGCGCGAGGACTCGAGCATGATGTCGGCCACGTTCCCCAAGGACTAATTTCTAGCTCCTAACTAACTCCTGCTGACCACGTCTGAGACGACCGTGGGGTGTCCGGACTGGGCCATACACCGACTCCCCGAGATTTCGGGCGAGGATACAGAGGACTTTGTCCCAAAGCGATGGATCAAATCGGAGAAGAAAGCAAAACACCGTGAATCTCGGTGCCCGCCTCTAGTAACTCGAACTGACTCTTTTAGACCGCTACTTTATGGGCTTCGTATTGGGATCTAGGACCTGTTTTGGCCGGAGTATGTCGATCTGATAATAAAACTGTGACCATCGCTGAGGGCTCTCCTAGATCTAGGCTTCCTCGAAGCACGCAAGCTCATGCCCTCTGTCCTGATGGCCTGGAAATTCGATTTGGAGGATCCAAATGACTTGAAACTTAGTAGAGGGTGCGTGCTGTAGATGGCTAATACTGACTACATCGCAGCGGCGCCGTCGACGCGAGCGTCGGGGCGCTTGCGTCCGAGTCCTGTCAAAGGCCTGCAAGGAGACATTTGGTCATCCGAATGCCCATCTTTCTGGTATATCTTAGGGTTCGAGGGTTTTGATTCCGGTAGCACTGATTGTCGCCATCTAGGATGGATCCATCGCTGTGCCGAAGACGCGAAAGCCTTCTTTCTGGAGCGCGAAAGGAAGGACGGCGCCTAGGCCGCCCTCTTAGCAATCGGCGATAAGAACGCTCTTAGGCCGATTGGCCGACATTCTGGTGGCAGGCACCCGGCACGCGGCATAGGGTGATGGAAAGCCATGCGGAATATACAGATGGCGCAATCTGGATCAATTGCCAAACGCCACTGAAGGTGGGTAAGCTGGTTCAGGGTGACGTCGTGATCCATCCCGGGCTAGAGCCGGGGTGGGTAATAAGACAAGATGAATTCTAGCCAAAGGGGAATAAGAAGGAAGGGGATCGGTTGTTCACAGAGCTGACAAGGGTGTGAGTTCACAAAGACGAATCAAAAGAGGTTATTCCCAGATTTTGGGAAAAGGGAGTCAATCAAATACAGACAGTAGTTGATAAAGGAGAGAACTCTTCACGTCAGTGACTGTGTTGAATAATTCGCGAAGCATTAACTGGTGGGCATGATCCATGGTAGCGATCCCCTCGAACGAATAGCATTCTCTTCCATCGTAACTACTAAGAGAACACGCATGAAGTCAAGGTGGACATCACTGGAAAATGGCACAGGCAGTAAAGCAAATACACCACATCCCTCAAATGATATGAAACGGAGCCAAAATATCACCAATATAACACCTGCTCTTGATGGTACCTGTTTCAATCTCGGGAGCTGGCTCACTCACGCTTACTCGCCCTGCCTGCCTCACAATTTCAAATAATCAGCCAACTTGCGCCAGTCAATCTGCCAGAGGCCAGGAGAACCCTTAGGGTACACAGATCTGAGGCCCAGCAGCTTCTATGAGCGCTTCGGCAGCTTCCTAGCGTCCTCCGGAGGGATAATGAAGCCGTACGGCTCCTCCGGGACGAGGTAGGCCGGGATAATTGTCATGGAACCTTGTGGCATTTTTTTCACCTCTGAATCCAGCTCCGCGGTGAAGCGAGCGACCTGATCCGTGGCCAGGATCGCAGCCTGAACATGATGGCTTCACTCCGCTGGTTTGTCATGACCAGGCATAACAGTTAAATGACAGGGCTGTCGAAGGACGACAGGGTTCCCCGCACGGGGCCACCATTCCGGGCCTCGTCGCTAGATAAGCGCCCAACTCCCCCTAACCTCGGTGCTATCACCGCTGTGTACGGATCCAGGAGCCGAGACGCCAACCCGAAATGCATATTTTGCCGCCCGGCCTTGGACAAGGTGCACACCACACTAGGTGACCAGCATGGCGACAGTAGAACTTCACTTTCACCCAAAAGGGGGAATTTCTACATCGGACCAAAGCTGGGGTCTAGGCTGCACGTCAGACGATGCGAGCGATAGGGACCTGGTTATGACTTGGGGATTTGGTTCCGTAGACCAGTCTAACCTTGCGAAGCCCGTAACGATCTCCCTTAGAAGCGGCGATGATAAGGCGGATAATTGCAGCCAAGGCATCTATGAATTGCCACATGGATGGAACGGCAGAGGATGTTAGTAACAGCGTCTAGATTAGATATGACCAAGCGCCATTCGTCTACACGTCAGCTGAGATGGTTCCATGGGCTCCACGTTAAGCGCCGGCCCCAAAGAGGACTCAGCTTAAGCATTACCGCGGAGTCCGAGCCAGATACGGGGCGGCATTGGTGCCAGCCGAAAGCAGCGTGTAAATGCAGACCACATCCACGGTAACTAGGTGGCTACTGGTCTGGATCTGGTCAACCCGTGACCCTTCTGGGACAATCTAAGCGCAACCACCACGGCGAGGTTACCGGTCAAGCTATGGAGAGCCTGATAGTGCAGCGTTAGATCTGTTGTTATAGCACCAAAAGAATTTCCTTGAGCCGTTCTCAGCCTCGGCACCAAAACCCTGAGTTAACTACTTAAGAACATTTACAAGCTTAAGGAACCCAATATCTTGTTTAAACAAACTACGTCCTCCTTGCCAATCCTCTTCGTTCTGAGTACTGACAAGCGACTTATAAATCCTGAGAGGAATCTTGTCCCCTAACATCAACAAACCTCGACCCGACTCTTGCTTTCCAGCACCCCCATCCTTCCCACCATGGGCTCAGTCGGCGTTCAGCATGACCCATTTTCCAGCGTCCTCGCCAAATATGAGTCCGAGAAGCAAAAGCGACAGCGTTCGGACGGTCTAGCCCAGTATATCAACGCCGATGCCTCGGAAAAGTTCAAGCACTACGCCGAGGATCCCTGGATCGAACTGGACAACGAGCAGAGGACACAGCCGCCTCCTCCCATCGCCGATGGTGGCCACACCAAGGTTCTCATTTTGGGTGCTGGCTACGCCGCCCTTACCTTTGCCGTCCGGTTCATCGAGCAGGCGGGCTTCAAGGCCGAAGACTTCGTCTTCGTTGATACGGCCGGCGGCTTCGGCGGCGTCTGGTACTGGAACCGCTACCCTGGCCTCATGTGCGACGTCGAGAGCGCGTGCTACCTACCCCTCCTGGAGGAGACACGATATAGACCTAAGAATAAGTACGCCTACGGTCCTGAGCTCAAAGCATACGCAGAACTGGTCGCCGCCAAATGGAACTTGCAAGGACGAGGCCTGTGGCAAAGTACGGTGAAGGACGCTACGTGGGATGAAGAGGCTTCAGAGTGGGTTTACAACATCTCGAGGAAGACGACCCAAAATCAGCCTGAAGAAGCGCTCAAGATCCGCTCCGACTTCTTCATTCCCATTTCTGGCCTGTTGACGCGGCCGAAGCTACCCAATTTTACGGGATTGGAAAGCTTCAACGGTCATATGTTCCATACGGCTCGCTGGGACTACAAGTATACCGGAGGCTCCTCCGAGAATCCGGCACTTGTTAACCTCGAGGACAAGAGCGTAGCCTTCCTGGGAACCGGCGCCACTGGCGTACAGGCTATCCCCGCCCTCGCCAAGTGGGCTAAAAAGCTCTACGTTATTCAGCGAACGCCCGCGAGCGTTGCTGAACGGGGCCAGAGACCTATTGACCCGGATCAGTGGAAGAAGGACACGGCCAAGAAGGGATGGCAGCTCGAGCGCCGTAGGAACATGGCCTCCTTCCTTAGTAACGATCCCGAAGCACCACCCAAGATCGTCGATGATGGATGGACAGTGTTCCCCTCCTATTCGGCCCTCGTCGGCGGCCCTTTGGCAACCGGGGTGACTGGAGAGAATTTGAAAGAATACATTGGGAACCTACTCGCCTTGGACTTTCCACGACAGGAGGCCGTGAGGGCACGTGTAGACGCTATTGTGCGTGATCGTGTCACGGCCGAGGCACTGAAGCCCTGGTATCCCGGTTGGTGCAAACGCCCGGGTTTCCACGATGAATACCTTCAGGCATTCAATCTACCAAACATCGAGCTTGTCGACACAGATGGCAAGGGCGTAGAGCACTGTACAAAGACAGGAATCATTGCCGGGGGCAAGGAGTTTGATATTGACGTACTGATCCTCGGCACCGGCTTCGAGCCCTGGTCAGCCGGTAGTCCAGCATACCGCGCACATGCGACCATCACAGGCCGGGGTGGCCTCAGCCTGGACCAGAAGTGGCACGAGGGAATCGGCACTCTACATGGCGTTTTCACACGTGGCTTCCCCAACATGTTTCTCCCCGGCACGGCACAGACAGGCGCGTCGGTGAACTATGTCCATATGGTTGACGGATTGGCGCAGCATGCAGCGTACGTCCTGGCTGCCACATCGGAAAAGGCAGTGTTGGAGGGCAAGCGTAAGGTGATCATTGAGCCAACCGAGGCTGGTGAGATGAGATGGACGATGGAAATTGTCAGTGGGGCTTACGCTATTGCTGGCGTCGCCATTTGCACCCCAAGCTACTTGACAGCGGAGGGTGCTCTCACGAACCTGACTGCTCCAGAGGATCAGCTGAAGATCGCCGAGGGGTCACCTTGGTCCAAGGGCCTGAATGACTTTGAGCGGCAGTTGGAGGCATGGAGATGCAAGGATGATATGGAAGGACTGGAGGCACGGGTGGTGTAAATACTTGGAAGGTTTCAATATCATATGGATGTGATTGCGGCGGCATGAATGTCAGACGTGCCTATGCGTTCTGGAGATGCACCTTGGATAGAACTGCTCCGAATCCTGTCGATTGTGATGTTACCCGGTGGACAGCCAGTGAGGGCATCAGCTCCATCACTTCCCATTGTTTTAAGAAATTAATGTTTGGAACGATACAGTATTAGCTGAATCATTAGTTATCGCACGCTGCCTCTCCAAACAAAGCTAAGTTGACCACCCTCGGCACAAATGATGGGGTTTCACCCGTACTTGCGAAGAAATTCCTAGTTTCGTCGTTATAATTGGCGGACCTTGACGCCAGACTGGCTCTTTTCTTCACTGGGGTAAAAAGGTATACCGTCGGGTCAACAATCCTTGGCACGAGTAGATGGCAAAGGTGTCTACACCTCTGGTTTGGGGCGCTATGTGGGCGCACAATTCCTCGCCAAAGGCAAAGGGCGTTCTGGTCGAAGAGCCTAGTGATTACAAAAAAGGGCCCGGTTGGGCGTTCTAGGGGAACCTCGCGCTCTCGATTTTACCGAGGAGACTTGATGTCTGGAAGCGAAAGCTTGTGTTCAACGGGCTCCGCGGTCCCCGGCCCTGCGTGAAGCAATGCAAGTGGGGAACGCCGAGATCACTAGGGACTGGAGACCGCGTGCCTCAAAGGGCGGAGAACATGCAGGATTGGAGTTCCATGAGGTTTGTCGTTTATCTAGGCGCCTCTCTAGGCACGTTGGTTACCCCTCTCTGAATATTAGTGGCGGAGTAATGAGTATATGACTGATGAACGACTCTACTTTCCACACCCTTCTTGCCATCTTTTCCAATCTTCACACACAACACCCAATTAGGCGTCTTACTACCAAAAAAATGTTCAGGAAATCAGCCGTGCTCCATCGCGATTTGCGCCGTGACCTCCCTGTCCTCACTAAAGCCCAGGGTCGTCACTGCATCCTTGAAAACGGCGCCAAGATCCTGGATGCGGCGGGCGGCGCTGCAGTCGCATGCCTTGGCCATGGGGACCCGAGAGTCAAGGAGGCTATAAGTCGGCAACTCGACCAAGTTGCATACTGCGCTACCGGCTTCTACACAACAGATGTCTGTGAACAGCTCTGTCAGCACCTCGTAGATAGCACACGCGGCCAGATGGCAAGGGTTTACATTGTCAATAGTGGTACGTATCACACATTTCAACACACACTCAGAGCCGAATTTGCCTAACTTCTTCTAGGGTCTGAGGCAATGGAAGCGGCTATCAAGATGGCCAGGCAGTATCACCTCGAGAAGCAGTCCCCCGAGCCATCTCGGATCCGCTTCATCTCTCGGAACAGGTCTTACCATGGAGTCACAATGGGTGCTCTATCCGTTGGGCAGCACAAGGAGCGAAGGGCAAAATTTGAATCTACGTTGCAATGCAACGTCTCCAGCGTTTCGCCATGCTATGCTTACAGAGAGAAACACACTGGTGAGACCGACGAAGCCTATATGCAGAGGCTTGCCGAAGAGCTTGACCGCGAGTTTCTTCGTGTTGGTCCAGAGACAGTGTGTGCCTTTGTTGCGGAACCAGTGTCTGGAGCGGTAAGATATCCCATTTGCGAGCAGGTGCTTTGTGGTGGCAGAGCCTAATTAACTCGATGAAGTCCTTGGGCTGTGTGCCTGCTGTTCCCGGCTATTTTGAAGCTATCAGGGCGGTTTGTGACAAGCACGGCGCCCTGTTGATCCTTGACGAGGTGATGAGCGGTATGGGCCGTACTGGCACCCTCCACGCATGGGAAGCTGAAGGAATAGTGCCGGACATTCAAGCCATAGGAAAGGGACTTGGAGCTGGCTTTGTGCCCGTCTCCGGGGTTCTGGCTAATCAGCGCGTTGTCGATGCGTTGCAGAGAGGGACAGGGTGAGAATGTCCAAATCTGCCCTTCCACTAAACTCGACAACAGTTTTGTTAACTCTGGTCTGTCCTCGCTGCTCTAGAGTGTTCTCTCACGCGCAGACGTTCCAGGGCCACCCTATTTCCTGCGCCGCTGCCCTTGAGGTACAGCGAATAATTCAAGCCGACAACTTGTTGGCCAACGTCAGAGAAATGGGCCAGGAACTCTCTGGCTTGTTGAAACGCCTCCTTTCTGACCACCCAAACGTGGGCGACATCCGCGGAAAGGGCCTCTTTTGGGGGATCGAGTTTGTCCAGGACAAACTGAGCAAAAAGTCTTTTCCGAAGGAGGCGCTGGTTGCGTACAAGATGACTTTGTTGGCCTTTACGGCGTATGGAATTCAGGTATATCCTGGGAGCGGGACTGTGGATGGTGATGTCGGGGACCACATCATCCTGGCGCCGGCCTACAACAGTACTAGGGATGAAATCGGCGTCATCGCGAACACCGTCAACCGACTCGTCCACGACTTCTTCTCGGAGAATAGTCAAAAAGCCTGTACAGCATAATTCTACATCCACCTACAGACCGCCGACTAGCATGCTTCGGGTCGATAGTCCTATTGAGGACATCAAAGGTTCCGTCTCGACACTAACCTTCCTCGAATGCTATGATCAGCAGGTATCGTGATAAAACTTGGTATAGGGTTCCAGTTATGTAGCTAGGACGCGTCTGGGTAGAAGGGGGGCCGGTACGGTAGAATGAGATGTACAGGCTGTTAGTAAGAATACAGAGATTCTCAACAACAACTCCATCTCATAGCAATATAGTTAAGCCAACCCCAAAAAGTCAAGAACCACTGGGGCCTATTCTCGAACGCGGCCTCAGCTCAAGTCTAGACACCCACTTAGAGGCAATTGGCGTGCATATCAATACTGGCCATATAATCACATTGCCTTTCATGCTGGGGGTAAACCACTCGGCTATAAATTTCCCAGAGCGTCTGCACATGCTTGAGTCGATGACGGGGTTGAAGACATGGAATGCGTATTCTGTACCAAGACAAATGCGTGATTTAAGCGGAGACGGAATTCCGAACAGGGAGATTCTCAGCCTAAGTTTCAAATTCCTAATTAATCACAACACACCAACTCTTTGCCCTTTCTCACAAGTATGCTCGCAAACTCCATGACTTGAACATTTAAAAAAAGCCATCACGAAGCAACCCCATCAAGAAATTGACAATCATATATATTCACAAAACAAGATTGGTAGCAATCGAATCGCAAACATTTGCTCTATATTCCTACAGACTTTTTACTTTACAATAACACTCATGGCGGGCATATTACTAATTGCCGGCTAGTGCTCATTTTAATCGCCGGCTGACCTATGTCCTGCGAGCGCCAAAAGATTTCCCATACAAATTTATTGCCGGCGACTCACCAGCGCAAGGCGTAAGTGTCAGGGCTGCTAGCATCCTTGAACTGTTACGGCCTGGTCCTCCGGAACAGCGATAGGCTTAAAAGAACAGCTAGTGTGCCCAATAGTTACCACAATAGCGATTATTGACCAATCTTTTGCTCTATGGTACAGCGGTCTAGCACAACCGTTGCATAAACCACCTAGCTCTTAAGGTAGGCTGATTCCAGAGGTGGGAAAAAAGCCAGCTCTGAGTACCCTCGCCGGCCAGCTCATAAATGTCTCCTAAGAAGGAAATGTCTCGTGCCTCTAGGCCTGACAGAGGATTCCAGCGAGGGCTGGGCTAGCCACTGGCGAGCTACTGGCGAGAGCATATATATAGTGAGGCCAGCCCCCAGAATAGGGAGGGCTAGCGATCAGTCTGCTATTAACATGACGCCTACATTCTAGTCTACTGCTATTGAGCTGCGTCCTTCACTTTCCTCAGGAGGCTCCTTACAGAAAAAGCCTAGAGTGTCATCAGCGGCATTATCTTAGATAGCCTCCCAAGAGATAAGAGGCAAAAGAGCTGGCTAGCTATCCTCTATAGAAGTCTTCTTGCATAAGACGATCTCATAGGAAACCCAGGGCAGCATCTTCAACTTGCGACTTCTCAGCTAGAAAGCCGGACTTTTCCATCCACAAAACAAAGGCAACTAGAGCCGCATCTTCGGCAGCTGTCAGAGTCGGGGGCCGGCCGCCGCAACGGGGAGAATTGTAGGATGTTGAAGCCGAATTGATGATCTTTCGAATAGTCTCTCTTGAAGCAGGCAATTCAGTCCCTAGGGTACGCGCTGAAGGTGTTGAAATCACCGCTTTTGCAGCTCTTCGTGTGTTGTAGGGCACATTTGGATTGACTGCTGCAAGTACGTTCCTTCTCAGCTCGGCCCGTGATTTACCCGACGCCTTCTTAAGAGGCTGTTTATGCCTGGAATCAGTCTGTCGAGAGGGCCCTTTGAGGTTGCGCGATGATTACTTGAAAATCGCTGATTTGGGCGTGTTTTTGGGGGGGTTTTAGTAACGGTGAGGCAAAAAGTGGGTGATGAGGGGTTTTGGGACCAACCTCGGGACGAGGTTGGTAGACGGCTTGCCCCACAATGCCAACGGGTACAATTCCCCCATATGAAGTACAACGTTTGTATAATCCATGACCTACCCTGTACGCTCGTGCATTTCACCCAGTGAGAGACAAACGAAGAGCAAGCTGAAGAAGTCTGATAAAGTGTCTAAGAGTGAGCTCGTCGCTAATGCCACATAGAATTCTACTCCTCGTGATCACTAGAGTCCGAATCGCCATCAAATGATTTCAGATCTTCATCGTTGGATGGGGGCTGATATGGGCGGTGCTCCATTCCCACGTCATTCGGAGACATATCTTCACAGATCTGCCATATTCGTCGACGATTTGTGAAGCCGCTAGGAACTACTAATCCTACATCTTTATAGTCCCATGGGCGATAATCATGTCTGTTTTCCTTAACGGTTGCAACTTTTGGGGGACTGAGAACCTGCCGAGCAAGCTTCTCCCAGTTCCATTCCTTGCCTTCTGGGGCGACAGAAGACGGTTTGCTTGCGATGACTTCTCTGTCAAGGTCCCACAGAAATGGGATTTGGAGAAATATATCCTTCCAACGGGTTTGTGGCATTAGATAGTTGCAATCTATCCTGATAGGCCCACGGAGAAGCAGGGGCATGATTATGTTGAAGCGGGTCGAGTTGGACTGTGGATTATGAAAGGGGCCGGGGGCCGCCTTTAGTATCATGCCAGGGGGCTACGGGCCGGGAAGTTCAAAAACGGAAGTTAGTCGCAGTAGGCGACGCAGCAGAGACATCATCACCACCAACACTGTGGGGGAACGAGACCTTCCTGTGAAGGAATGGTGATGCCTTTTTCTTTCAACATTTGTATTAACACCCTTTTTAATGACATCCTCATCCAATGTCTCATTGCTTTGCCTAGTGCCGCAAGAATCCTCTTTTCCGTCATTTCTGGTGTTGCGCGTCTGTCCACCTCAAACCCTCACCGCACTCTTAGGCTGCAAACCGACATTCAAGCCTTGCCACCTTCCGCAGCCAAAGACCCATTGGATAGAGTGTCTAATTAGACACTTTTCTAGCTATCTTGAAATCCTTGGACTGTCTACCTCAAACGCGGTCGTGCTACTAGCAGCCGCTACCTACTCTGTCGGAGTAGGCTGGACACCTTCCTCTGCGACTTGCCCCCGACATCCGTGAGGGCTAGCTATCCAATTGGGGTGTGGTTATCTTCGTCCGCTGTGGTCGTTTCAATGTCCACGATCTCTCGAGGCAAAGAGGCGAAGGTGCTTGCAAATGGCGAAGACGCAACATGCACCTGCTCCAGGTTGGATATGAGTGCAGTAGTAAGGTCTGGAATATGTAAGGGATCATGATTCCACTGTTACGTCGTTAGCACTCGATAAGTTGAGTGACCGTAGGCTGGCTACGTACCCATCCAGACGGCGGATCTTCCCAGAAACACTCTAGTTGAACATAATAGCGACCGAGCCCCAGTTTGGATGGCTCGCTAGGATTCTTCTCGGGTATTTCGGGGAGGAAATTGTCAAAACAGTTGGGGACATCTCGACTGGTTTTCGTGCATCGTCGCTCGAGTGTCATCCAAAGTTCGCCTATCGATCGGATATGGGCCGTTGGCGACGTCTCAATCACTCGATCTGCTATTGTGTCGCAGGCACTGTGAATGCAAAATGAAATGCGATGGTGATTCAGATAGTCCTCGAGCTGTGGGAAGACTCTCTCCCCGTCGGGTATGGTGTGTAGATCAATATAAGTCGCGACAGCAAGCCTACGAGTGACGGAGTCGGGGGACACTTTCATAGACTCGGGTCCCTGTTCAGTGTGAGGCCCTGTAAGAAGGACAGCGTTAGACTCCCACAAGTGAGCATTCCAGCAAGAGGGCCCATTGACTTCTTCTCTGAAGTATTCTGCTATTGGTATGCCGCATACTGTGCAGAAAGAATACTGGTGAGTGTGAGCCATGTTGGTCTGCGTTGAACGAATGAGAGAAGCAGGCAAGAGACTCAAAGAGGGAGCGGAGGAGCCAGAAATAACGACTTCCTTGTTGGTTGTAGGTTGGCAATATAGACGTGGGAGTTGGCGCTATCTCGTGGCGTGGAACAAAATATGCGTCGCGCAGTTGCATGCGCAGTTGCATGGGTGAAGGAATCAATGGAGGCACAGAAAAGGGTTGCGAATTTCTTGTCACATGTTTGGTGGGGTGCTCCTTTAATATGGTTGGCCAAATCGAGGCCGTCTTGCCGCGGATCAAATCCGAAGGAGTAGACTATGTTTCATGACAAATTTAGTGCTAACAGACAGGCCATTCCTTCAAACAATGTGCGTCAACCAACAAATAAATGGAAAACATTTTATATCTGTGCCCATGTTTCATCCTGGCCCATATGGCTAACCTTTTCTAGAGGGTTTTTCTAGTCTAAAACGAAATACTTACCGAGCACCACTGTTTGTTTCCTAGGCTCATAACGTGTCACACTTTGTCGCCTTGTATATCAACTGTCATCGAACTGTATCATTACCGTTATAGGCTGGTAGATCTTGGTTGTGTATCAGCCCCGATGCAGCTGATTCACTCTCACGGTAGGCAAGGACGGAACCTCGGCGGTTCACATTAAAGGAAACCTTAGAACTACGTTACTGTTCCACACTCAATTCCAAGCTAAAGCAACTTTATTTCGTGCAATTGGAGATAGACAGCTTTTTCCTTAAAATACAGCCACAGTTAACAATCTCAAAAGTCACACACCATACGCCAAGGGAGTTAACGGAGCGACGCTATCGGCAGTGCAATTACTTTTGTCTGCGTAGTAATAAGATTCAAGTGAAGCATTTGATGTTCTCTCCGCGACAGATCTTGCGGCTGTTTCAAGAGGAGGGCAGACCGGCACGGATTATTTGAAACTGCGAGAGTAGCGCTTTATGCAGCAATAAAGTTGCGTTTCTGTACTGCTGGACATCATTCAAATTCGCCGCTTTACTAGGCTTAGATGCGTCATACCTTAGCTAATAGATACTTAGTTAATATCTGCTATCTAAGTCTCTTCATCGGCGCTGTACGATCTTAGTAGCTTAACTATAGCCTCGTGTCTTTCCTCAATAGCTAACAATAGCGGCGTACAACCCTTGTTATCCTTCGATTTAACTGACGCCCCCATATTGAGTAGCAGCTGTACTCTCTCAACAAACCCCCTCTTGGCAGCCCATAATAGCACCGTGAGACCATCAATATCCTTCAATTCAAGAGACACCCCGTTATCAAGTAGCAGCTTCACTGGGGCCTCACGCGAACTAGCTGACCACAGTGGCGTCTGGCGATTATTATCCCTCGCGTGAACAGAAGCCCCGTTATCGATCAGTAGCTGCATCATTAACACACGTCCTGCCATAGCAGCGGCATGTAGCGGCGTCCGGCCATCGTTGTCCTGCGACTCAATAGCCGCCTCTCTATCAAGTAGCAGCTGCACCGTGGCCCCATGCCCCCGGTTAGCAGCGATTGATAGCGGCGTCCAACCATCGTCGGCTTTCGACTCAATAAATGCCCCTTCACCAAGAAGCAGCTGTATCATGGTCTCATGCCCTTTCTCGGCAGCATGCCATAGCGGCGTCCGACCCCAATTATCCCTCGACTCAATATCCGCACCCTTGGCAAGTAGTGGCCGCACCACGACCTCATGCCCTCGCTGAGCAGCCAACGATAACGGCGTTTGGCCATAAAGAGTAACTCTTGACTCGGCAGCCGCCCCTTTTTCAAGTAGTAGCTGCACTACGGCCCCGTTCATTTCCTGAACAGCTAATGATAGCGGCGTCCAACCATCCCTATCCTCCGAATCAATAGCCGCCCCTTTATCTATCAGCCACATTGCTACTTCGACACGGCCATTCCTTGAAGCTCTCATTAGGCATGTCACACCTTTTCCATCCACTTTATTGATGTCTGTGCCTCTCTGAAAGAGAAGTTTGGCAATGGCAAGGTGGCCTTTCTCACATACCCAAGAAAAGGGAGTCTGGTTCTTCCTAACCGAGTTCAGGTCACATTTCAGGCCATCTGTGACATCAATTCCATCACAGACACTCAAAGACAAGCCCAAAAGAGCTGTGACGCAATCTTTGTTCCCTTTGGCCATGCCAGCCAGTAGTGGGTATCCATATCTCTCTCCTTGGATCTCGATACTGGGGTTCTCTTTGAGCCTTGTTCGAATGAGTGTAGGAAACCCTCTGTCTGCGAGAATATAGAGAATATCTGCCTCCTGTGTATATCTTCGAATTTTGTGTTTCTCAAAGATGTTGAAGATGCGGGTCCAGTAAGGCATAGGAAACTCGTTGAGGAACAGTTGCTGACAGATTATGTCGGCAGCAGCATTGGCATGGTAGAGAATGGACTGGCTGGCATATTCCAGGAAGGGATACTGCTTTGACATATACTCTAGTATGCTTAGCGTCTCATCAGACTCTCGTTCGCTGATAGACTTCTCTATCTTTTGGTGGTGGACATATGCGTTGCAACACAGCTTGAGCCTCTCGTGACTGAGGCTTTTCCAGTCTGTTCCAAGTTCTGGCCACAACTCATGGAGACCATTGTCTTTAACGAGAAAATCTCGTACAGACTCATGTATGAACTGCACCGTAGGCGGCTCGGCTTTCGTAATCTCGGCGAGTCCCTTAGAAGAGCTGATGACGCATCTATCGAAGCAGTCACTGGCATCCGATGTGTCGACGTCGGGCATTTCAAGATCGGCAAGGCCTTCCAGCGACAGTCCAGACCAGAGGGCATGGTAGTACTCTTCAGGCTTTAACGGTCGCTGTGCAAACAGAATCCAGAGGATGGAGAGAAGCAGCTCTTCCATATTCTCCTTGTCTCTTCGTAACAGATCTTTAAAGAGCTCGCTTAAGCCACTCGGTGTTTCTGCCAATCGTTTTCGAAGAGCCAAGCGCCCACGACAGTTCTCCTTGTTTAGCATGTCCACCACGAGTGCAACCCAGAGAAAGACGCCTGCTGCCTTCTCTAGCATGATTGGTTTCAGCTCCTCGACGAGAGCACGGTCTCGAATCTGGAGGCGGTTTGTGACGTAATTCTCCAAGTCCTCGGCATGGCCACGTTGGTCCTCCAGAGTAAGTCGAATTCCCGATCGTACGTCAATGTAGGGGTAGTGGCGACTTGAAAAGCAAATTCGAAGCCACACGTGGTTTTCTGTACAGTATTCGGCGAGTTCTTCGAAGAACTCAACCATGTCCTTGACCTGCTGCTCGTCGCACTCATCAAGCGCATCGACAAAGCAAGTAAAGGATCGCCCCTCAAGCAAATAAACGGCATTTCGAAGCAGATCCTTGAGACTGTTGACAGAAGGACAGTCTGTTTGGTTTCGAGGAATCGAATCGGGGTCATCCAAGACTTGCTGGAGGTCGGAGAATCCCTCGAGAAGCTGTAAGAGCAAAGATCGGTACATACCAGAGACAGATTTCTCGAGGGAATCGCCTCTGGCGTTGAAGAAGAAGGACGAGGTGAGTGCTTGATGACGCCGATCGGTCCTTTTGACTTTCATATAGATAAACTTCATAATGATAGATTTGCCAGCGCCTGGTTTGCCTCTAATCCACAAGAAGCCATGATGGTCGACCTGCTTTTTAAAGTCAAGCCAATTGAGATAGTCAGTATTCTTGAGAAACCAATAGCATGTTTTGATGTGGGCAGTCTTAATGGTAGTCTTGCGTGAGTCAATTTGCTCGAATTTGAGGGACTCGAGCAGCTGTTTTCGACGATCGATGGAAACAGCTTGTTCTGCTAGGACCTGAGTCAGTATCTTTTCTAATGCAGTTGAAAACCAACCTACCAAAACTATCGGCGTGATCATGCTCTTCTGTTGCCTCGTTGTCTGCAGCCAGAACCTCGAGGAATTCTCTTGCATAGGCGGCAGCTGTTGCTGCCGCGTACCTTTGCCATTCTTTGGCTTTATGAGAGTCGGAATAGTCGCAGATGCCTCGAATAGGAAGGCAAGGAAGAACATCCATCAGCCCTGCAGCCTCCATCTCAAAGCAGATGATGTCGAGTTCTCGGGCGACATTATCGCGGGTTGCAGCGTCTTTCATGACTTGGTTGCCCGAGGCCATGGCACCATAATGGATCATCGGATCCTGGGATCCTCGTGTATCCCGCTTCCTCAACTGCGATTGATCACAGTCGTGACAGTTGAAGACTGAGAGGTCGTGCCTATACGACGCTTGAAACAGACGATCGGGCGTAGTTGGGCGATTGTACTCCGCGTAGTCCCTCATATTGTCCTGGAGGATGAGGGGAATCCGGCTTGGTTGCAACTCATGTTTGGCTCGCAGATGCGTAACGACTGTGCGAAGAGAATAGTCGGGGATCTTAGGGATGGCTGTTCGTTGAATCTCGCCGCCCGCCATAACCTTTCCTAGATCGTACTGCATGACCCTTGTTCCAACAACAACATCCCCTAATCGAACATCAACCTTGGCCGGCGCTCCGCCGCCAATACCGACCATCAAGCCGCAGCGAACTGATGGGAACGTACGAGTGACGTTGGTGAGCACATTAGCGGCGTTGTTAGTTCCGTACTGGGCTTCAGGCAAGCAAGCAATGACGATATTGTGTTTCTTAATGCTCCCAAGCGTGTAAGCATTGTTATCATTCACGCGTTTTGGTAGCTCGTCGTGAATCTCGTCGAGCATGACTCGAGCCGCAGCCATCTCGATATGGAGCGCACAGATCCAGGCGATGGTGTAGCGGTCGTGAAGCGAACCATTCTCTACGCCACAGTACAAGGTCTTCAGTCTCTTGAGAGGGCGATGAAAGGCTTCATCGCCGTCATGAGGCAATAGCCTGAGGTCCATATCGACCAGATGGCGGTCAGCCTACGCATGCTGCGAGTGCCAAGGCCAGTCTAATTGTTGGGCAAGGTAGAAGGGAGAGTATGCCTTGATCGACTAGACACATGTAGGATTTCTGCATTGAGAGCGGTTGCTTCGACTCAGAGTTTGGTGATGCCTAATGGGAGATGATGAAAAAGCAAAAAGGGGGATCAGGCTGTGCGCGAGAAGTTGTCAGCTTCACGTGGCTTTTGCCCAGCCACCAATAGTGACTCGTTAAGTGAACCTGCTGCTACTGTCCCAACTTGATTGGTCATAATCAAGATGCGAGCTACAAATCCCAACTAGGACTCATCAGACCGATTTAACTTGAACTCAGTGATTGACGGATTAGCCATTCTCATGACAGGCCGAGTCGCCATAAGCCGCTGGCTGGACAGTTATTAAAAGTGAAGAAGTGTTGAGGTAAGCTAAGCCACAAGAGGGAACACATGGATCATTTAAGCTCAGAAGTACTGTATACAGTCTAGTTACCAGATACGCGAAGTTAAGCGATTACCATACCCACTTAGTCAGATCCGGGTATTTATGGGGAGCCAATAGGTTCGCGGTACCCGCGAATTTAAAATTTCACGAGTACCACGAATACTAAGTCAGCGCTATACCAGTACAAAACCTGCAACACCACGAGATGGCTATACGTCACGAGGCAATTGCTAGATTTAGAGCAAGATAAATGAGATACTGCTGCAGTACAGGCTAGTTAATGGGGGTGACAGGATACGAACTTCAGGAAGCGGTCATGGCTCCATTGACTGTGTTGGCTAGCTTCACCAACTGTGGCAAGCATGCGATGGTTGGAGGTTAGACCTCCAACCAGAATTCCGTTGACTTCATTCATGCTGTCCACCCTTGAATAGCTGAGAAAACAACCCTGATCCACGCCGGTTGCCTGCGCCACCATGCTTGCCTCCTTCATTGCTTCCGTTTATGCATTGCGGACCTTCGCATCCTATATTCGCCATACTCAGGTCTCCCTGAATCTGCTTTCCTGAAGTCTGCCTTGCCTGTAAGTAATATGCGTCCCTTTGAATCCAGAAGGCAGCAAGAAAGTATCGCGTCCCAGTCTTGGCCGGGATCTACGGACGTACCATTGGCGTGCTCCTCAATACTTCTGCGCCTTGAGCTTGATTTTGCCAATCGCCAACCGGATGGCCGTTTTCGTCTTTAACAACCCGTGCCCGCTATATAATAGCTGGACGGTGTTCTTCCTAACCTCTTTCCCCAGCTTATAAGTAATAAGCCCAGCGCTATCTCCCTCGGAGAGAGCAACAAAAGCGACGCCGAGACGGATATCCCGCGGCGGAGACCGCGAGAGGTTGGGCAAGCCTGCCACATTGTCACGACCCATGCACGACCCAAGGGGTCGCTAGGCGGTCGGGACTGGCAGTAACATAGTACCTACAAATTTCATCCAATTAACTAGGATTGCAACTCTGAGGATCGTTGCGATCCACTAGGACCTACAATTCACCCAGTATATAGTCGCCTGAAAAAGTGTACTCCCCTGGAATGCAGCTCCTCAGCTATCAATAACAATTAGTTACCTCAATCTACTCTGCTCGCTACGCTGCATCATATATTAATCATTACCTAACGTAACACGGGTAGTCATACCTGCACAGCCGGCTGTGCGAATAAGACCACGTGACATCCGCACAGCCGGCTGTGCGATTAAGACCACGTGACACGCGTTCCGTATGTGTGTGTGAGTAAGAGATATCATTTTTTGATGCAAAGAAACAGCATTGATGCACACAATTGAAGGGAAGGAGTGATATCCTGTATTCAATACATGACATATGATCTATTCTCAGCACATCAGTCTGCCCAGAGCCCGTGAAGAAGGCATAATGCCTCCTCATGACACCACAGCTAGTGCAGTACAACATGTGAATCACCTCATACATCATGATACATAAAGCCGAGACTTCTCCCTCGTAGAAGACTCTTTATTCTTACCTCAGTACATAATGGAATACCATCGAGATGGCTTACCCACACCCAAATAACACTCAAGGTATCCCCATCTACATATGCTCTCATATATTAACACAAGCTGGGTTATCTTACCCTTTAAATCAAAATCAGCAGTACGTTCTGCAGCATATCAGCAATAACTAACAACAACAGCCGCGTGGTCTTCCTCATCCAGTGACCAATCCACTTGGTCTTCAGCATTGGTGGAGTCAATATACCTCGCCAAATGATCCAACCTCCCCCAATTCTCTGTACAGGCAGAACCCTCAAGCCCAGATAATAGCACAGAATACTCAATATGGTCCTCAAGGTCAGCCTCTTAGCGAGATACTACGCCCATGGGGATATCAGCTTGAAGGAGAGTGGCATATTGGATATATGAATTAACGGCTTCAATAACGGCAACAACGTTCCAATCCTGATATCAATCTGATGTGGGCTCGTGACCATCTACGACTTATGGATCAATCATACCGTTAACAAGGATATACTGTTCCGGGCACAAATTGGCCCTCTCCAGCCGTAGGTATGACTACCTATTAACCAGTCATTCAAGCTATTGAGAATTCGGGAATTCATATGTGTAATATTGATCGAAATGGCTATGTTTAATGGATCTGGCAGGGGGTGCAGTGATTATATTAATGTCGCTTTATCTCTAGGTAGATAATAAGGTGCTTACTGAGTCTATTTGACCCTCTATGTGAACTTAGCCATACTATCATGATGTCAAGCCATTGAATTACCATGTATATACTCGGAGCTTCGTCTTTTCTTTCTCATTCGAATGGTATATAACAATCTCTTTTCCCATCTATCTTGCAAATGTTAGTGGGGGGGGTTCCTATGACTAGACCTCCCCTCCTGTAATATGACATCTCTCTCGGCAGCATCCCAGATGTGCTTCATTCTTCGTTGCTGTAGGAAGGGCTGCTTTACTATCTCTGCCTCTACACTCTGTTCAACCCTATCGTTCTCAGCTTTATCCCAATCAAGATAACTCATCATTTCCTCCTTCGTCCAGGCTCTAATGCCAGAGCCCCCATTATAATGCCTCCCCATTTGCTTGTAGTCAAGGCACCAGTCGTATTCCGCTTTACTGTAACGTTGAGGTAGCTTCATAGCCTTCCGGAATAGTTGGTTACTCTTGATAGCTCCCTTGGGTAATGTAGTAAACCAGGTCTCTCGTGCTTCCTTGTATCGTTGGAAGATAGTATAGGGGTTATCAGCTCGTAATGGGGTTATGGGAATAGTTGTTGATATGGCTGCTGGAGGATATGGTGTGTAAGTTGTGATGTGTGTTGTTGTATGTGTTGTTGTACAGACTATGGTCTTGGATACTATAGAGGAATCTGATGGGGATGACGGTGATAATGAGCGAGTAATAGAGCGAGTGGTTGTATGTGTTGTAGTATGTGTTGTTGAAGAGGTTTGAGTAGGAGCTTGTATTAGATGTTCGTAGCGTAAGGGGCATGCCTTTGACCTCATCGTGTGGCCTTGCTGATGACATCTCGAACATGTTGGCAGTGCCTTTGGTTGTGCTGCTTTCTTAATAGCTTCAAATGCATAAGGCTCACGTTGTGTACTTGGTGGCAGCTTTGAGCTGGATGCTAGGCGATCAAATTGGCTGTGAGGCTCGACGAGAAGCAGGGGGATACCTGAGCGTTGGAGATGCTAATGTGAATGGAAATGATATAGTTGAAGGGGCTGATATTGCTTCAGTAAAGGCTGAAGGATATAAGCATAAGGTAGACTAAGAGTCTTAGTAAAGACTCCTGTGTAAGCAGGAGGCTCTTTCAACAGTCGTTCCCGTTGAGTCTTAACCTTCAGCAGGGCTTCATGTGAGATCCAACCACGCATATTAGTATATAATGCCTTGGAAAGTCGAAGGGGGGTCTTGATATGCTGGTTGGCCTGGTTTCCCTTGAGTTCAGTAAGCTGATTTATTAGAACTAACTTGATAATCCTCCAGGCCTCAAATAGGTCAGCTTGTGAGGTTTTTAAGTGAGACTTGAGAAGGTGATGAATTCTCTCGCATCGTGAAGTGACATATTGCTCAAAGTTGAGGTATTGGTTAACCCACGCCTTAACGAACATCTGCTTGTAAAGATCCAGCTAGGTCTCTATAATGTAGCCCACTTCGTTAATATGGTCAGGGATGTAACGCTCCTTGAACTTCTTAAGCCTCGTATTGTAGATATCTTCGGTTGTTGACGCTATAAGCTTATGCCAAGAGCTGTAGAACTCGTTCTATGCTTCAAGTCCCTGGGTGCTTCCATCTCGAATAAATGAGGCTCTGCAATGTGTCAGGACTGCTTTGTTGATATGCCATAGATAGAGCATCGAAGTTAACTGAGGGAAGCAAGATGAAATAGCATTTATATAAGCAAGGCAGCGATCTGTAAGTACTATAGATGGAAGAGCTATTTCATAAAGCTCGTATATATGCCGTAGCTGTGTAAGAGCCCAGATGAAGTCATCCTCTTCCTTGCCACTAAAATACAAATGCAATACAGAAGGACCGTTGATAAGCATCGATACTAACTACATTAAGAAGGGGCATCTTATACCTGTTAGTCTTATAAGTGCAGTCTAATATAAGCACTTCAGGATATAATTTGAGGTATCCCAGTGACTTCGGGTGTGCAAATAAGACTCCTGTAACTCTATCACTCTCGTCAAGACGAATCTGGCTTCAGAAGCCCTCGGTCTTCAGCTGATTGGCAAGGGCATGTATGTTGCTTTGACCTTGAGCGAGCTTCCGTTTGCCCCGTGCAATGCAATTGTAGATATCCTGCTGTGTGGCAAGTGTATCCGAGTTCATACGTAAGTATGACTTGATCTCCTTAGGCGCAACGCCAGCATTGGCAAGTTGTTGGACTTTTGTTTCATCTGGATGTGATATCTGACGCAGTGTTGGATGTGCTAGGTAACTGATGCTTCGTTCATGATTGTGTTGGTTAAAGCCAGCCCCGGGACTATGCCTCAGACTCCACGTGGTCTTATACAGGCTCTCCTTTGCTGTGACAGAGAAGAGGCATCCTGTATGACGTGATGTAGTCTCTCGATGTTGGTGCTGTACGGAGGCAGAAGGGGCACGCCCTGCTCCACGGTCATAGCTGAAGATGACTCCAATCCTTCCATTGGGGGTCTTCCAAGAGGATTTGGTTATGAAGGCATAGCCTCTTGGCGCTGCCCAAGCGTTGATTGCTGCGTGTAGTTCCTTCCGTGAGGTGAATTGACCTTCAGGAGGAAGCACATCATGAGGGAAGTGAAGATAACCGTCAATTGAGCTCATTGTGGCAGAAGGAAGGCACAGCATATAGAATTGATACCGTAGAAGCTGTTGATTGTTGAATTGGTGGGCTCATTTGAGGTATGTTACCCCTTAACCGGTGTCACGTGGTCTTAATCGCACAGCCGGCTGTGCAAATAATATCCTTATGTAAGAAGGGATATGTGTGTGCAAGATCTCTCTTGCACACACACATCACAGCATTTCTTCATACAATTAAAGAGAGAGATGATTCGGTGTATACGTAGTTATTCAATGTACAATATATGATCTCTTAGCAACATACCGGTCTGCCCAAGGCCGTGAAGAACGCACAATGCCTCGTGATAGCATCACAGCGGTCACAATAGAAATGAATCACTTTATATCATGAGATATATAAAGCAGGGCTTCGACTCTTGGAACAAGCTCTCTATTCCTCCATAAATATCATAGTGAAGATATACAACCGCAACCAAAGCCAGCGCCAAAACGCTCAAAATATCCCCATCTATGTAGATAACACAGCAACACCAGCAGGGCCTTTCCCAGTGAATAGCAACAACCAGTTTATTCTACGGTCTATTACCAATAACCAACAAGTACAGCTCCCATCCCGCCTTCCTCATATATCAACAGCCTCATTCCCTGTTGAGCATTGGAGGTCTGCTACTACTTTGCTAACAGATCCAACCTCTCCCACTATGCTCTATGCAGACCCCCAAGCACTTGCAAGAGCTCAAGCCACTCGATATCCTCCTCAAGGGCAGCCTATTACTACAGAGGTGCTGCCATTTGGATACCAGCTTAGAGGAGAGTGGCATATTGGGTATCTCAATGACGTTCTTTATTAACAGCAACAGCGCATTGTTCCAGATGCAACTCCTATATAGACTCACAATCGACTTCAAACTCTAGATCATTCATATCCTAATATGAATATCACAATTCCTGGTACAGTGTGGCCAACAGCTACTGTAGGTATGACCTCCAATCTATCAAGTCTCCGAGCAATAGAGAGATCAGGAATTTATATTTGGAATGTTGATCCAAATGGGTATGTTCAGTGGATTTGGCAAGGAACACAGTGATATTATTAGATAGTTCAATGAATGCATAGTTATCTTATTATTATGACCTGTCTTGTTATCTTGCAAGTGCTAACTGAGCCTATTTAACTCTATATAGGAACTCAGCTACAACTCCATCAAGTTAAGCCATTAGATCACCAGGACTATACTTAGAAATTCTCCTATTCTTTTTCTTCATAATGGTATATTATAATTACATTTCCTGTTACTCTTCCATATGTTAGCTGGGGGGTTCTCATTACTATACAATCTCTCCTATAATTGAAGATCTTGCTCAGCCGCATCCCATATATCTCGCATGCCTCGCCACCTAGAGAAGGGCTGCTCTGCCATCTCCATCTCTACATTCTCTTCAACCCGCTTATTCTCAGCTCTATCCCAATCAAGATAACTCATCATCTCTTCCTTAGTCCAGTCTCTAATGCTATTTCCTGCTTTGCAATGACTCCCCATTTGCTTGAAGTTAAGGCACCAGTTATAGTCTGCTTTACTAAAGCGCAAAGGTAACCCCATAGCTTTCCGGTATTATTAGTTGGTATTGTAGGCTCCTCGAGGTAATGTAGTAAACCAGGCTTCTCGTGCTTCTTTGTATCTTTAGAAGATAGCAAGGGGGTCATCAGCTCGTAATGTAGGTGCTGCTGCTGTATTGACTGTAATGATAGATGCTGGTCTAGCTGCTGGAGATAGTACATGAGTTGTTGTATATGTTGTTGTGTATGTTGTTATGTAGGCCATAGTCTCAGATACTATAGAGGATCCTATTGCAGATAATAGAGATAGTGAACGGGTAATAGAGTGAGTAGATGTATGCGTTGTTGTATGTGTTGTTATAGTGGTTTGGGCAGGAGCTTGCAATAGATGTTCGTAACGCAAGGGGCACACTTTAGACCTCATTGTGTGGCCTTGCTCATGACATCTCGAATATATTAGTAGAGCTTTTGATTGAACTGCTTTTTTAACTTGTTTAAATACACAAGGCTCGCGTTATGTGCTTGTTGGTAGCAGCGTTGAACTAGCTGCTAGACGATCAAACTGTATGTGAGGTTCGATAATAAGCTGGGGGGTTCCTGAGCGTTAAAAATGCTAATATAAATGGAAATGATGTAGTTAAAGAGGCTTGTCTTGCTCCAGCAAAAGCTGAAGTAAATGAGCGCAAGGCAGACCAAGAGTCTTAGTGAAAACCCCCGTACAAGCAGGATAATCACTCAATAGTCGTTACTATTGGTCCTCAACCTTCAGCAAGGCCTTATATGAAATCTAACTGCGGATATTACTATATAGTACCCCAGATAACTGAAGAGGCGTGCTGATATACTGCCTGGCTTGGTTTGCCTCGAGTTCAGCAAGCTGATTTAATAGAATAAGCTTGATAATCCTCCAGGCTTCAATGAGGTCAACTTTTGAGGTTTTCATGTGAGATTTGATGAGCTAATAAATGCCTTCGCTTCGTGATGTAATATATTGCTCAAAGTGAAGGTATCGATTGACCCACGCCTTAACAAACCTCTCTTTGTAGAGATCTAGCCAAGTCTCCAAGATATATCCTACTTCGTTAATATGAGCAGGGATATAGCACTTCTTAAACTTGTCAAGCCTCTCATTGTAGATATCCTCAGTTGGTGAGGCCACAATCTCATGCCAGAAGCTGTAGAACTCTTTCCACTCTTCGTATCCCTGTGGATTGGTCTTATCTTTAGTAAATGCAGGCAAGCAATAAGTCAGAACCGCTTTATTGATATACCAGATACATAACATTGAAATTAACCCAGGGAAACAAGAGGAAGAGGAAACAGCATTCATATAAGCAAGGCAGCGATCTGTTAGTATTATTGATGGAAGAGCCACTTCATGAAGCTCATATAGGCTCCGTAACTACTCAAGAGCCCAGATGAAGTCATACTCTTCCTCGCTACTGAGAAATGCAAATGCAATACAGAAGGATCGTTGACAAGCATCAACACCAACTATATCAAGAAGAGGCATCTTGTACTTATTGGTCTTATATGTACAGTCTAATATAAGCACTTCGGGATATAGTTTGAGGTATCCCAGTGACTTCGGATGTGCAAATAATACTGCTACAACTCTGTCACTTGCATCAAGGCGAATTTGACTCCAGAAGCCCTCGCTCTTAAGCTGGTCAGCAAGGGCATGCATGTTGCTTTGTCCTTAGGCAAGCTCCTGTTTGCCCTATGTAATGCAATTATAGATATCTTGCTGTGTGGCAATTGCATTCGAGTTCATACTCATATAGGATCTGATCTCCTTTGGCGCAATGCCAGCATTGGCAAGTTGTTGGACTGTTAATTCCTGTGGACGTGATAGCTGACGGAGCGTTGGATGTGCCAGTTGACTGAAGCTTGGCTCGTGATTGTGTTGATTAAAACCAGTCCTGGGGCGATGCCTTAGACTCCATACAGTCTTATATAGGCTTTCCTTCGCTGTGATAGAGAAGAGGCATCCTGTATGACGTGTTGTAGTTTCCCGTTACCGTTTCTTTGAAGAGAGAGATGGAGCCCGCCCGGCTCCACGGTCACAGTTGAAGATTACTCCAGTTCTTCCACTCGGGGTCTTCCAAGAGGTTTTCACTACGAAGGCATAGCCTCGTGGTGCTGCCCAGGCGTTGATTGCTGTATGTAGTTCCTTCCGTGAGTTGAATTCGCCTTCAGGAGGGAGAACATCGTCAGGGAAGCAATGAGGAACGTCAATTGGGTTCATTGTAGTCAAAGAAAGGCACAGCAAGTGGAATTGACCTTGTAGAAGCTGTTGATCGTTGAATTGAGGGTCTAATTTGCACCCTGTTACCCCTCTTCAAAGAAAAGGGCCCCTCATATAGGCACGACCGGTCGTGCCGTTAAGATCACGTGACCTTTGACACGGCCGGCCGTGCCAATAAGATCCGTTATGTAAGCAGGGAAAGGGGTTCCAAACCTCAAATTGGCACATCAATTCAACGATCAATACCTTCTGCGGCTTTAATTCAACGCTCAACAGCTTCTGTAGCTTCAATTTAATGATTAACAGCTTTAAATTAACGATCAAAAGCCCATATGCCATCAATTCGGCGACCACCAGCTTTTGTGGCATCAATTGAACGGTCAACAGCTTATGCGGCATTAATTCGCGGCCAACAGCTTCTTCAGTGCCAATTCAACGATCAACCGCTTCTACAGCATCAGCTCAACATAGCACCAATTCAACTTATCGCGCATTTCTTCTACTACAATGAACCCAATTGAGGGTTCCCGCCGCTTCCCTGATGATGTTCTTCCTCCTGAAGGCAACTACAACTACATACAGCGATCAATGCTTGGGCAGCGCCACGAGGCTATGCCTTCACATCCTGGAGGTCTTCCAAGACCTCCAATCAAAGAATTGGAGTCATCTTCGGCTGTGACCGCGGAGGGTATGCCCGTCCCTCAAAGAATCCCCAACGGCAGACTGTATCACGTCGTATAGGATGCCTCTTCTCTGTCATGGCAAAGGAGAGCCGATGCGGGACTATATGGAGTCTGAGGCATCGTTCCGGGGCTGACTTCAAGCAACATAATCACGAACCAAGCTTCAGTCAAGTGGCACATCCAATACATCGTCAGCTCTCATCCTTGGATCAATCAACAGTCCAACAACTCTCTAGTGCCGGCGTCGCACCAAAGGAGATTAGGTCATACCTACGTATGAACTCGGATACAATTGCTACGCAGCAAGATATCTACAATTGCATTGCACAGGGCAAGCGAGACCTTACTAAAGGTCAAAGTAATATGCATGCCCTTGATAATCAGCTCAAGAGTGAGGGCTTCTGGAGCCAAATACGCCTCGACGAGAGTAGCAGGGTTATAGCAGTATTATTTGCACATCCTGCGTCACTGGCATACCTCAAACTGTACCCTGAAGTGCTTATATTGGACTGCACATATAAGACCAATAAGTACAAGATGCCTCTTCTCGATATAGTTGGTGTTGATGCTTGTCAGCGATCCTTCTGTATTGCATTTGCATTCCTCAGCGGCGAGGAAGAGCATGACTTTATCTGGGCTCTTGAGCGTTTACGGTATATGTATGAGCTTCATGAAGCGGCCCTTCCCTCTGTAATACTTACAGATCGCTGCCTTGCTTGTATGAATGCTGTTTCCTCTCCCTCTTGCTTCCCTCAGTCAACCCTGATGCTATGCCTATGGCATATCAACAGAGCAGTCCTGACCTATTGTATGCCCGCATTTACTCGGGATAAAAACGATGCTCAAGGACAGAAAGAGTGGAAGGAATTCTACGACTCTTGGCATGAGATTGTGGCCTCCCCGACTGAAGATATCTACAACGAGAGGCTTGAGAAGTTCAAGGGCTATTACATCCCCGGCCATATCAACGAGGTGGGCTATATCATGGAGACCTGGCTAGATCTCCATAAAGAGAGGTTTGTGAAGGCATGGGTTAACCAATTCCTCCACTTCGAGCAATATGTAACATCACGGGGCGAAGGCATTCACAATCTCATTAAAGGTCACCTAAAAACATCGCAGGTTGACCTCTTCGAGGCCTGGAGGATCATCAAGCTTGTTCTGACAAATCAGCTTGCCGAGCTCAAGGCAACCCAAGCCAGGCAGCATATCACTATACCTCTTCAGCTATCCGGGGCATTGTATAGCAACATCTGTGGTTGGACATCACATGAAGCCCTGCGGAAGGTTGAGGCTCAACGGCAACGACTATCAAGAGAGTATCCTGCGTGTACAGGGGCCTTCACTAAGACTCTTGGCCTACCTTGTGCTCATAGCCTGAAACCTCTACTGGACGAGTATCAGCCCCTTCTACTACATCATTTCCATTCACATTGGTATCTCCAACGCTCAGGAAGCCCCCAGCTTCTCATTGAGCCTCGCAAGCAGTTCGACCGTCTAGCAGCTAGTTCAACGCTGCCATCAATAAGCACACAGCGTGAGCCTTGTGCATTCGAAGCCATTGAGAAAGCAGTACAACCAAAGGCACTACCAAAGTGTTCGAGATGTCATCAGCAAGGCCACAACATGAGGTCCAAAGCATGCCCCTTGCGTTACGAACATCTATTGCAGGCTTCTACCGAAACCTCTATAACAACACATACAACAACACATACATCTACTCGCTCTGTGACCCGCTCATTGTCCCCGTCATCTCCGTCAGGGTCTTCTATAGTATCTGAGATTATAGCAACTACAACAATACATACGACAACACAGACGGCAACTCGAATACTGTCTCCTCCAGCAGCTGGACTAGCAACTGTTACTACAGCACGTACAACAGCAGTCCCTACCTTGCGAGCTGATGACCCCCGTGCTATCTTCCAACGATATAAAGAAGCACGGGAGGCCTGGTATGCTACATTGCCTCAGGGAGCCGTTAAGACTAATCAACAATACCGGAAGGCTATGAAGCTACCTATACGTTACTCTAAAGCAGAGCTTGACTGGTGCCTTGACTATAAGCAAATGGGGAGGCATTACAGGGAGAGAAATGGCATCAGAGAGTGGACTAGGGAGGAGAAGGAGAGTTATCTTGATTGGGATAAAGCTGAGAATGAACGGGTTGAACAGAATGTTGAGAAAAAGAGGGCAGGGCAGCCCTTCGTACAGCGGCGAGGGATGCAGCATATCTGGGATGCTTGTGAAAGGGATCTCGAATTACAGGAGGAACGGTATAGAAGCGGGAACCCCCCCCAGTAACATTTGCAGGATTGATGGAAAATGTGATTGGTAGATATCATTGTATAGAGAAAGAAAAGGCGAATTTCTGAGTATATTTATTATGACCTAATGGCTCGATTTAATAGAGTTGTGACTGAGTTGCAATGTTGGGTTCATTTGGCCGAGTAGCCGTCAATTGAAAGAGCGAGAGACCTACCAATGCCAAAGAGATCACTGCCTTCCCTGCCAATACCACTGAATATAGCCATTTTAATCAACATTCGCGACGTGAACCCCTGCATTCTCTAAACGTGCAATTATTAGCAGATAGGTAGTCATCCCTACAGCCGGCGAAGGCTAATTCGTGCTTGGGACCGCAATTTGCTGATTCTGATATAACTGATCCATAGCCTGAAGGTTGAGTGTACTCCAGAGGGGATTAATATCAGGATTAGCACGCTGTTGCCATTGCTGAAGCCGTTGATCCCAATACGCAACGTGCCACTCTCCCTCAACCTGATATCCCCATGGGCGTTGGGTCACAGCAACAGGAGCCCCCTGAGGAAGATACTGAGTATTCTGGGCTCTCACAAGGGCTTGAGGGTCCTGGGCACAGAGGGCATTGGAGGTAGTTGGATCATTTGGGGTTATCGCTTGTTCACGCACATATCATGCTTACATAACGGATCTTATTGGCACGGCCGGCCGTGTCAAAGGTCACGTGATCTTAACGGCACGACCGGTCGTGCCTATATGAGGGGCCAAAGAAAAGATCCTTCTTACATAAGGATATTATTTGCACAGCCGGCTGTGCGATTTATCACGTGATATTATTCGCACAGCCGGCTGTGCAGGTATGGGTCGCCACGTAACACTTAACGCTTAGTAAGTATACGCCTAAGAAATCAATCCTCGCCTACCCTATACCCCGTACAGGCCAAGCTTAGACCCGACCGTTACACACATCTCTCAAATCCCAAAGTCATATTCATATCTCAAAATCTGCCCTGTATCTGAAATCAATCTCTAGATTCTCGCCGGCAATAGTCTTCAAGGGACTATGGGTCCGAACTTTTTGAGTTCGTCTTGCAAACGGGCACAACGTTGAACGAGACTGACGACACCTTTAAGTTCCTGATGGGCGACATGAACAAAGATGGCCGGCCAGACTTGGTCGCTGTCAAGAGGAGCGGCACTAGAAGCAACAGCACCGAAGTCTACATCCTTTCTGGAGCCTCAGGATTCAAGACATTCATTACCCAAACAGGAACTGGCCTGCACGAGACATCGACTGCACACTTTGATTTTGCCCTCGCAGACTGGAACGGTGACAACACATTGAATCTCGTCGTGATCAAGATAAACGGCACCGATACCAAGAGCACTGAAGTGCACGTCCTGTCCGGCGCGTCGAGATTCCAGAAATTCATTTTGCAGACAGGCACTGGCCTGCATGAAACTGATGCCACCTTAGACTTCGCCGTCACAGACTGGAACGCTGACGGGTGCCCAGATCTGGTCGTGGTGAAGAAAAGTAATACTAGCAGTAGCAGCACTGAGGTGCATGTGTTATCGGGTGCGTCAAACTACAAGAACTTCATCCTGCACTCAGAAACGGCGTTACATAGGACTCTCGGCATGTTTGAGTTCATGGTCGCCGACTGGACGCGTGACGGGAGGCTGGATTTGGTGGCGATCAAGAAGAGGAATACCGGGAGTCACAGCACCGAGGTGCACATCATGGCTGGACGAGGCTGACTAGCCACTAGTTGGGTGAGAACTTTCAGTGAAAGTTCAGACCCTGGGTCGGTTTGGTGATACCTTGTCAAGCGTAAATTGTGTGGGAAATGACATGGCTTGGACTGGGGGTCGAGTGAAGTGAAAGTTGATCTTAGTGAAAGTACGTCCGTGGAGTGGCTGTTGTGATTAGTCGTTGTGAAGACGTCGAGGGCTTCAAGCACTCTTTTTGATGGTACTCGGGTTCTTCCTCGCCTGTACACAATGCTCGCACCTGCTTTATTCGGTTAGGCTTAACGTACATGCATGACGAGCTGGATAAAGATCAAGACAGTTTCTACGAACCAACTCAAGAGCGGCGACCTGAGCATCAAGACAGCACCCACAACAGACATGGAAACTCCGAGACAATTCTCGGGAGACTGGGAACAAAGGATCGGCAATGGCAGCATCATTCACACCCCCTAGTACGGTGTACTAGCGCATGGCATTCGTACTAGCTCGATGGATATGCGACGGTTCGAGGAGCTCAGTCTAGTCTTAATGAGATCTGAATCTCAAATTTGGATATTTACACGCTCATTTCCTAACTCGCTTCCATTCTCTGCGCCGGTCGCACTTGGCTTTCCACTGCTCCCCTTTCGGATGGTCCAACTCGGTCGTCTAGAGGCTGGCAAGGTATCACCGAGAGGTCCCAAGCCTATGCTCCCGATACGCTCTGTACCTTCTGTTGTCTGAGCGAAAGACGTGCTATTTTTCCGTGCCTTTGCCACCTCGACAAGACGGTTGAGAATGCTGAACTCGAACTTGAGTTTAACGCTATACACAACAACCTTGTAGCTTGTCTGAAGTCGATATAGGTTCGCATATTCCAAGGCCAGGATGGGGCCATCGAGTGCAGCGACAATAATGCTAACGATAAGAAGATGCCTCAGAAGGTACCGATTCCGGCGATTCGTGTCCAGCCCGGCGATGGCGGTGAGTCGTAGGATCTTAGTCGTCTCAAATATGTATAGCCCGGAAATGATCATTTCTTGAAAGAAAAAAACGGTGATTTGGATCTTCTCGTAGATGGAGTATGGCGCTATAAAGGGACCTGGATTTGAGCAGTTCGCGCCGTACACTAGGACGGTGGTGGGGACATGACAGATGATGACATTGATAATAATCATCATCCGGACGGCTTTCAACCACGACCTCTTGTCCAAGACAAGGTGTAGTCGAGAATAGAGGACCGCAGACTGGCCGGTCACCAGGGGCCACCAACCAAAAATAATGAACGTGACATAGACATAACTGTTTGTACTTGGCCGGAAATTCTTGAGGAAAAAGCCAATGGAGTAGAAGAGGATCCCCCAGGTGGCGCATATGAAGCTCCAGAAATACAGGCCACTTCGCCTCTTAAACGTGGTGAGGATGATAAAGTTAAGTTCGATGAAATTGTATATCGAGATTGCGAGAAAGCAAGCAACGATAAATGCGGTGGGACCGATGAGGACAGAGTCATTATCAGTGTCTTTCACCGCCATTTCTCAGCCAAAATCGTCAAGCGCTGGACTAAGATCTCTAAAGCCCTCGACGCAGGATGTAATAGAGTCTGATGGCTCCTGCGGCACATCGTGCGCCACGAGACTCAGGGGGACTCAGCCAAAGGAGCTGTGTCTCACGATGAGGTCTTGTTATCAGAGGCAGTGACATTCGATATTCCAAAGTATACTCCCAGACAGGGTCCAATGGATGGCTTGGCGGACTTGAGGCTGTTCTCGGCGGACACATGCAACGAAGGATTTGATATCGCGTTGGCTTCGATCGCGATGGCGTCACGTGATACCTGGTGAGCGATTGGCGGCGAGAGCCAACACTTGGGATTGCAATCGATGCGTCGAATATCTTTATCTCATTTGGATTTGCCCGCGGTTTTATTTAGTGAGAGTCCGTTTGATGCCGCGTCTCCACCATCCCTCTAAAACGCGGGGAAACGGGTCAAATCCGACGCGTGGAGAAGCGGCCGAGCTTGAGCGCATTAGTCTCCCGAAATATCGGTATTTCGATTTCAAGTCGCTCGTACCTTGCTCTACAAATGAAATCACCACTATACTGCATATCTACCAAAAGTGGAGATTGTGGTAGGTACGGTGGCGTGTTCGCGGAGAAGCCCATTATTGGGGGTAAACCAGCTGGAAAGCCTGGCGGCCAGGCTTCTACGGAATACACCGCCCGCGCTATCATCCATGTCCTGACAGGAGAAGGCGGTGACGGACAGCTCCAGGCTGGGATGATTAACTGACTCGTATCCGAGTCGGGCACTACCTAGGGATCAACAGGATCCAGAGTAAGCAGCACATGTAGATATCTATCCAAAGAGTCTCCCCGAAGCGCATATCAGCCTGAGTTGACATTTAACGATGAGTCAGTGACATCCTCACTTGCAAGGCTGCGACGCACATTTGAACCTTAATTCTCTTAGTCTTGCAGGTCCATGCAGGTCTCACCGCTTTGGCCTTGAGACGCTGAGAGCTACTATATTAACTGACGCTTCAAACGGTGCCTTGATGAGACGGCACTACGAAAGGGGGCACTCCCAGCCGGTGCACTTCCTTAGCTAAACGCATGCTCGATAGCATTTATCTCTCGTAGTCACCTACGACCTGGTGTGGCTTCGCATTGCTGGATGCATGACAGCGGTAGATCTTCTCCCTACACCCCACAAGGCTAGAAATCTGATGTCGCTGATACGACGAAGAAGCTTGCCCGCCTTTTCGAGATGCCCGAGAGTCAGCGCCATCAACGGCGCCAATTCCGAGCTGATGATCGCGCTGGATGACATGCACATAGAGGGTAGGAAATAAGCCTCCATATTCGATCTTAGAGCTTCTGGCAGTAACTGTGAATTCCCGCGATCATCCCAGTCCTCGTTTCTGGAGCAAAGCATCGAACCGTGTAAATGGTGCGCTTCAATGCAGTGGCGCCCGGGATGTCACCGCGCATCATAGATATATAGACAGCCCACCTTCGCGGGGGTTTCGACAACGAAATTGCATGATTCCTGGTGATAGGGACTGAAACCAGTGACAGGGCGTCACCTGCCTGAGTTGGCATGAAAGTGCAGAAGGGTCAGTTACTACGTAGGTTGCCAGGTTGTGAGTATGTGGCTGAAGTTTGATTTAGCCCACTAGGGCTCAGATTCAGGCTAGGCCAACGCTAAGAGGATCAAATGTCCACTATTGGCGGGGGAGCCACAATTTCGCCGGTCGTGCATTTTCATACCATTGTTCTCGCAGCCATTGAATTACCATGAGACACAGTGGGTGGCGTCCGTTAGTCGCTCAGCACCGACATCCGTTGAGCCGGATCCATTAGGAGTCCGAGTGTACGTAAGAGGAAACGGGACTCGATGCCGAGATAGCTGGGCTGAATGGCTTGGGGCTTTGACACTTTGATGATGCGGCTTGCTGGTGGAGCAAGCGTTGGTGCTGGACAGTTGTAGAGGAGAGACGCACTAGCAATAGCCTATGCCGGGGCCGCTCCCTGGGTACAATGTCACCCTTGCCTCCGGATAGAGAGGCCGAGATCCCCCTACAGCTCGACGACGTGCTCAGTCCATGCGCTTCAAGGCTCTCACCAGCCGTTTCCCTTGTTCGTCTCAAGGTCTCAAGTCGAAACCGACATTTAGTTCTTCCCAAGTGGCTTCCCTCCCTCTGCATTTCGCATTGCCTGCCTGCCCAGGGAGCGAGTCAGCGTGGCTGACTGGCTCGCTAGTGGCTTCTGAGCTAGTAGCTCACCTCATCTGTCATCAGCTTTCGACGCGGATACACAACAGCAGCCTCTCTGACACTAACACCAAACCCAGATGCAACGGCGCTTCCCGGCTTCCGCCAACTAAGGCTTGAGCAAAGGCTCTTGACACCTACTAGTCAGGACCCTGCGTGTGGTGGACGCCCCTGAGCTAGAGGCGTGCACCTGCAACGGTCACACGAGCGCAGCTGAGTGCGTGGCTCGTAACAATCGACCGTCTATCCGTACTTTTATCTAGGCTCGAAAGACTGATTCACTCTTTGTTCCTTCCTCCTGTCTTCAAAAAAAAAAGCCATCCCTTTGCCGTCGCTCACGCTTTTAGGCAACCCCTTCATCATAATTCATTCATTCCATTACGAAGCAAGACATATCTCCTTACAGCCTCCGATAGCGATTTGGATGAAGGCTCGCGGCTTTGGTTCTGCGGTTGATGACTACTCCCAAGCATCCATAACTATCATCATCTTCTTCCTTGCAATCTCTTTTTACAATGTCATCGAGTTGAACTGCATCATCTGGGGGACGTTTAAATGTCATGCTAGGCTGTACTCTTGGACCTTTGTGAAGTGCCTGGTGAGAAGAGTGAGGAACGCAGGTCAATAGCTCGTAGAGACAATAATAGGGGTCATAGGTGATGTTGATTGATCTCTAATATGCCAAGGACAAGCGAGAGCTGCGCTATATATGCTCTGTCTCTAGTCCCACGATGGTCCTTCGCTGGTTATGGGCTGAGGCCCCGTCACGGGCCTGGAGGCACGTGAAAGTCGCGGACCAAGGCGCTAATCTGATTCTCTCAACATCGCACCAGATGATGACGGCTTGGATGGACCCTGGCGTACCGCTTGGTGCTGCCGTAGCTGGCGTACCTGACTAGTCGATCTCCCAGTCCCGGACAACACTCTTGATTGTGAATGTGATATTCTCGCCGGCGTGCGACCCAACCTGCCGCCGAAAAGCAAGTATTCGGCTGCGGTACAGATGCTTCTTGTCAAGAAAGTGACCAAATATCGAAATAAAGGCCAGTCTATTTGGAGAGGTCTATAGATTAAAGTTGATGTGTATTTAGGTGATGGCCTCGTCGAGCTCTTTCCTCATAGACGCTTTCTTCTGCGTGAATATGTCCCTCAGGTCCTTCCTTACTGTAGTTCGACCCTAGGGCGCGTGGCGACAAAGATCAGGATCAAATTGCCGGAACAACTCTTGCAGGTAAGTACTCTCGAGGGTGGCAAACGGCAGGTTCGAATCGACAATGTAGCCAACGGACAGCTCTCGGATCTGCGTGATCTTTGCTCGGGGAACAATAGTGGCAGTCGGAGCCGGTCGTTTCATATATGCCCTTTTTTGAAGGTCGATGATGGAGGACTCGTCAGATGAAGCGGGCTGGAAGGTTTCGGTAATCCTGTGAGCTCTGGATGCGTCAGCAGTATCCTGCAGTCCTTGAATGGGGTTCCAACTTCCGAAGGTGGGCCTATGCTGAAGATGTGAACTGCGCATTGAAGAATTGCGGTGCCCCCTTTTCATTACGGAGTCGGCAACACTACATGTCGCTGCTTGATGTGCTGTCTGCCCTCAATTCTGCCAGGGACCACCCATGGTTTCCAATCTAGCTGCGCCTGCCCCGGCTCTTTCGCCTGTTCAGTAAACCTCCGATCACGAAGCGTCGTTGGCCCCAGGTGATGTTATCGAGGTCATCGTCTGAAGAATCATTAGTTGAGGCTAGTGCAGAGGCTGCTCCGTACTGTTTGGCAATGCTCTTGGTCTGGGTCCGAGGCGAGCAAATGAGGAGGGTGACTACTTCGATGATGCGCTGCTAGCTAAGCTGGCCGCTATCGGATTCCCGGATATTGAGAAATACCATCAAATGTGTGAGCGACCTCAAAGAGCAAGCTGCTAACGGGATAAGACCTACATTTTGAGCTAGCTAAGTTCACTGTACGACTACCTTGCGCCGAAAATAGAGAGCCAGGTAACGTCTGCCTGGACGCGCACCCTAGTTAGGGGCAAGGCACAGTTTATCACCTTGTCGACTGCTTCAGCAACGGCTAAGCAGTATTGGGAATCGCGTTGAATACTCTAGGGTACGGGCTGGCAGTTGAACTAAACACAATCAAAGCATTCTCAGGGCATCTAGGGGATATCAGATATATCAGATATTCAGAGACTCACATCTGATTTGTTTGATCTGACTCAATTCCATATCTGAATTGAATTAATTGATCTGATTGATATATCTGATTGTCAATATAATCTGACGGCAGCGCTGGGCAGAACGCCTCCCTGGTTGTACGGCTCAGGCCAGTCTGGAGGGATAGACGGGAATGCTTTCTCTGCACACCATTCGTGGATATAAGTTAGCAATATGATTCGTTTTGCAGTTAAATTATAATAAATAAGCAGCTGTATATGTGGTGGTGTATGTGAGTTGCCTCCATACCTTCCACTCCTTCTGGGGACGCGTATACATGCGACGCGTATTCTGTGGCTGCGTCTTATCTTCATCAATTAAATAATAGTTGGTCGCGTTCTCAACTGCCTTAAGAAGCTCAAAATCTTCGCGTTGGGCCATTGTAAATGGGTTGGTCAACGAAAATGGTCATATTTTTGCTCAGTGTTGTATGACGTGGTTGGCGCTGGTGTTGGTGTTGGTTGCACGCAGAACACTCGGAAAAAAATCGCGACCTGAAGAATGACAACTTCAATGTCGGCACTTGGCTTGAATGCGCCGACGTGAAAAGAATTCTAGGGATAGCCAAAAGAGACGGCTCCCCTTGCTGGTTCGACATACGGCTTTCACCGCGTGCATTCCTGGTCATCCCTGATGAGTGCTCCTCTGAACTCCGTGGGCAAGGGCCGGGCCGCTCGACCTAGGTTGTCCGACGCAAGGACATTGTAGCTGTCGCAGAGCGCAACGCGATGTCGGTCGGGCGGGAGGCCGGGCTGTTTGTCAGCCTGAGAGGGTGGAGGTTGAAACAGGCTCCAGTGTAAGTGCCAACTTGTACAACTAAATGCGAAACCGGCTTCATTTTTTGCACGAACGCTTATGGATTAAAGCATAGACCATGCCGCCAGGGATACTTGTGTGTACATTTCATAAGCCAAAACTAGCCTAAATCCTCGCTTATTTCTACAAGAAGCCAGCTTCCGGAAAGTCCCACGAATTACACAGAAAAATCCAAAGATGATCCGGTCCGGGATCACGGTTACAACTTCAAGCCGATAGACCTTCCAAGCCGGGTCTTTGAGATAACAGCCCTGTCCCTAGAGCCACTGTTACTATTCCAGCAATTCCTAACTATTTCCTTAGTGGAAAGCTGGGTCTGTTACACCAACAGCTGGGTCAGCCGACCTCTGTTGCAGAAATCTACATATGGCTTGCGATCCTAATGTATATGAGAATACATAGGGAGCCGCAGATCAAGGACTATTGGAAGATTTCTACATCCAAGGACCAACGCCCTATCAACCCAGTGACCAAATGGATGCCTTACAACCACTTCCAGCTATTATCCCGGCATTATGAGACGAAACTCAAGCGATACGTGACCTGGCACGGATTGCCGCTTTTATGCCCTTTTCGCTGGCCAGCTCAACTTCGGCTCAGCTATTCGCCAGTCTGGCTGAGCAGCAGCCCAATGGCCGCTCTTGTTCCCATTTCTGGGCCCTCAACCTCTGGGTCTCGTCATCCCCTCTAACTCTCAGGAACGTCATGGCAACCCCAACCAGGGTCAGCCTCAGATCCCCTTTTAGGGCCGGGATCCCAGTTTTTAATCCTTCAACGAAAGACCCGGAACTTAACCGTGATTGAATCCTTCTGAGTCCGGAAGCAGTGAGAGATAAAGCAAGAGGTGGGTCGTGAGAAGCAGAACGTATTGCGTCAGCAATTCCCTGTAAATCATTGCCAAGATTGGCCCGCCCCGCGATGGTCTCGTGAAGTCGGTTTTCGCCCTGTGTTGTTTCTTTTCTCCTTTCTCGTAAAAAGAGAAATCACGTCATGCTTCATCAAACTGCAGTGGTTGTCTAGGTGCATCTAAAACAGATGAAAATGGGAATCACTGCATGTTTTCTCAACTAACGCCACTAGTAAGGCCACAGGACCACTGCTGCCTAAGTCTCACAACCTGCAGCTATGCTAAGGAGACTGATATGTATATCGTTGTATATTTCACTACTGTGTTAGGCTAGGTGCCGCATCTGCAGCGACGCTATTATTCCCGAATGGATTCATTCCGCAGCAAATACCTTCTTTCGGACCAACTTGTGCTAGTCTTGCTACCACTTTTTAGACTTTTCTATGAAATTGCCGAGTTCTCGAGGTAGCTTTGAACTCATGCTTCCTTCGTATTACCTCGAGCGGTTGTGTCTGCCTCAAGGGTTACTTGGCATCGAATCAACCAACTGTTTCAACGCAACCAACCCGGGCACAATCGCACATGCAAGCTCCCACCGTGACAACTCCACATGTGTCGGGAACTTGAGTACTGGCGTAACCATCTGGCCTCTGTAGATCCTTTCAGGATCAGCCATTGCCATCGGCCAGAGATTGCTGAGCGATATACTCCGCCTGATACACATGGCACCTAGCTCATCCCACAGGAGGCTGCCCAAGATGCGCAACGTCCCTTGATAGCCCGGTGCCTCGTCACTCTCCTCCTTTGAAGCTTCATACCTGGCATCGACTGCGACAAGGAACTTTCCATTGCTGTCGGAAGGCTCCAGGTATGATTTCATAGCAGCATCGTCAATGGCAAAGAATACCAGTTTCTGGACCGGGAGTTCCTTTAATGTCTTGAAATGCCTACATACTTGTTAGTCCACCATTGATGGACCTCGAGTTCAAAAGCACCTACTTTCTAGCAGCTTCAACATCGCCATCCACTATCTCATTCTCTTGGCCATCTATCCAGCGAATCTTGCAAATTTGGCGGACGTCGTCAATACCGGTCTTGTCCCTGCCCCAATCCGAGATGTCCGACTCGAACTTTGCCTTGAAGTCATCCCAGACTTCAGAGTCATGCTTATGACATAGTTTATAGGCAACAAACCCTAAATGAATGTGCGACTGGCGTTGTAGAGCGTATTCAATCCAAGGATCCAAATCGGGAGGTTGAAGCAGTCCGCGAAGTTCTTGTCGAGCCTGTGTCTGCGCATCAATCTGGCTCAAAACGACGATGAGCAAGCTCGCAGGGTCGTTGATAGGTACAGAAGGGGTTAACTCAGCAAAGCCATGCCGTCGATAGGCGTCATATTCTTCCTTTCGATGGAGGTATCTGACGCGCTTGCAATAGTCATTTTGCCGCCACTTGAGGTTGGCCGACCACTTGATGGGCTCTTCACGAAAGCCGCCTTGATGTGCTGCTGTCAAAGGCTCCCTCTCTTTGGCAGAAAGACTATCGCCCTTGTACCCATCCGTGGGCATGAATATCGTGTAATCAGCTTGCGCTGCATTTTCGGCAAGGTCGTGGAGCTTGTTTGTGAGCTCCCATTGCTTGTCGCTAAAATAATCTAGAACAGGCGGGCAGTAGTGAGTGAGCTCTTGCACGATGGGATCTCGAAGGCGATCAATGTGCTGGATGACCCATCGGTGGGCATGATCGCATATTAAGTCGTAGTGTACTCGGATGTACTGGTACCACATACCGGTAATCGAGAGTGCTGTATAAGTCCCATTTGTTGAGTCCAGTCTACGTTTGGCGTTTAGGGCTTGTTCATACTCCTTCAAGTGATCCCACATAAGATTGTAGGTTATCCGTAAGGCGTCTTTGATATCCAGCGTATTCAGGTAGTTGAACACGTCAATGACCCTCACGATATAACAGCAAGCTAACGAAAAGTTTCCAGGTGAGTCCAGTTCCAACTCCTTCCAGCGTCTTTCCGACAAGGGGGGCAAACCCTCCCAAATCCTCATCTTCATGCCATGAAGCTCTTTGCTTATTACACGAAGCCGATCACCGTCCTCGTAAGATCCAATCCGGGCCATAAGCCTGTCACACGTGGACCTCGTTTCTTGATTGAACGGAGCTAGGGCCCATTCAAAAGGTGACTTAGTTGTGTTTTGAATTTCCTCCAGCGTAGGCAAAGGGTGCGATGTTTTGCGGTCTCCAGGAAGGTCGCCGGCAGCGAGAAATTGGAAGAAATGCGCCACTGTCTGAGGTTCCAGGATGCGATCTGCAATCCACAACAGAGGGCTTCGATCGGGATTCCATCCAGGGCCAGGCACTAAGTCTCTGATGCCTTTGGAAGTGTTACCGCGTCTGGCACGGGCTTGCGAGAGAGATGCTGTGGCGGGCGTCCCATTCTCGGTCATGGCCATGTCCCACCTCAGTAACCTTTCGGCGAAGGCGCGATCCGCCATGATGGATGAGTTTCGATGCTTTCGATGCTATTGATAAAAATACAATGAGCGATAAGGAAGGGTCTTGGTAATAGCGCAGGCAAGAAAGAACAACGACTGTATTAAAAGGGGGGGCATCAATGCCTTTGTTTTGCGGACAAGAGGTCAAATCGTGTTTAGTTATAGCCGGCCCAATAAATTCGAGGCACAGTCAGTGGATACATCGTACGAGTCAATTTTACTTGAACCAATCATTAGTAGGATATTGTCCTCGGTAACCAACCGATAAGTCTTGGCAAAGTATCTGCGTCGCCCATCACCGCACAATTCAAAAGGGTAATTTCGGCTGACTCGATGGCTTCGTTTACATAGCAGAACACATATCATGAGGTGTAGAATATCGGTTCTGGCAACGCTCATCGCCGGCGTTGTCGTCAGCATCACAATCGGTTGGAAGCTGGGTCTCGTGTGTACCTCTACAACACCAATCATAATCATATGCAACTACCTCCATCTCAGTGTGCCGTCCTAGCTGGAGCCTCGGTCCAAAGAAGCCTACAGTGACTCGGCAAGCTACGCCGCCGAGGAGTCTATTGCCAAAACATCCATCCTTTTTGCCCTCTCCAAGTCCACGACGTTGCTCATCTTTGCCCTCTGCTTCTGGTACAGCGGTACAGTCGTTATAGCAGGTGAATATGTCGGAAAGATAGCGTGGCACTCAGATGACTTATATTATGTGTATGTCTGTGTCTCTCTAGGCTATCTCTGTGGTGTTCAGGCCACGATCGAGTCCTCCGAGATCTTGCCTAATCTGTTATTCTCTTGCGATACCAAAGCCCTGGACATCTTGCGCATGCTCAGGATATTAAGGTACACATAAATATTCCTCATCGGTAGGACCCCCTTGGCCAAAGGCTCCGGGCATAATGACTCATACTATGCCGTAATAATATTGCTACTTGTAATTCAAAGTAGGCAACCCTTACAAAGCAGCCGTGGAGTGTTACAAAGCAACCGTGGAGTATTACAAATTAACAGTAGAGCGAATGCATAAAGATCATACTGCTCTACCTGATTAATTTAGCACTTTGGGACACAGGGTGTCCCACCGATCGGTTTACTTGATCCTTCTCTGAACCGTATCTCCCGCTATATACAACATTCAAATAACTAAAAAGTCTCTCGAAAAGCAACCATTCTTCTTCTCCCTGGAGCCTGGCATCGGGGCAGCACTTTTGAGCCTGTAGCAGCACTCTTACGGAGACAAGGATATCCCGTATAAACGCCTACACTGTTGTCCGCCGGCGGTCCAACATCAACAACAGTCGCGGATGACGCAGCTCACATCCAGAAAAGGTATCTGACCGGCCTGATCACCCAAGGGAAAGAGGTGGTTGTGGTCATGCACTCTTACAGCGGCATCCCAGGCACGGATGCCGTCAAGGGTCACACACGCAAAAACGTAGCCGCGCAGGGCAGAAAGGGTGGAGTAGTTGCTCTAGTCTATATGGCAGCTTTTCTCATCCCCGCAGGGCAGTCTGTCGATTCGTCTCTTCCGGGTGGAGCAGCTTCAATCATGACATTTGATGTAAGTCAGAGCAGTACTTTTGTCCGAAATAGGAGCATGTTTTGCGAGATAACTGACAATTAGCAATTCAATAGGGCGAGAAGACGTACGTCACTGATCCGATTCCCAAATTCTATAATGATCTTGATGAAGACACGGCTAGAAAGTATGCTGCTGGCTTGGTTTATCATGCCAAGCCGAGCTTTTTCACTCCACTCACTCATGAGGCTTATCATGATGTGCCGAGTACGTATCTCTTCTGCGAG
Organism: Dactylonectria estremocensis; assembly: GCA_020744375.1. NCBI lineage: Eukaryota > Fungi > Ascomycota > Sordariomycetes > Hypocreales > Nectriaceae > Dactylonectria > Dactylonectria estremocensis. Next base: position 185,786 of record JAGMUU010000038.1, read on the forward strand.
AAGGATGCGTGCTTCCCTTTGGCTGTGCAGAAGGCTATGGCTGCTATGCCAGGTGATGGGGTGGTGCAGACGCGTACTTGTACTGAAAGCCATTCGGCTATGCTCAGTGTACCGCAGGCTGTTGCTGATGTGGTACAAGCCGCTGCGAGTGACTGGAAACACCGCACAGCAGCCATCCACGGGCGATAACAATAGACATGCTTCGGTGCTGCTTCTAGTGCCTTGTGAATCACTGAAAGTGTAGTTGATATTGGGGTATTTAATGAATGAATGCACATATCCTGTCACAGCCAACACCTGACGCATCTGTTATAGGTCGGTCGGCTTACTTTCATTACGCGTAGGGGTTTAACACCCGAACACTCGCATACGAAGACGACTCCTTGGTCCGTGTTTCAAGACGGGTCACTGATGACCATTACGCCAGCATCCTTGCGAATGCGCGAACCTCAGTCCACCACAGGGTATTACACAATAGGCTATAACACTCCCGAGGGAGCCACATTCCCAAAGCCTTTATCCCCCACAGCGAACTGATGCTGGCCTGAACTGGAAGAGTGCACCAGGGAGAACCCTGGATGATCAACCAAGCCCAAGTCTGGTCATGAGCGCTTCCCTTTCAACAATTTCACGTACTTTTTAACTCTCTTTTCAAAGTGCTTTTCATCTTCAAGGTTCCGGTGCACCCCGTCTCTTAACCTTGGTATGATTATCTAACTGATGTATGGTCCTATAGATTGACCATTTATTTGCTTCATTTTGGGCCTGGCTGCTATTTATCATCACTATACCGGCCTGACTGCTTACTGTTTCTTCCTCAGGTTCGTTGAAGACACCTGCTTTGTAAGTTTGATCGGGCCCGCACTAGAATGACGCACTGTTCAGGGGAGCTGTGGCAACCGTCCAATCAAACGGGCTGGAGCTTTTGCCCGAAAGGCGAGGCACATTCCTCCAATGAAAGGAGCCGGACCCCTCTCGGCCGTGTGGCGTGACCCAGGGTATCCATCCTGTTCTGTATAAGAAGGCAAGGGCCAAGACGTGGCAAGGCGAGATTACCAGCTCCATCTTGTACAAAAGACACCTTTAATAATGCCATCGTTGGCGAACATCATTTCAGATTTGTCCCCAGGCCCATGGAGATTGAGCGATTTTACAACCTATCTTTCAAGAAATCATTGCCTAGAAAACCTACAATTCGTCCAGGATGCATCGAGATACTGTGTTTGTTATGCGGAGGTAGCCGGGGGTAACCGAACCCCCCAGGTATCTCTAAGATGCCATGACGATTACCTACAGGCACTATGGAAAGGGCTCTTAGGCGCTTATATTCTCCCTAATGGACATCGCGAAGTTAACCTTCCGTCCAAAGTTAGGGATCGGCTTCTTGTATTCCGTTCTTCGGATTTTCTCCCACATCCATCCGAATTAGATGATGCACTTGAAATAATCCACCAACTCATGGAGGACTCGATCCTACCTGGGTTCTTGAACTCTCGTGTGTCGTTAGAGCAACCGGGCGACAGAGGGTGTGGTGACTGGAATGGAATTAGTGGCAGACTTCGACGGAAGATCTCAACGTCGAGTCTATATTGGGACCATGGGAAGAGGGTTCAAGTGAACGAGCCTTTGAGACTGCGAGCTTCCAGCTTGGGAGGCGACGGAGGAGACACCTTTTGCGCACCCTGTCACTTTGTAGAAGGTGCCGCACCATCACCTCGCAGCCATTTGCTACGGCGCACGATAGAGGTTTTCGACCTTACTGTCCGCGGAGTCTGGGGTATGGGATGGTTGAAGCTGCCGTTAGGGAAGGATGGAGCAGCAGACGTTGAGATGGGTACTGAGGATCAGTACGTAAGCGCAAAACCTTTGGAACGAGCTCGTTATTGATTATCTTGACGAGGTATTTAGGCGGTCACAAATCAACGCGTTGAGCATAAGCATCCTACGCTGACATCTCCAAGCGCCTCAGCCGCCAATTGAAATGACTGACAGTCCATCATGCAGTGTCACCACGAGCGGCACAAGCGCTGTTTCGCATCTTTGTGGAGCCATTACGAGCTTAATTACATATGGACTAGATCGACCCATTCCTGCCACCGAACTCATCGCCTACTCCAGCTCTTCTGATCCATCTTCACTTCAGACTCCAGCCCATCCACTCGGCTCATTACTGCCCAAGAACCGATTATCGCTCTCCAGGAACCCCAAATCGCCAATACCCACGTCATGCGAGCCCCAACGAAACGGCAGGCAGTTCTCGAGCCTCCAGTCCAGCTGCTCGCCGAGGTTGTTGTTCAAGCTACACTTACCAATGGCGTCGCTGAATGGCTGGCACAACATTATTAGGAGCTTCAGGGACAGACTGACGCGATCGGCATCGGAAGTCTTTGGAACTCTGAGGATGTAGTTGAGGGAGGACGGGTTTTGGGGGGTGCTAGTACTGGTTGCAGGGTGGATGTAAGATGCCAGTTTGTCGTGGATAGGGACGAGACAGTCTTGAAATTTGAGGGCTACTGAGTCCGTGGTGCTACAGAAGGAGAGTATATCGAGGCAGATGCGGGCTTGAACTAGGTCATCTTCCCAGTATGAGCGAGAGAACAGGTGTACTTGTTTCTGGGCGATGGAGTGGAGGAGCACGACGCAGGAGGTAAATGATTGGAAGCTAAAAATGAAATATTAGGTTCCATTAACCAGGGCATAATGGGGATCGGGTTGTAACCAACATAATAAGCCAGCATCTTTTGAATATTCCCTGCTCTGCTTGCAACAGGCTTAGTATCCGGGCCGAGTGTCTTGCTGCTGTCATAGCTTGATCTGCATAGCTGAGAAACGTATTCTCAAAAGGCTTCCGCAGAACGTCTTGCCCATGGTCAATCCCGGAAGATCGAACAAACTGTGATGCAATGCGGCGATAGAGCAGCATCGTAGTTCCGAGATAGAGGAGATGAGTAGCTAAGATGGATCGCCGAGCCTCAACAGGAAGATCTTCCCGGCAGATATTAGCGAGATGCATTTGACTAGGGAGCTCATTGTGCCAGTGCTGAATATCTTTATTTATGGAATCCATCGTTTGACTGGTCAGTTCCTCGGATGACAGATGCATCCGCAGAATGTCGGCGTTTAGAAGAGCGATCTTGGTTATCTCCGTCTGGACAACTGTGGTATACTGTGAGCGAAATAACGCAAATGGTCCATGGGTTGGCTTACTGTGGCTAATATCACATGAATGATCGGCTTCCACATCTATCAACTGTATTCATGTCAGTCTAAGCTGAGTGTGAAAGAAAATTGTGATTAAAATACCGCAGCCACTTCTCGGAAAGATAGATCACCACCCGAGATATATCCAAGAGTCGAAGAAAGCCAACTAAACAAAGTTAGCGAATATCAATGAGACCGATTCACATCAGCCTACCTTGAAAAGAACAATAATGTCCTCCAAGTCCTTCGATAGTCGACCCATTCCTCTGGGGAGAGCCCCGGATAGTGATAAGATTTCTCCTTTAGGTTATGTCTCTTTGACATGCCCAGACCAACCTCTTTGCAAATAGAGTTAGTCCTATCGAAAGAAATAGGGTCTCGCAGAAGGGAACGAGTTCACGAACCAATGTAAGCGAGTGAGACCGTCGCCTTGTTCATGATGTTATACATTGCTAGCAGCGTGCAGGTCTTAATTGCGTCGAGTGGTTGCTCCTCCATCAAGTACTCAAAGAAGTGTCTTGCCACGTCGTAGAAGACGCCATCCATCCCAACTTCGAAATTTTCGGCGTTATACTGAACGCCAACAGCCGCAACTGCGGCGAGACAGCATACGGCGGTCTTCTGACTTAGTATGGGACAGCCATCGCTTCCAAACACTTGCTCGTAGTAACTTGAAACCTGTTCGCGGGAGAAGACATGAAACAGCTTCCCGCTGGAGCTGAAAAAGCTGTGGACCGCGTCTTGTGTAGTAGAGGCGTTGGAGATGACGAGGGAGACCAGGAATGTTGACGCATCTGCTGATGGTTCTCTCAGTGCTGGGGAAGGCGTGGGAACTTGGGCCGTTCCATGTGCGTCATCTCCGACATGCGACTCCGTGAGGAGACTGGGGGTTGCGCTTTCTCGCACTGGAGTATTGAATCCAAGTGACTGCTCCTCAGACCCAGTCGTGAGACTCGAGAGACTGCTATCACCCGGGCTGGTGCTGGAGGAGTCACCAACCAAGGAGCGGAAGTCATCGGTGGAGCGGATTTGTTGTAGCAAACGGTCCGCCTCTCGTCCAGGTTTGGCCTGCAATGCATAGAATAGCGTCTCCAATGTTTGCAGGCGGGACTTCATAGCGACTCGCCTCGACTGGTACTCGTAGCAGCAGGGCCGTTCCTTGGCAATACAGGTGCCACACTGTGGTCGGCGGCCATCGCACTGGGGAGACACCAGTCAATCGGGAGCTTGGAACGAAGATGGGACTAGTCACCTTCACTTTGCTCTGACGACAGTCCTGACAGGCCTGCCTCACGCTGCGGATTCTCTTGCCGAGCCTCTCACTGGCGACTACAGCACCGCGTGGCCCCGCGAAATTATGGTGCTGTGGCGACTGCTGGGCAGCTGGCTGGATCGGGCGAAACGAGGAAACCATGGTGGATCATGTCAAGATGCCAGCACTGGTGCCTCGCTGAGTATCCTGTTCTCTGGGGGCGACGGCCGTGAGGAAGAGAGAAATAGATGAGTTGCTGATCCATGGTATGGGTGTGGTTTAAGGGCATGTGGCGAGTATCTACGGAGTACGTTTTCCGCCTCCTTGATCGTTGGGGAGAATTGCCGACTTCGTGGGCTCCTTGCGCTTGGGTGTGGCGCTGTGGCAGCATGCATGCTGTCACTGCATTCGACCTGTCGAATTCAGGCATGAATCAGGGACATCACCGACTTACGCTTGTTTTCATGCTCCGCCCAATACGCACCATGGGATTTGCGGGGGGAGGTGATCTAGTCTCTAGCACCAATGATAACTATACGGAATATCCCGTGGTGCTAGCACAAGCTCCATAATTCCTATCAAATGAGATTGATCGGCGGAGTCAACGAAGCACATGCTTGACCGAGAGCAATTCGATATCCTGGCCAAGAAGAAGAGGTTTCTGTCTAGCATCGTTAAGGGCAAGTACGTCAAGACCGATGCGGCCTTCGATGTGACCAACCCCAAGGTTTGTCGCCACCCTAAAGCCAACTTGTATTTCTAGATTTCTGCTGCGCGAAAGTATCAATGTCTTGGATAGAATCTATAATATCAAACACAAGATGTTTCTAGCATAACAGGTAGACAAGCGACTCATTGTGTAAGGGTTGGGGCGGCATGCCCAATCCGCACAGAGACCCGTTACCTGTTGAGGCAAAAGATCAAGCGATTCCGAGTAGCTAGCGTTACTCAATCGTACCGCACATCTAGTTGTAAGCCTAGTCCCGGCCGAGGGCTCGGCGAGCCCTCGCCGCAACTCTTACACATTTACTAGAAGAGCTCCTGATATGACTTGGTATTATGTCAAGTGTTGGTCTTTCCTGTCCCTTTGACTGTGGTAAGGTAACACTTCAGCCGGAGTCCCCACAGAGGTCTGGGAGATTAGCGGCATGCTGGTTGACTTTAAAAAAAGCTTTGTAGCTATGGGAAGTGTGATGTACTGTGATATAGATCCCCAGGAGCTGTGACTTCTGGTACCATATAAAATAGGTGGAACCTCATGTACCTCCTCTCTCTCACTTTTTGGTCGGTGTGAATCCCTGCTACTAGTGTAAGTGTTGCTTTACTGCAGTCAAAGGGATAACTAGCTGAAATGACCTGTCTACTCATGGCCTGTCCACCACTGGAGCAGCAACGGCACTGGTGCATCATTGACGTTGGAAGCTATTGAAAGTGACAGATACGAATCCTAACGCCACGGGCCGCTAGTATCCAGACGTCATGCAAGCATATCATCTGCTGGCCTTAGCGCTTGAAGGACGAAAACCTTGTGGGTGGGTCCATGAGTCGTAGTACCGTAGGTTACGGCCGCTTCATAGGGATGAAGCATTCAGAGGATAAAAGTTGTAAGAGGCGTGTATTGATTTTGAGCTAGGTGGCGCTATTCTGTTCGCATTCCCCAGGACCTGGTGAGGGGGTAGGTACTGGGGCTACTACCCTGTGATCGACGCTCTCCCTATGATGCATGTTGGATGCCATTTTGTGGCTTGCGGAAGGGCCGGTACATCGCCCGGGCGGAGCTGGCCGTGCAGGCGGTCCGCAATCTGCAGTTGGGGCGCTGGGCGCTGGCACGGTCCTGGGCTAGTACAAACTCTGGCGAGAAGATGATCCTTGGCCTTGTGGCCACTTTCATCAAAGGTCTTGGGTGCATGGATCAGTCGGAGGAGTCTCCGACGAAACGACCATGAGACCAATACGGAGGAGCATTTCAAAAGATTCGTCCCAAGCTAGAGACGCCGCCTCTGGTAATCCTTGCAAAATACCTCAGGATACATAGTAAGCAAGGGTGCTATAAAACACTAACCACTGTATCCCCTGTCCCTTCAGTGGTTGTCAGGCAGGCAAAGAAATGGCTTCGAGCTGCAAGTGCTAATATTTAGAACCCGTTACTACGCACAGCTCTCTGATCTATCAGATGTACTTAACGGACTTTCTTGATAGAAAAAGCAACGTGTAGCTTAATGTTGGAAAAACTTTTGTAATGGACCTCCGAAGGGGAATACGATCAACTAGCAAACATTCTGGTCGACAGCATATATCCAGGACAGCACTAAAATCGGTATTGTTGTGAGGATTGACTTGAAATCAAGTAATGCCACTCCGCGGACTTGCAAACATGAAACCTACTGGCCTGATGCTTCAGCAGACTGATATTGGGTAGCGAGGCGATGTTTACGACTTCAATAAGTATCTAGAGACCTGGGCCGAACAATGGTGCACCGCGGAGAACATTAGTGGTTCCGCAATCCCACCATAACCCTAAACGTGTGAGTAATGAAGATCTTCAGCGCTTTGCTAGGGAATGATCGACAGGTAGGGGGCTATGCTATTCCACAAGCAACCTCCGTGCCGAGTCCCGACTAGTTTGGAACAGCCGTGCTCTCTAGAAGCTTGCCTGAAACTCGAGAAGCTTCCTTACCAAAGTAGTCTTCAGGTACCGAAGCCTCTTGGGCTGTTAATGGTGGGCGGTTTTCAGACAGGGGGTTTGGGGGCTCCGGGAAGGTTTGAATTCCAGCCAATCTGTGAAGAGGCCGGGCATGCTTGCGGGCGTCAGGACCTACTCAAGTCAGTGCTGTGTCACCACACCCGCACGAAGGCTGGATAGCTTCAGCTCCCATGACTTAAGCTATTTGACTACTGGCTGATGATACTCTGACACCATGGCCATGGATACCTATCTTTATCACTATCGTCCTCCATTTAAATTGTGATGCCTCTTCTAAATGGAACCAGAGTCTGGCTCAAAATATGGTAATTCTAAGCTCATGTCAATCAATATTTGGTTCATCATGATCACACTCCTCTCTCCCAATTTTGTCCGCCAAGAGGTCACCGAAGATGACCTTGCTCTTGCTTCGCTGGCCTGGGGCTTCACGATCGGCTTTGGATGGCTCACCACCTGGACAGCCATGAAGCAAACAAAACGAATCTACGAAAGACGCGGCCTTCTCGTATTCCGCAGTACCTATGTCTGGATGATTTGGCTCGAGATTCTTGTATGCCTCATCTTCAGCATTATCTGCTGGTTGCACTTAAAAGGCATAATTCCCCCAAGGTAAGCGCTAGTTGCCTGTATGTTTGATGATTCCTCTTCGCACAGCCCATGTTTCCTATTGGTACTAGACGTCGAATATATCTGGATAGTTAAGACACCGCTGGGGATGCTGATCGTGCTGCTAATGGAACATGCCAACATGGTAATCGACAGCTGCTGGTCAGGGCAGTTGAGAGTGCCAGGAGGGATCTCTTGGTGATGTAACGTTGGAAAAAGGTACTGAACATTGAATCCTCTAGTTTCGCGTTCTTCTTCTGCATTCGTGAGCAGTCCAACAGCACCCTTAGTTGCTAAAAATAAGTCGATAACCTCCATAGTTACCACATGGGCGCTTCAAGCATGCTCCACTTACCCTCTAAAGTTTATCAATTATTCTAACTATATTAGGTTCAATTCCTTCTTCAAATCATCATTAATCATTGCTCTATCCTTCTCGCAGATCCTAGAACGGCATACCGTCTTAAGGTCGGTGTTGCGGTCTTAATTACAGCTGTTAATATTTCAGTTTATAATATTTGGATTCCCGCCCGCCCGCCTCCAGATTTCAGAGAGATATATCTGGATTAACGAGTGGTGGGACCGCGTTGAGAAGGGGATTTACCTTCTTGTTGACGGAGCTCTCAATTTTTATTTCATTCGCATTGTTCAACAGAATCTGGTGGCAAATGGTCTCACCAAGTATAGGAGCCTGGTTAAGTTCAATATGTGCATCATCGGATTCTCCTTAAGCATGGATGTCCTTATTATTTCCATGATGAGCTTGAATAACACATTTGTGTAAGTCAGCTCCTTTATATTACCCTACACCTCATGAACCGACAAACTTTCGGGGCGAGGAAAGCGGAATAGATAATGGGAGACATTCCTGACTTTGAATTCAGTTACATGCAATTTCATCCCTTCGCCTACATGGTCAAGCTCAAGATCGAGATGTCGATGGCAGACTTGATAGGGAAAATTGCCAGACAACGCCAATGCGGTGTCATCTCCAACGGCACATTTGGCGACCTTGAGACAACGCGACGAGGAACCGTTCCGAGTAAAGGCCTCACATCCACATATATCAGGACAAGAGTCTCCATGGATGAAATTCGTACTGTTGGTGGAGTTGATGCAGTATGTATCGAATTACAGGAAGGGCCAGGTGGTTTAGCTGCTCTCGATGGCCGGTCAAAGACGAACAGGGACACGGAGCTCCTTGACCAATCTTCATCTTCAAGCATGCAAGTGGACGTGGCTATCTACATTGCGGAGGAAAATCGCATCGAAATCGACGCTGCAACAAGCAATCATGGGGAAAGCACATACAGTATTACAGATAGCTTCGACGAAGACGGACGGATAAGGAAGGACAGTGATGACGAAAGACCGCTGAGGTATAAGCAGATGGAAGATAAGAAGTAAATGATAATGTAGATAAGCGCGGATCGTCTTCTCTCAGACCCGCGAGCGTACTTTTCCCTTAACCGCCTTCTTAATTATGCGAACTTAGTACTGCCCAACACCTCACACGGCCGATCCTCGTAAGCAAGCCACAGCTACAATTTCAAACAACTAAATCATATATTCATTACATCAACAGCGTGTCTAAAGCAAAGGTAGGCCTGTGTGTTCGCGGTGATGGTCTGGAGGAAGAGAAAAGGAATGTATTTTCTAGAAGAGCCACTAAGCTACGGTAGACAGACGAAATGGCCTAAAAGTATCACAGAATCAGCACACTGTTTTCTACATGCATTGCCTCGAGTACGGATAGGCATTGGACCACCAATTAACAGGCGACTAAGTATCTAGGATTATTCCTTCGATATGCTAGTGGAGCCCAGACCGCCATCACGGTAGGTACTTAGGCGTGTAGGGCGTACGGACCACCAAGACTGCCTACCACTGTTTAGAGAGCAATATTGTCCAGGTTGTTCTGGAAGTTGCCATTGTTGATAGGGCTGTTAGCAGAACCCCAGTTAACCTGGTTAAAGGTATTGCGCATGTTATCTTCATCAAGTGCCAGCCGATGATGGGTTGGAGGTGGAGCTCATCGCCAGTGGCGTGGACGGAGTGAGCGCCAACAAAGGCAGCGTCCTGGTAGTACTTGATCTTGGGGCGGCAGGTATCCGGCATGTTGTCCTTGATCGCGCCGGGGTCCTTGACAAACTCGCCGTATGCGGAGGTTGAGATGCCGAGAACCTCGGGGTTGGCGACGGCCGAGTTCTTGGCCCAGACGACGATGCATTCCCAGTCGTGGCGGTGGCCGACGACGCCGAGGCTGCCGGCGCCCTGGTCCTTGGGGGGCATATATCAGGTGTACATGATGCTGTATACACTGTTATGCCAGCCGCCACGCTCGTAGACCTGGGCCTTGGTCTGATCACGGCAGCCACCGGAAGAGGGGCCGCTGGCTAAGTTATTGAGATTCTAGGGCAGAGTGTTCAGAGAGCTGTGAGCAACCTCGGCAGCGCGGCGCTCAGTCCTGGAGAAGCCAGATTGGGTGTCGGCGGCAGGGACGGCGATGCTGCCAGTGGCGAAGAACGCGACCAGAGCGGTGATCTTGGAAGGATGCATTTCGTATGCTGTGAAGGTTTAGAAGAGTGATGTGGCTTTGTGGGTCTTGAGAAAAGAGTGCGATCGGTAGAGGGTGAGTCCAAGTGTTGGACTGTGCGATGAAGGGGAGTGATAAGAGACTTGCCTACGGGTTACCGACCCATTAATGCTTCATCTTAATATACCTGCAACGACTTTCTGGGCGCTCATGCCATTCTGACCGGCAGTTACTATACCAGAATGCCCCATGGCATCCACCATATCTGAGGGTGGTCAGGGATCGCATAAGGTCGTTCATCGGCGACTAGCCGATGACTCTTGTTGTAGAGCCCTTCCTCGGGCCAATGCACTACATTTTAATCACTATGGGACGCACTACCATCCCTACCTTGCCCTAATCAGGCAAATGGTTGCGACATGTCACCAAAGATAAAGGCTTGCCATGAGCTAACGGAATTACCCTTCGACCCATCAAGCGTCAGCCTCCTAGTATAGAGATATCGTGAACCCTTTCGGCCTTGACTTGACAAAGTACGGTGAGGAAACAAACCCAGCCGGGAGGATGTTCCCGACTGAGTTGATACGACGCCCCTTTTGGCAGGTATTGTAAAGATTGATTAACATGAACATGCTATAGAAAGTGGTGGCCATGCCTATAACGGCCTCGAGTTTGGGACGATCATCTGGTAACTCGGCATATCCGTAAATTATATGCCAAATACTGCATCCCCGAAATGAAGAGGCCGACAAGCTAGCCAAAGCAGGGACAGAGCTGCTGGAACCACCCGGCGTAGCTCCGTCTCTCGTTTTCAATAAAAGGAACGCAAACCCCTCCCCCCGAACCCTCTTTAAGAGCTGGTGGCAAGGCCACGCCCTAGACTCGTACCAATTCTGTCAGCTCGAAGCAACCGCTACGTGCCCAGCTGAATTGCAGCTTCCCTGGAAGACTCTCCGACATCTCTTAGCAGCCCGCTCCGGCCATGGGGACTTTGTTGTATACCACGAGAGATTTGCCCACGATGACGCACGGCTCGAGTGCTCATGCGGACGGCGGAAATCACCCGACCCATGCCTTCTATTGCCGCAAGGTTGACCGTCGCCATCGGATGAAGTTAGGCCTTTTTCTGAAGCTAACGATTAAACGCGTAATAGGACAAGACTACGGCAAATTCGTCGCAATGATAGAGGCAGCAAGATTCTTTGAGGATATCTGCCCCCATGTCACGTGCCTCCAGGCCCGTGACAGAGCCTCAGCCCATAACCAGCGAAGCACCATCGTGGAACTAGAGAAAAAGCATATATAGCGCAGCTCTCGCCTGTCCTTGGCATGTCAGAGATCAATCAACATCACCTATGACCCCTATCATCATCCCTACGAGCTATTAACCTGCGTCCCTCATTCTTCTCACCAGGCACATCACACCCCATCACCGCTAAGAACCGTTGCCTAAACCCCCGGAAGTTGCGTTTACAGCCGCTTTAGCCCCAAACCTCAAATATCCACTCATTTTCCCCTTTGCTTTGTATTTTATCTTCTTCGGTGTATTCGTTGACTCGGCTTGCTAGGCCGGGCCTGCGACGCGCCACGCTGCACAGCAGCTTCGAATACGGTTTCCCCCTGGTTCCCTTGAAAAATCGGATGATATCGCAGTCGTCGGATTGCACCCTGAATACCCGCTGACAGGTGTCGGGCACGAAATAACAGTTCAAATATGGCTGCTTAATTGTTAGATGGAGGAGGAAGAAGGATCGCAATTTCGGCTCGCGTGGAGGGATATTGGACTTACACGTGACCCGGACTGTGGGTCCGAGCCACGGGTTAGTCTTAGCTGTCGGGCCCCGGCCGAAGCTAACTACCCTGTACCTAGGTTTTTCTTTTAGCTGTACTCCGTAGACTCCATCCAGCCTAGCACGTCGTCTTGCCCCATAGGGGATTCTGTGGGCATCCAGATGCCCTCACGACGGTAATTAATCAACAATAACAACAGCAATAACAAAGGGAAACCAGTGACCCTGTATCCCCTTTGTAACAATTTTTGCCCGGCGGTCATTATTTACAGACTTCTTGACTTCTTCGCCAGCCGAAAAATGGTGATCCAAGCATTCCTTTAGCGCCGGGCCATTTAAAGGGTTACTTGGATATTGTAGGAACCGCTGTGCCCAAAAAGTGTCCACAGGATGCTGTGACCCACCCCCAGGCAAGGCACGGCCTGTGTTCCAGAACGAGTTGTCTAAACCACTTAGCCAGGAAGGAAATAAGATGGGGATGTTCGCCTCAAACTCCCAGCCTCTGGGAGCGTGGATTCTGACCGAGGACTTCCGGCCGACTGCACTGGCTACGCGCAGGCGGAGAGTCTCACAATAGATGGAGCTCAACAGAGGCTGGCCCATGAGATCCTTTGTATTGGTAAAGCCTGGCCCCACGACATCGATTGTGGAAAGCACCGCTTGGACCCGCTCGGCGATGCGCTCATCTAATAGGAGGTGCAGCATCATCTAAGCGGTCGTAGGTATGGTATTAGCGAACGTTCTATTGAAAGGTAATTAGCGTGGGTGATGCGAGGTTAAAGTTGGACGGCCACTAACACGAAAAGGAAACCGAGCATTGCAGTGTCCACACCATCTTCTGTGAAACCAAGGTCGAAGTATCGGCCAAGCATTGTTCGAATGTATTGAGATCTCCAAACTGGATCATACTCGGTATTCTGGAGAGCAGGGTCGTTCAGGCTCTGTGTCCTCTGGCATGAAATCGTCCATTGTCGTAAGCTTTCAAGCATTCTGTCACGGGTCCGATAGGACGACCTTGAGAGCCACCTAGGTAGCCCTACAGAAATGCGGGGGAAAAGATCACAAACCTCCAAAATTCTTCATTAAGACGGGGGTATGTGGTGAATATATGCTTTCCGTACAACTTTCTAGCTATGTTGCTTAAAAAGCTTACCAATTGCACCATAGTCTTTGAGAAGCGACACCAGTAGCCGCTGTCGCAAAAGCCGTGGTAGGACAAAGAGCCTGTACCTCCAAAGCTTCCTTCCATAGTCTCCGTAATCGGACCTGGGCGCCCAGCAGAGATAGTAGACCTGACTGGATTTGGGTGAAGTCCAAGTGTACTGTCGGTGGTGTACCTGAACCCAGCTATCGTTGTTATAGCCCGAAAGCGTTCGTAGATTGAAAAAGGCCCAGCCGGCAAATCCGTTGCACCGGCATCATCTAACTCATATTCGCTGTGATACGAGCTTGCAGAATTGGTTCCCATGCGTTTTGTTTGGCGTCTTACCGTGTCAACTTGTCTCTGTCTCCATGCGCGATTTTTGACACTCGGCCACCAACACAGGCGCAACCCTCCCATAGGCTTGTCACTCCAAAGATGAATTTCCCGGGCGGCTGTAATAAGACGAGAACGTATAAGACCGAGAACACATGAATGCTACATCATCATTCAGGCTAACTCTAGTAATACGAGGACGACTGCAGATATGATTGGCGCCAGGTCACCATCAGCAACTAGCTGGGGTACATGCAGGACATGCCTATGAGCGCTCGGCCCCGAGTCCGAGCGAGCTTCCGGATGCAACGGTAATGCTTCCCTATTACCCGGCCGGATCGGCCCGCTCACAAGCCAGTTTTCCAAAGCCACATCTTGGCAATGGATGCCAAGTCTTGTGATGCCTAGACCAGAACAGGCTCCCTTAACATGCCGCTTTTGGGCTTTGGCCGGTCTTTGCGGTGGTGGGGATGTGCCGATAGTCCTCGTTCCAGATCTCACTGCATCGAGGGGCCTTAGTTCAATGCAGCGACCTTCCGTTCTGGGATCTCACTAGTTGTGGCACAGTTATAAATTTCGAAAATCCTCCGGGCCACAAAATCCTACCACAAGCAAATGAGATGATTTGAGTTTCAGCAGATATTGCATGCAGGCGTTGACTCGCTAATCCGTATAGATCTACTCTGAATTTACCCTGCCGAGGAGGCGATCACAAAGCAAAGCAATCCTTCACTTCACCGGTCGAGACTTGCAGGAGGAGTTGCCGGTTGTTCCGGAAGGTACCTGACGAGTGGCAAAGAGGGTATAGTCGTACCATTTAAAAAAATAACTTGGCGCAGGAGCTGGTACTCCCACTTTGTCTGAGCACCGGGACTCGCTCCTCTCGTGGAGAATGCCCGAGGTCCCGATGAGGCATGACGGCTAATCGCAACCCCATCTCAACGCTAATGTGGCAAAGCACCTTTGTTCAATGCAGATAGAAAGACTTCTACGAAGCTAGATTACTGTGAGCGCATTGGGTTTGTAGGCGCTGGCAAAGTGTCAAAAACGGTGTTCTCCATTGGCGTCAGAAGCAACTCCTCTGGAAGCTGGAAGTAGATCAGATAGCACCTGTATTCTATGCTGCTGGGTCTTACGGACCTGGCTTATCATAATTCATTTGTATCTTTTCATATGCGCAATGAGACCGCTGCGGTGTATGTAGATCAAGAAAGAGATGCTCCGCTGTCAATATAATGGGCCTGTTATAGCTCGTAGCTGGAGCTTCCAAAGCTGCCAGTGCTGAAGCCTGGAAGGCGCAGGTCTACGCCCGCGGAACTCACCGTTGCAACTTCCGGTCTGTGGTGCTAAGATGTTGAAGGGGAACTTTTGCTCAACTGTTGTGGCAAGGTCCCATGTGATGTGAGGTAAGCGCCTGTGGAGGACTTGTGTTAAAGTTAGGTATCTTCCGAGCAACGAGCCCAAATGAGTTAGAGGACCCTTTGTTGAACCGCCGCGGCAAAATACGAGATACTGCAGTTAGCAACTGTACACGGGTTCTCCTGAAGCGCTCTCTCCAGGCTTCTTGGGGGCTGTTCCAGCTTCACATGTCGCGGAAGGACTATAAAAGAGCGAGAGTATCCGGCCATTCATAGATGGAGACCAAGCCTCTCACACATACATCACCACAAAGAACTCCCCAAAACACCTTCTCAATCTACAACATGAGACTCTCATCTGTTGCCACTCTTCTCTTCGCCTTTGGCGTCTCAGCCCTGCCTGAGCCTGACAATGTAGTCATCGTCGAGGGCGAGTATACCTATAAAGGTATCGACAAGGTATGACTACGGCACCCCTCTCTTTTCGCCCATGCCTCGTTCATTTCCATGTAGTGAAGGACTTTCAAGCATTACCCACCCGAAACCCCCGCCCCCCAAACGTCACACGAAGCTAACACTTCTCGAGCCCCTGTTGGCGCTGCGTAGCCTAGAGTCTCGTTGCAGCTGTTTCCCCTGCTACTCGGGTCACGCAGACTGTACCCCTGGAAAATGCCAGTGTGCGGGTGACAATGGTTGCTGGTCGTGCAACGGCGGGAGAACCCAGTGCCAGCCGGGACCTGGATCTGGACAGTGCTGGACCTAGGCTTTTGGTCCGTATTATAGTTGGAATGACATGTAAATGGTTCGCCTGAGGCGCGAATGAGCTTGCTGTACCCTGAAGTTCACGTACAAGATTATCTCGCGTTGGAACTGTTTATCATAGACCAATATACCTGACAAGGTTTTATTATTCTCGCCCTGGGGTCGCAATCAGCAATTTAGAGAACTGACGAATCTTGCAAACATACATTCTTTAAGTAATTCGGAATGACTATCTCCCGTTCCCCAAGGCACATCAACCGACCCTCGAAACCAGTCTTGATACATGACTACTACCTTCTAGACATACGCTTGGTGAAAATCTTTATTGCCCCCATTGACACCTGATTCACCTTCCGCTGTTCCAAAAGCGCCTCCGCCAGGTGTGTCGATCTGAATGGACTCTCCAGGCTGAAGATGAATCACCGCCTTGCCTCCGAGGTTGACTTCTCCTAGTTGCCCCTCCTCGTTGAATATATATGCTAGGTTCACTCCCTTCTCTCCAGGACCGCCGCCTCTTATACCGTATGGCCGGTACACCCGACGATCGCTTAGGATGCTAAACTTTAACGGTACCCGAGCCTCAATGTCGCGCATCTGATGCCGTTGCCACCGTTCCACCTTCCTTTACCGCCACTTCTTTGTCAAATTTCGTTCCGCCTCACTGCCACGGCCGCACGCTTCTCGACGACCTCAAAGTCAGTTCTACGTGTGTTTGTAGAGCGAACCTTTGACATTGGTGTTAGTATTTCCTTAACACCGGGCCCTATACTTCACCTATATAAACTGCATCTTCTGCATAGTACCCATAGCTAGCATTTATACTGCCGCTAATGGACTCGCCGTAGTTCCACCCAGGCGTGATCTTCCCCATCTCGGGGTCTTTACCGCCCATGCCCCAGGCCAAACTGCTAGCATAGCCCTAGCTAGCACCATAGCTACCAAAAGCATGCAATATGGTATCAACAGCTCTTTAGCTGGCTAAAGTATATCTACAAATAGCTACAGTCAGCGTGGGATTTAAAACTGATCCTAGCGGCACAAAAGTTTATACCGGTACAAGGCAGCCCTCGTTAAGAGGAACGTCGGCGCCCAGAAGGCAGCGGATAATGTAGATAATGGCCGAATAGCAAATAGAGATGGGGCAGTTGTAGTTAGCATACATCTGAGGCCCTGACCCCGAAAGGTTGTAGAGCTCAGGATCATCTCCGGGTTGATCCTGATAGTTAGGGCCATAGCCGTGCCATCATCAAGATAGTATGTAGATGTGAGTGGATCAGGGTCGTCCTTAAGAAACTTGCCGCCACTCACAATCTTCATCGACTTGACATTCAGTCCCTCCTCCCATAGGGAACGCGACTTGGGCATCATACTCGTGATACCCTTGCCTCCAATATCTGTGTGATGGCTGCGAGAAGCTACATAGAAAGCAACCTCGGCCTTGATAAATATAGGAGTTATAACGGTTAAATCAGGCAAATACATGCCACCCCATTGAGGGTGGTTCGTCAGTAGACGTCTCATCCTATAACGTTCCAAGCTAGTGTTGGTGTTATTCTTAAATAGCAAACTGCATAGAGCCTAGATGAATAGGGATATATGGAACGTTAGCGACGAGCTTGCCTTCTGGAGAGAAGATGACGCTCTTTTATGCGGTGGATATTGACGTCCTCTGTAGCATATTGCCCATTTGTTCCGCGATAGCCATGAACCAGTGGGTGAAGACAGAAAGCCTGATGGGGTCGAGGAACGTAGATAAAACCGAGACAGGTTTCTTAGGGATGAGATCTGGGGGAAGGTTGTCCTTGGCCTCCCTTTCAAGAAGAACGTGGCCCGATAGGATGTAAGCCCGGTAGCTAGGCTCGATCAGAATCGTTTGAGTGTCGTCGATAACCAAGGCTAGCCCGGCGACGATAGTAGCCAGCTCCAAGTCCATGCGCCTATAGACGCCGGCTTCCTGCCACGAGCCACTGAAATATACCTTCTAAGTCACTTGGGCCTATACAGTAGTGAAATTTGTCCTTGCCGCTTTCTCCTCAAGTGCCGAGGTTTCTCCAACTCGCTCGCCAGTCCCACCTGTCCCTCGAACCTTGATCGACTCGATGGCACGGAGTTCGGTGACTTGGCCGCCGCAAGTCTTCATGTCTCCGCTTGCGTGGAGATGGAGCTCGACCTGCAGCGGCTAACCAAAATTCGCAGCTGGCTCTGTGTCACGATCCAAGGGGTCCCTAGGCGGTCGGGACTGGCAGTAACACAGTACCCACAAATTTCACCCAATTAAGTAAGGATCGCACGCTCCCAGATCACTGCGATCCACCTAGTGTGTAATCACCTGGGAAGTGCAGCTCCCCAGCTATCAATACAACCTGGTTACCTCAATCTACTCTGCTCGCCACGCCGCATCATATATTGACCATTACCTACCGTAACACGCCACGCTAAGTAAGTACACGCCTAACCGTTCTGCTAACATAGACCCCGGTCTATCCCTTAGGAAACCAATTGTTGAACCGCAAGGGAAAATGCTACCCTATACCTGTCACGTGACCCACCCTACGCCGAGAGAGACCACGTAACTGAGACCCATCGGGCGTTACACAAATGGAATGGAGTTGGGCATGGGACAAAGGACAACTCTCACGGGATGCGCACAACCGCACCCGCACGGATCATACACGACAACGGTCGATGTAAGCAGCACCGCTTGAATGACAAGCAGGCCGAATCAGGAAAAGCTAGGCGAAGGATATGTTATGACAACACAAAGGAAATCTGATTGTTGGGAGGACCATTGATGTATTTAATCTACGATGACTGACGATAAGTCAGGATGCCCTTTCCTTCCCTTAAGCTTCACAACACGAATCAAGCAGACGATAGATGCTCGGTCATTCTATCTCTCGTTGACTGCGTGAACTACCCGGTAGTTGCTTCCTCATCCCCATGACAACTGTGTTAGCGGATCTTTCATACCAATTGTTGAACTGCAAGGGACAATGGCTACCCTACACCTATCATGTGACCTACACCAAGGGAGATCACATGACTGGGACCAAGTCGGAGGTTGGGCGGACGGAGTAAAAGTCTAAGAAGGGACAGAGGACAACAACCACGGAAAGCGCACAACCGCTCCGTACGGATGACACACGGCAACGGACGAGAGTGAGGACATCGCATAAGGGCCGGGACAATCCGAAATAGGAAGAACTAGACGAGAGATGTGTTTTGGATAACACAAGGGACGTCCGGTTAATGGGAGGAATATCGATGTATTTAATATGTGATGTCTGACGATAAGTCAGGATGTCTTTTCCTTCCTTAAGCTTCGCAATACGAATCAAGCAGACATTAGATGCTCAGACATTCTATCTCTCATTGACTACGTGAACTACCCGGTAGTTGCTTCCTCATCCCCATGACAACTGTGTTAGCGGAGTTTCATACCAATCTTCGCCTACCCTATACCCCGTACGGGCCAGGCTTAGACCCGACTGTTACACTCTGGGCGGCGGGGCGACCGATGCCGCCGTGACCGCTGCACCACCAGCTCGTCCTCAGCGTGGATATCGTCATGATATTCTTATGGATGGGTTGTTCTAGGAACAGGGGTATGTTTGAGTTTTCCGAAAGCGGTATTCCTGTCAGATTTAGGTTGCTTGGCTGCAGCTTGCAGGTCACCCCAATAATGTTGCAACTCAACTGCCGATCCCCGGCTCCAGCTCGGTGTCTCACGATCTTATTTGCCGAGACGCAACAGGTGCACGCTCTGCTTAGCTGTTCAAGGAGGGGGGAGATCTCCCAGCCCGAGACACTCATTAACCTCGATCTTGCTGGTGGTGATGCCCGATCCCTCTGGCCCGTCCCGTCCCGTCCCACCAGGTAACAACCTGACGCTGCGCTGTTGAAGTATTTGGATTCTCGCTTCAGTAATAAGAAGTCTCCCATCTCGCCACCGCTTTTGGCTCTGATGGCGCACTGTAATTTCGGAATGTGTCATCTGCCTTCTATATATATCCCTGTAATACTGAGGGTCTCTAATTGTTGAAGTAAATTAGAAGATGAATATTGATAAGACCCTTTTAGCGAACGTACCTCTCATTATTTCACATGAGGACACTTGGGATGCCGGACGGTGAGTTGGTAATGATGGTAGGAAAGAACTTCGGCATCAGGCTTGGAGCTTTTGAGGTCTTGTGATCTCTCACTCACCGAAACCTGCGCCTTCTCCAGAGGTCCGTTGACGAAGGCAAGAATTCTAAGGTCTCATAAGCGAATCTCCAACTAGCCTAAACCTGTCTCTCTCAGGGATATCAGGCACATGAACGGAGAAGCCCTAGATCTCATAGTAAGGAAGTTGGTTCCCCTCCGAGTAGGTAACGCGGGACTCAACTTGGCAGCCCCCTATCGAGTAAGCGCCCATTCTGACACGAAAAATTTAGTTCCAGGGCGGTAAGAAACCAAGCTCTCTATTGCCTATAGCGTCGATTGTTGACTGGGCGTAAATGGTGGGCTCCTTGCTATTGCGGAAGAGCACTGATGGAGATTCACCTCTATTAGATCCGAAGCGTTAAAAACTTGGAGCAGTGTTGCAGGCGCTAAATTTTATCTCAGCATCGAGGTTTTTACTCCAGGTCTCTTGGATAGCGGGGCAGACTTGGAATGTGCAATGGCAGATAAGGCGGGGAGGGTGAGTGAGAGGGAGAGACTGGACTGCCTAGCAGTGGATCGCATTACCGACGATTCTAGGGTAGCAGCATGGCATGTTTAAGAAGTTACTAAAAGATATAAGAGACCAGTTATTTTGTATGTAGAGGTCGCTGTTGCGTCTGAAATTTCTTAGCTCCAGAATTAGCATGCTGACACGTTTAGTAAAGTGTCTGCCAATGGATAATAGATAATTTGATCACATGGACAAAGTACGGTAGAGTGATTGCCGACATGTGTGTTATTATCACACTTCAGTATCGCTAGAGACGTTAAACAATTTCACAATACTAAAAGAAGTATACGTTAGGTTAAAAAATAAAGACAGTGATAACTATGGAGAAGGCCTCCTAAAAAGGTTCTTTACCTTCTCCCACAGGGCACGAAGGTGAAGATAGCGCACTTTGAGGGCGGAATTCGCGTGTAATGGCTTGCTAGGCCCCCGATAGTTCACCCCAGCCAAGTCCAGCAACCCATCAGTGGCAATCTGACGTGCAAAGGCATCGTCCAGCCCATATCCTGTCTGACCCGAGAAGCGCATGAACTTGGCTCCGATGGCTGTGCTAAACTGCTCGCCCTCTTGTGTCGACACAGCCCAGTCCTCTGGTGGACGTTCGAACTTGCCTGCGCATACCCAGGTGGGCTTGTCCTGCTTCGCAGTTCCAAAGATCTCGGCATAGACCTTCTTGGTATGATCGAATGTGATCCTGTCTGTGATATCGTATGCGAGCAAAATGACGTTTCTTCTAGGGAGTAGTTGTGCTAAGAAGGCGAAATCATAAAAGTCGTACACCCAAAGTTTCAGCGTGACATCGTGACCCTCAACCTGGACGGTCATTCTTTCTTCATAGTTGTACGTCGGATCATCCCGATAGTCCTGTTTCCAAACAAGCTGGTAAACCTGTTAGCTCCTTTGAGGCTCGGCATGTTAAAAGTGATGTCAAACAAGGTGCATATCGTACCCTGTATAAGATACTGCGACAACTGCTCCAGCCATGGCCCAGTATGGGCACCTGGATCGTGATGTCCTGGTTCTGCGAGACATATTCTTGAATGGCAGCCTTGTGTTGCTGCGCCATGATGGCGTTGGACATTTTGGGCGGACTGTGGGCAGAATCGTAGATAGCTTGCGGATGATGAGGTGGGGGTGAAGAGTTGTACCGTTCTCAGTGGCTTGCCCACTTAGTAAGACCCTACGGCTAACTTACTGCCCTGCGTTTCACGGTGTGCTGTCACGTGTTGTGTTGGTTGACATGGCCTGATTGACACAGCCTAAAGGATCAAACCCACCAGATGGTGGCTAGTCATCAACCGGGCCGAGGGATGGAACGAAGAGGGCGCTTCGGGACGAGAAACAATGTATTAGATGAGAAATCATTTACAAGAGCTGACAATAAGACAGTCATCTGTTGGTTGTTTATCCCCTCATGGTGCTGTGCCGCATTGTCCATGGCGTTGATTCGCTGGCGTTGAAGGATCCGAGAAGCTGAAACAAGTAGGCATGCAAGTGAAGAAGAGCCAACAACTCCATAGGTAAATGCAGATTTCAAAGAATGGCGAGGCAGAGAAGCGGCGGGGAAGGAGCGCGCGCATTAGCCGCCTGCTATGATAATCAACACCGAGCAAGTAACGTCGTCACACTCACCCATTCGACCCTTGCACCCGGCCCTCCTGTTATGTCCAACACAGAAGCCGAGGACTCTCTCAAGGTGGGAATGTCCCACTAGGCCCCCTACTTAGGGTTCTGAATCCCGATGTTGGCTTGACTTCATGTTGGCTCTAATGATGATCAAGCAGTCAACGCCCGGTGAAGATGATCCGATCATGTCTCTTTGGCCACAAAGAAGAGCAACACCACATCTGCCCGCCCAGTAAGTCCATACACGTGTGTTCATGTGAGCTGTACGGTATTCTAACCACTCCAACTTCTCATTTTCGCAGAATCCGAGTGCTGTGGTAAAGGTTGTTGCAAACAAGGCTGGAAGTGCTTTTCAGATGGCTTCTGTCGGCCGTCTGACTCGACTCACCCAGGCGGGAGGCCTTGCACCACTTTCCTCACCACAATCACCAAGCCAGTCACTACGATTGCACAGAAGGTCACAGAGACGCATGTGTATCCACAAGACACTACTTCTGGAGTCAGTAGTAATGCTGAATCTTACACGAGAGGATCACCACCAAGTTCTTCCAAAGCTATCGTCTCGGAGTACACTGGGGAACCCATTTCGTCGATATCCTCTGCTCTCCCATCGGAAAATCCAACTTCAGCAGTTATCCATACCGTAACCAGCTCAGATGGCGACATTCAAACAATATTATCCTCTAGTCAAGCACCTTTGGATACCGGAACAGAGATGACCGTACCTGGAAATCCCACGGAGGGAAATACGGACGCTTCCAAAACTGCGCCAACTTCGACTGCTGCTCTCTCTTCTGCTGTATCCACCACCGACTCGGATGGCCAAACTACAGTCATCTTGCCCTCGAGTTCTTCGGAGACCAACAGTGAAGCTCAGACATTATCTGGATATTTATCTAGTGTTCCAAGCTCCGTCATGGCAGGCACTGACAGTCAAGTTGTAACTGTCTTGCCCTCAAGCTCTTTGGAGACTAACATTGAAACTCAGATGTCATCTGGAGATGTGTCTAATGTTTCAATTTCCGTCATCATAGACACTGATGGTCAAGTTATCACCATCTTACCCTCAGACTCAGATTCAACCAATACGTCGCGTTCGCCACTAACAACAGCCATGATAACCAACTCCGATGGTGCAATCTCGACGATCCTGCCTCCAAACGCTTCGGATTCTAGCCAGATCCCACCGCCCATTCCCTCTCACGCCACCAGTACCCTTGTTTCTATTTCAACAACGGACTATGGTCGACCTTCAGGCACTTCCATCCCCGGCGCTTCGGGGACAACCGCCATACCGTCATCCCTTTCAAGCACAGGACAAACAACCAGGGCTTCTACTGACGGCATTTCAAATATCCCAGCCACTACAAGTTCAGATTCTCAAGCCTCCACATCTACCGTGTCAACTGGAACCAGATTGCTTTCATCAGAAACAGTCGTTACCAACTCAGATGAGATTGCTTCTACTGTCTCACAGTCCGATACCTCAGGTCCAACTGAGAAAACCTCTGAAGTCCCTCCCAGTAACACGGGGAGAAGAAATATGAATGGCCAATCCACGACCCTCCTACCCTCGGAAGGGACTCACTCATCCGCCTCCGAGGATCTTACCGCTTCTACTGGAGTTGAAACAACTGTAGCTCTAGGACAACCCACGTCGATAATTTCTTCAAGCAACCCTCTTGTCTCATCCACGCAAGAGAAAACATTCACTACGGCTGTTGTGTCTAGTGTCACAGTCACTAAGAAACCCTCTACCAATTCTGGAAGTGACGAGACAGTTATCTCCTCATCTGGAGTGGCCAGCACTGTCCCTGATGGCCAGGTGACTACTATATCTCCAGTATCCAGCGGGACCGACACCACAGTACTTCAAACTTCAACTTTGAGTGAGGGTGGTTTTATCATCCCGATAATAACGCCTGTTAGTGAGCCCAAACCAGGAGAAACTAGCAGTATTATCCCGTGTAACATGTGGTTTTTCAACTTCTGTCTGGACTGGGGAGATTTTGTTCTCTTCGGCTGGGGTAATGTTCTTCCACCTGGACCCCAACCACCTGGACCTCCCCCTTCAATTTCCTTCCCCCCATCGATTGGAATCACAGTTGAAGTCAAGGGACCATTACCTGCGTGGCCTTCATACACCATTGGCCCTGATTGAATGCCTACATTCCCGCCAAAGCCATCTGGTACCGACGGGGAGTGTGAGACGGACTCGGCAGAGATATGCCTAACCAGCACGTCGTTTGGGGTTTCTGTAACCGCAATCACAACCATTACAACCACAACACAAGTGCTATCACCGTGTGGGACTGTGTATGGCTGCAAGGTGAACGATGTTAGTGCAACAGAAACGACGGCTTCAACTCAGACTGCAACAGCAATACCTGTTACCTTATGTTGTCTATCTAACGGAAGGCAGAAATTCGACCATGGTTAGTGAGCTAGAAGCAGTGCTGACGGGGCTTGTGGAAGAGCCCGCTGACCTCTACGCTTCAAACACGAACAGTCTAGGAATGAACTTTTGGACTCTGCCTCTAAATCCAGATGAAGCGAACAAACTTCGAAAGGACGCCGGTGTAAGTGTGAATTTTATCTCTGGAAAGTATGAGGACTAATTCAATATCACTTAGGTTGGCTCAGTTATGTTGCAGTGTGGAAGTGATATCAATCCATGCTTCGACCCCAGTACTTCGCTTATGTGGCAAGAAGATGCTGAATCGCAACTGAGTTATGTTTCCTGGCCCAACAAAGTGGACCGGACACCCTTCTCAGATATCAAGGGCCGTTATTATTTCGATGATAGTAATGGAAAAGATGTAGATGTCTGGATCATGGATACAGGCGCTACTATTGAACATCCCGTAAGCATAAACCTTATTTCTTAAGAAGCCAAATGAAAGAAGAAGCTGATGATAGTATGCAGTAGTTCGACCATTGGAGCCTTGACCGCATTGACTGGGTTGTCAAGATTGCCGACTTTGATGGCGTCATCCGCCAAGATGATTCTCAAACGGATCTCCATCACAACCACGTTGGAATTGCACACAGAACGAGCATGCTCGCTGTTATGGCAGGAAAGACACTTGGCGTAGCTAAAAATATCAAGCCGCACCTTGCTCGACTTCCCCGCAGATATTCTTTTGGTGGTGGATTCTCAACCGAAGACTACATCGAGACTCTCGGAGAGATAGACGATCGGATAACAGCTGGCCCCGATGGAAACTTAGCGCTGTCTTGCTCCTAGCACAAATCTATCCTCGCGCGGTATTCTATCGCAAGAAGCCCGGAACTGGTGATAGAGAGCTCATCAACGGTCAACCTATAGATGACTCATTCGGGTGGGAGTGGCGGTTCCATTCAATTCTCCAGAGCCTGATGGATAAGGGCGTTTTAGTTGTTACAGGGTCTGGTAACCTTCCAATATCGGTGATTGACGGGTGGCCGGCCAACTTTGGAAAAGACAAGGCAATTTTGCGTCTACCAGAGCTTCATGTTGTCGGTTCAGTGACACCATCTGGACCAAACGATAAGGAAAACCGTGGCCACAGCTCGGATCTTGAAGAGGGACTGCCGCATGTCTACGCACCTGGCTTTGATGTCGTGGGCGCCAACGGAAACACCTTCCATTGGGAGACGAAGGGTTACTTCAAGTCCACGGCCGGCACATCCATTGGCAAGTCTTTTTTCCTCGTCTCAACAAGTCAGCTCTGATGAAAGCCATGGGAACCGTCGGAAGTTGCTCAAGGGTTATTCTAACAATCATCACTCTAGCATCCTCAATCACTGCGGGACTTGCTGCTAGCTTGGTAAAGCTGGCGCAGCTCGGTGAGCTGAAGAACGATGACGGAACACCTGTACCAGATACTGTTATTGGTATCAGGGGGTACATTTTGGACAAGAGCTGGTCTCGTGGTCCGGAGACTTTCAACGACGGGCGACATGACCGAAACGGCATCTGGTATGGCTTTGACCTCGACCAACGTGCTTGCAAATGGAATCTCAACAACCCATTGAAACAGCGTCGACAAGAAGGCGCTGTATGCGAGATTCCCTTACCCTCGACCACAAGCTCTACCGAAGCGAGCAGTACCACAAGTGAGCAGAGCAGTATGAGTGAGTCAGCTATGCTGACTCTCACAGATGCCCCTGCTGAGCCATTACCACCCCAGACGGAAGTTCATGTGTCGAAACATCAACCTCAACACAGTCTGCCATGGGACCTGGAGGCAGAACAGCCTGTGCAGAATTCCCCTCATGTTTTTCATGGGTGAATGCAATGACGACAAGCGAACCAGAGCCAGAACCGACGAAGACAGAGGTTCCCGAGACACCACTGGCGCTCAAACCCGTGGTGTGTGAAGACGAGAATGATTTCCCTGGACATGGAGATGTTAGCCCTCAATCCCAGGCTGGGTATGCTGAGAGTTTCTGTGGAGGCGATCTCGCTGAGTCAAGGTCCAAGACTCTGGGGCCAGATGATGACGCCATGGAGGAGCTCAAGAGAGATGGCGATGACATCTCATACAATTATTCAATTTCGTGGATAAAGGGATGTAAGACTGAAGTGGATGAGCAGTATATCCAATGGCCCATTGGAGATGAGGACAGGTTCTCGTCTTGTTCGGATATCTTCCAGAGGGCTTATGGAGACTGTAAGAATCCCCCCATTTTTAACGTCGATGTGTGAAATACATTTGTGGTCTTGAAGGCTCTGCTAACTTTGTGGCAGGCAATAATGGTGGAGTGGGAGGATACATTGATGCTGGCTGTCTGAGGTACCCGCTTCATTGGGGCAAAGTGAGTTTGAGTTCTCTCCAGTTAGCAACTTGGAGGAGACAACTGGTGCACCAGAATCCGTGCTGGGGTACAATGTCTATTATAGTATTTAAATGAAGACTCTCGCTGCCTTACCTGTCAGCTGGATAGCTGGTAGTATCTCAGAAGTAGACTTTGTATATCTTGATGCTAGATGAAGTGTGCAATCTAATGTACTTTTGTTATTGCTATTTTGATTACGCTGCAGAAAGCGAATGTTTTAGTTGCAGAATCAGAGATGAAGATATATTTAATCAGAATGGTGAGGTAGCAGTTTAAAATGGGACCGCTGAGCGCTTGGCGATGCTGGGGAGTAGATGGATCTCAAGCGGCATAGTGAATAGGTGCTCCTAATAGGAGGATGTGGATCAGCAAACCGTCAATCCTTCATGGATACAGGCTGGCAATTGGGACAGCACCGGCGTTTCAATGCAGCCAGAGTATCTCGAACCTCTCCAAGACACTGGATTTTACCTAACAGAGCCCCTTGGCGACGCCGTTTTTACGGCTTTTGATTTGGGTGCGACTGGATTTACCTATGACGAAGGTGCGCTAACACGGCGGTTGACCCCGAGGGCTATGGTGATGTTGAACTTTCTCAGTCTGTCTTTACGCTCCGTCTCTGAGACCTAAGTAGTATGCTAACATGCCCACAGTGACACCATGACCGAGCAGGCAAAATCGAACGACTTCGAACGTGACGGGAACAATTTTCGATGTAACATATGCGGGACAACTACTACAAGATTGGATAATCTCAGGCGTCATCAGAGAACCGCCGAGAAGTGCAGACAAGCATGGGAGCGTCAGGGCAAAGTTGCACTTGGAGGATCTCGCACGTGGCCTTGTCAGGAAAGGTTGATCGGCTGGGATGAAGAGGGATGCTGGTGATAGAGTATTGCCTCGATGGGCTTTCTCGGACGGAAATTATGGATGCGACGCAGAGTTAGAGTGGTTATAGACTGTAAAGCGAGTCAGGGAGTTGTTGAAGTGAGGTTGAGTTGTGACTGTCTTGTCAATTGTCGAGTTGGGAAATCGGTAGAAAAGCTTCTACGGCACGAAGTGGCGACAATTAGTTCGCCTTTTACCGCACCTTGTATAGACAAATTAACACCAATTAATTGCTCGTTGATTGTCATTTTCATTTCATCGTTTTCTTGCTTTTGTGCTGCAGTCTGCGGGGACGACGTTATGTCGTCTGGGCTGGGCTTGTCCCGCCCGTTGATACGCCACCAGATTAGCCTAGACATATTCACACTGATAGTTATAGTTATGAGCCGTCGGAGACGCTTCAACGCACGCTTGTGAATGATCCTTATGAGATCTCATTGGCAGGCTCCTAGCTATCAATGCTATAAAAGCTCCTTGAAAACTGCCCTCGCTTGCTTCGTTCCTCAAGGCTCTTTACGGAACAAGCCTGAGAAACAATTATATTATATTGCATTTTATTGTCTAGCGACGATAGCCTGCGGCTTCACGAACCCGCATTTCCCCCGAACTAAAGGACACCGGTCCCCTACGGGGCCCGGCCTGAGAAGCATGGCGCTTGCCTTGTGAGAGTGAAAGAAAGAAAGAAAGAGTCAGACACAAGCACTTGTTTTGTGGAAAGAGAACGATGCTGATAAGTACTGCCTTCCAGGTAGGTGGCGACGAAGACCTGGGTAGGTATCGCCTAATGGCCATGAGATCACATAGTTGGGCCTGTGTGCGAGACCACGATCAGGCTGTGACCTCAGAATTCAGGTTCCACACATTCAGCGAACTGTTCGGTGCTCGCCGATTAGCGAATGACCTAACGCGTCTGCGTTAGGCATTCACTGAAGTACCCGTTAACAGAGCCCATCCTCCTCCACAGTCTCTCGTCTCGGGCTGCTGTGCCCCCAATACTCCACCGCCGGGGCAACATCCTTCCCGGGCTCGCTTATCTAGAAGCGGCATCTTTGACTCTGGTGTCAGAGGCCGGCACGCCATTTGTCATTCGGACGACCAGTGTAGGCCAATTTTTTGCATCATCTCCCGTCAATCAGCTCTTGTCCATAGTTTTGACCGAACAACAGCTTCGCGTTTTCTCTGTAGTCTGCCTCCTGAATTAGCAACGCATCCACAACGCTCCATGCCCCACATCAAAGGTGTGGAGAGGCGGCTAATTGCGGACATGGACGCCGAGATAACGGGCCAACCTGTTCTTACCTCTCACCTCACCTGCTTTGCCTCGCTTTCCACTTCCAACACGGCAGAGCCCTGCGATTGACCTGGCGCAGCTGCACATCCCATTACTCAGTAATCCCATTGGCCTCACAGGCTGCGCCTAGCTACAGGGATCCTTTGCAGCTGCTGAGGCCTCCCCGCACGCAATTCCCGCAAAGATGTTGCTGCCCCCGCGATGTCGGTGATGACAATCCATCGCCGTCCCGACTCATGGATCGGAGGAGAAGCCATATCGCTGATACCGTCATATCGCACAACAAGGCCAACGTGTCCTCTTCTTAGTGAAGATGGCGCGTCGCTGGTTTGAGAAAGTTGAAGCCAAGGTCAAAAAGCGACGGCCGGCCGCTCCCCACCAATCTGCTTTGGCTCCTTCACCACCGACATCTCAGCCAACGCCTTCTCCACCGACCTCGACAGATTCCGACACCTCGCCGCTGCTGACTCTACAAGAGCGACTTTGGAACCAGGCCTACGACGAGCTCAAAGTGAGCGAGCCCAAAGTGGTCGAAGCATACGAGAAGATCCTATCGGCTGAACTTTGCCGAAACGACTCGACCTCTGTTGCCTCTCGACCAACGGAAAACGAGATAGGAAGGACTCGGGAGACAAGATGTAATCAAATGTAGCAGTTGGTCCAGGAAGGACTGGACCGGACGCAAAAGCAAGCGTCCATCAAGCGAGGCATCGACGAAGGCTTGCAAGCAGTTCAAGCGGTGAGGGGAATAGTGGACAAGGCGGTGCATGCCGCTCCAGAAGCCGCCGTCGCCTGGGTAGGCGTCTGCCTTGGACTAGAGGTATATGTGATCAGCTTTCCCAACCGAAAGAGAACGGTGGATGACCCCCGCTAACAGTTGATAGATCCTTTCGAACCCCGTCACCGAGGCACGCGACAATCGCAAAGGCATCGCCTACGTCCTGTCGAGAATGGAGTGGTACTGGAACTTAGTATCCCTGCTTCTCGACGAGAACAAGGCCGAGCAATCTTCCGCGGGACTGCGAGTCCAACTGGAGATGCACGTCGTGCAGCTCTATGAGAAACTTCTGTCATATCAGACGAAGAGTGTCTGCCTTTATCACCGTTACTGGGCTGCCACCATCGGAAGGGATATGGTCAAAATCGATGACTGGGCTGGCCAGCTCAGCGAGATCCAGGAAGTCGAGGCTGCCGTGCAAAGAGACATAGAACAATACAATACTGAAGGGAGCAAGATGCAGCTTCGGAAACTCACCGACGCCGCAAGCGCTATAGAGATAAATCTCCAAGACATCCATTCAGCCATCCAGGACCAAACACAGCAGCAGGAGAAGAGACACCAAGACGATGGGGACAAGCAATGCCTGAAAGACCTGCGCGAGACTGACCCTCGCGATGACAAGACGCGCATCCAAGATACAAAGGGCGGCCTGCTCCGGGACTCTTACCGCTGGATCCTTGATAACGACGATTTCCAGCGATGGCGTGACGATCCGCAGAGCCAGCTACTCTGGATCAAAGGCGACCCTGGCAAGGGCAAGACGATGCTGCTATGCGGCATTATCGACGAGCTGGAGAAGGAACCCGACAATCGCCTGTCCTATTTCTTCTGCCAGGCCACTGAGGCACGACCGAGTAACGCAACGGCTGTGCTGCGCGGTCTGATCTACGTTCTCGTCGACCAACAGCCGTCGCTCATCTCGCATGTTCGGAAGAAGCACGACCATGCGGGTAAGCAGCTTTTTGAGGACGGGAATGCCTGGGAAGCCTTATCCAAAATCCTTGCGGCCATGCTCAATGACCCGAGCTTGGATGGTGCGATCCTGATTGTTGATGCCCTCGACGAGTGCAAAGTGAATCGACTTCAGCTTCTCGACTTGATTGCCAAGCCTTCTCGCGTCAGGTGGATTGTCTCTAGCCGCAACTGGTCGGACATCGAGGAGAAACTCGACAAGGCAAAGCGGAAAGTCAGGCTGCACCTCGAATTGAACAAGGAGTCGATCTCCACTGCTGTCCGCATATACATCCGGCACAAGGTTGACGCATTGGTGGAGCAAAAGCAATATGACCACCAAACACGGGATGCCGTTGAACAGCACATAGTCTCTAGTGCTAATAACACGTTTCTCTGGGTGGCCTTGGTCTTTCAGGAGCTCCAAAGCACAGACATTTGGGACGTACTATACGTCATTAAAAAGATACCTGCTGGTTTGGAAGCTCTGTACGATCGAATGATGCGGCATATCCAAAGCCTGGAGCGCCGGAATCCCGAAATGTGTCAACAGATTTTATCGACAGTTGCCGTGGCCTATCGCCCACTTCGCCTGGAGGAATTGGGCCGGCTCTCAGGTTTACCGTCTAGTATTCAGAGATTGACTGACCGTGTTTCGAAGATCACAAGCATGTGCGGTTCCTTCCTGACAATCAGAGACAACGTCGTCTATATCATTCATCAGTCTGCCAAGGACTTTTTATCCTCAAGCCCATTTCTCTTTCCTTCTGGCATTACGCACCAGCACCATGCCCTCTTCTCGAGGTCGCTAGGGGCTCTGTCAGAAACCCTTCGACGCGATATTTACAGCCTACGCACCCCAGGATTTTCCATCGATCAGGTCTCGCCGCCCGACCCCGACCCATTGTCTTCGATTCGAGATTCTTGCGTCTACTGGGTTGACCATCTCAGTGACTCAGAATCCGAGACGAAGATATGCGGTCACGACCTGCAAGACGGCGTCATCGTCCATGACTTCTTCAAGAAGAAGTATCTGTATTGGCTAGAATCTCTCAGTCTGTTACACAGTATGTCAGAGGGAGTCATGGCGTTGTACAAGCTCGAGTCTTTAGTAGTAAGTTGCTATAACTATGCCTACACTGGAGACGGCCTAACAAGTTCACAGAGAAACTCGGAAGAGCGACGGCTGGCAGAGCTGCTGCGAGATGCGCGCCGCTTTATTCTTTCCTACAAATCGGCGATAGAGATTGCTCCATTGCAGGTCTATGCGTCAGCACTGGTGTTCAGTCCCGAACACAGCCTCATTAGAAAGCTCTTCCAGAAGGAAGAGCCGGGTTGGATGATATCGAAACCAAGGACGGGAGCGAATTGGAACGCTTGCCTGCAAACACTCGAGGGCCATAGCGCCGCGGTGAGGTCAGTCGTGTTCTCGGCGGATGGCCAGCGGATCGCATCGGGGTTGTATAATGGTACAGTTAAGATCTGGGATGCGGCGACGAGTGAATGTAAGCAGACACTCGAGGACCATAGCGACTGGGTGAGGTCAGTCGTGTTCTCGGCGGATGGCCAGCGGATTGCATCGGGGTTGTATAATGGTATAGTTAAGATTTGGGATGCGGCGACGAGTGAATGCAAGCAGACACTCAAGGGCCATAGCGACTGGGTGAGGTCAGTCGTGTTCTCAGCGGATGGCCAGCGGATGGCATCGGGGTCGGGCGATGGTACGGTCAAGATCTGGGATGCGGCGGCGGGTGAATGCAAGCAGACATTCGAGGCCGGGAGAGTGTTAGCTCACCTTTTTTTTCGATCCCATGACCAACACTCGTCTCTTTACTGACATTGGACTTCTGAACCTGGATCTCCCGGCTCTACCGCCTGCTATCGATAATCAGTCGACTGACACAACCTTACGGGGTGTTTGCCACTCTGGTTGGGGTATAAGCACCGACGGTATATGGATTGTAAAAGATGGAAAAAATATGCTTTGGCTACCTCCGGAGTATCGAGTGGAGGAATCCGCTGTGGTGGGATCAACGGTCGCTATCGGCTGTCGTTTAGGTCGTGTATTGGTGATAAAGTTCTCTTAGAGCGGTTGGTTGTGTCTGATTCTACTCGTGAAGACATAGCTTCAGAAGCAGGCAGCCCGGCTAGCAACTATTTCCTACCTTAGCCAGCCAGCCCTGCATTCACTGAGCTTCAAGTGTGCTATAGGAAAACACCATCGTTATTTCTTTCTCTTTATTTTTTTTTCGCTTTGATCTGGGAGGGTCGTAGGGCCGAGCAAAATTTATGTTAGAAGGAACCGAGGCATTCTTATCGTCTAGATCAAACGAGACCTGTTTAGCGTCAGGAATCAAGTGATCTGTGGTTTCCTTTACATTGGAAAACATCGTCCATTCTGTGGATGAAGATTTCGGTTGGTTAATGCTTTATTTTACATTGAGACAGAGGCTGACGGCTGTGGATAAATAAATCTTGCTTACCGGGCGGCTCCGGTTTTCTGGCCGTCCGGGGCGCCCATTTCGGTCGCGAGCGGAGAGCGGTTGTTCCAACTCGACCCCGTCATTAGGTGCTTATATCACACCCCATCGATCGAGTCCTTGGCTCGTTTAAGGTACATCCCACTCATCTCAGGTCCCCTGACCCAGAAGAGCATGGTGATATTAACTTCTCCTACGATCCTTGAGTTTCGTACAGTAGTGCACTTGCAGACCCGAGCTGCCTCGTTCGGGGAACCGTTGAGCAAAACGCCGATGAAACTCCACCTACGTAAGCTGCTCGTCTTCCTTCAGTTGTATGAGGAAGCTATCTTCATCGTCTGAATACTTTGCCCGTCTTACTGGAGCTCGCTTGTTTGTTTTTTCCGTCGTAACTGAGCGGGTTGAATCAGGGATCACACTGGTAGCACGCGGATGATTTGTGCATAGGGGCCACTTAAACTGGAATTGAAACGTCGTCTTGTCATTTTCAGTAATGCGTTTTATTAAAACGGCAAAATGGTGAAAATCGGAAAAGCGGAATAAGGAACCGCAGCTCTGGTTGTGGGCTTGTCTAAGTAACCTGAAGAGCCCCGGAGTTGTACGGAGCAATTCCGAGCGGTGCACCCTTGGTTAGTAAGGCGTAGAGCACTAACTAGGCGGTTCTGCGCCAATACTCAGCTGAAAGTGCTCGAGACCGGGGCGCTGAACGACGTCAGGGAATGCTGAACTCTACAGTCCCCTAGCGTCAAGTTCTGTATTCCTTAATATCAAGGATTCACGACTGACCTAAGCTGCTAACAGCCAAGAATATGGCAAATCGCGTGCACCATATGTATGTGAAATAAGTCAAAGTCGGGCAGGACTACGTCTAGTTCGTCAATCGGATCTGCATATAAGTATGACTTTGAGGTAATTGAGGCACGTGTCTGACGAGGTACTTGCAACACCTGGCCTGCTTATATCGGTACTCTCCTCATGAGCTTGGTGGGTATTTATACTGCAATTTTAACGGAACCCCACGGCACAATGTCCTAAGGACGAGGAGACCTACGTGAAGGTATTGAAGCTACAGAACGAGGTCCATAAGGAGAAGGATCCGATACTCCTCTAACAATGCAAGACCTGGTCGTTGCCTGTAATAGCCGTGGTCGGAGTGACGATTGTAAGAGATAGCAAGTGTGCCATTCACGGATCGAGGTATTTAAGGGCAACGGGAGGTCTAGAGGATCATCATCATAATGACGAGCAGGAGGATGACCTTCGACACAGACTGAGCTTCAACAGCAGGAAGGAACGAGACCTCCCAGTTGCAGCTAGCCTGTCTTTCTTTTCTAGTTTTCTTTCGACATGTCATTAATTCCTTAATTACACATCCATTTCTTTGACATCAAAGTCACCTCTCAAAAAGAGGACCCTCCACTTAAGTCAATCCACCTACGTCCTTGACCTTCTGGCATGACAGCTAGACCTGTGACTGCTATCGACCCAGACGCCTTGCCAACATCAGTAGTCCAGGTAAAAGGTGGATAAAGCACCTAATGAGATGCTTATCTGTCTGCTGTGATCTAATTGGGCTGTCATTGACCCGAACGGCCGAGCAACGGGCTGCCGTGTCTCACCCAGAAGGGGTGGGACAGTCACACCTTCTTGAGATCACCAACTGGGACAGTCACCGATTTGGGTGTGGTTTTCTGTCAGTCCCTCGAGGTCGTTTCACTACCCATTGCATACCTTGTCTATGCCCTAAGTACCCCCAACTCAGCCTGTTCAACCTGATCGCCGCTAGTCATATGTTTCACACCACCTATTCTCACGTGACTACCTTACGCCTAGGTGTTCCAACTGTCACGGGCCTTGCGGCTGTGCCGCAAGACGTACTAGGCTCGTGCGCGCCAGGGATGAGAAATCGTTCCACAGCTCAGGGGCACTTAGGAACTTCTTTCTTTCTTTTTCATCTTTGATGTAAATGGCATCCTGGACTAGATAGCTGGAATCCAGCCACTAGAGGCCGTTCACACCAACAGAGCCCAATTTAACAGGAACAATCTGCCTTCCCTGGAACCCGCTTGTTAAATAGTCTTAGCGAGAGGGCTAGCAAAGACTGTGATATTTAAAGCGAGTAATCTTTTGTATAAATTAAAAAAATAGAAAAAAAAGTCGTACGTCTTGAGGGAGATAGCAGCGGACGAGAGACAGACAAATGTCTGCACGCAACTCGTGGTCTTGTAAAGCTTTACATGCCATGCGTCTATAATATGTGTAGTACTATCAAATAGAAACGGACTTTACCTTCATCCACATCGCGAATTGATATAAA
This sequence comes from Dactylonectria estremocensis, assembly GCA_020744375.1. Lineage (NCBI taxonomy): Eukaryota > Fungi > Ascomycota > Sordariomycetes > Hypocreales > Nectriaceae > Dactylonectria > Dactylonectria estremocensis. The sequence continues at coordinate 221,341 of JAGMUU010000038.1, forward strand.
TCGTAGTCCAAGTCACACGAATATTAAAACTCACGCAATCCAATGTAAGCCAAGCCACAGCTTGCAACAGCAGTCGCATTTTGTATGTAGCACCTTAGGGTTAGGGTTAACGGCTAGCGAAGGGTTAGAGCCAGATGGAAGGAAAAACTGCGGGGGGTGGTACATATGTATGTTCAAGCCAAGACTGTATAAAAATTCCCTCACTGCGGCATACTCTGACCACATCCGCGTTCTCGTCGATTCATGATTCATGCTCTCTATTCATTAAGACGTTATTTATTTCCCTGGAACGATTCCAAATGACGGTACTAGCCATAATCCCAAACCAGATTCTTTGCTAACTCTGCTGCTCAGTCGGACTCTGCCTTCCCTCCCGCTATGTCGGCTCCGTCTCTGGGGCCAGTCCCAGAGCATCTCCGTACTGGCACCACCACTCGTGGCGACCTAATGGCCAAGCAAATCTTGGCTATGATTGACGCTGATATCACCCGTGCACGGCGTTCCTATGGTCGGGGAACCTGGGGGTATACCGTCCTCCGCACTGTCTATACGCCTGATTCTGACCGCCTCTTCCCCGAGGCAATGGACCACTTAAAGCGGTGGGTCTTGTTCTACATTGACAGAGGCCGTTTTTCCTGCTTCGGTGAACGCGGCAATGAAGTTATGGCTGAGAATCCAGAGAGGGTAAATGAGGTCATTCGTCGGCTGCATCTTGATGTTATTGAAGACAGAGAGAACCTCGATGTTGGACCCCTAAGCTTTAATAGCCCAGAAGCCTTTTATCAACTCGAGAAGTATTATCGGCAGACTATGAATGCAGTTAGGGAGGAAGTCGAGTCAGCTGAAACTGGTCGATTCTCCGATTGCTTAATCGTTGATGCTAAAAGTCTAGCGTCCCTACAAATACTCTTTCGAAACCCGCCAGTTCCGCGTAATCCAGACACGTTAGAGGAGCTGCAGCAGCTAAAGAAGGCAGGAAGAGGCTCATGGTTGTGGCTTTTGGACAGTAAGAATACGCGGCGTCACCACGCGGGGGCTGTAGTTGACGGCCTTGACGAGTCTGCCGTTGGCTTTATGAAGATCGAGACAGGTATGATCCACCAAGCTTGGTATGCGAGGTCAATGTCGTGGAGTCGTTACGAATTCTTTCTTCCAACTAAAACACACGAAAATGGAGAGGTTTACTTGGACTATTGGTAATATATGTCTCCTATGGCAATTGCTTGTTGTCGCAGGATTCCTTACGGCAGCTGAGGGAACCAGTCAGTAGTTATGATATCCACTTCGCAAACCCACAACAGGTATTCTGCCTTTGAATACAATGGTGAGCCCATAGCTGAGACCAATTTGAAGTCTTGAACAAATTCTTCAACGAAATCCTTCGCCAGGGATTTCATTAGTCGCAAGTGCACTTTTAGCCACGCATCGAAATGGTCAACAGCGTATACCCACTCATTTTAGGCGGCGAGATGGCGTCCCTCGGCGCGGTGAAGTTCCTCTCTGATCTCGTTGACGACTATTCTCGACCTGTCCCTAACATTGGGCGTATTGTGAAAATTCATGGCAATGAAGCGGGACCGGTTGGACGGTGGATTGACAAGGGGGTCGGGAGCGGACTTCAGCATCCGAGGGGGCTATGGGTCGAGAGTTTTAAAATGGAAGTTGGTCGCAGGAGGCGACGCAGGAGGGAGATGATCATCACGAACACTGTGAAGGAACGAGACCTTCTGGTAGTCGGACGAAAATGACCTTTTTACTTTCGAGATTGTATTATTATTCTTTTTAATGAAATCCTCTTCCAATGCATCATTGTCTTGCCCGTTGCCGCAAAAACCCTCTTTTCCCTCATGCTGGTGTCGCATATCCGTCCATCTCAAACCCTCACCGCACTCTTAGGCTGCAAACCGACATTCAAGCCTTGCCACCTTCCGCAGCCAAAGACCCATTGGATAAAGCGTCTAATTAGACACTTTTCTATCCATCTTGAAGTCCTTGGACTGTCTACCTCAAAAGCGGTCGTACTGCTAGCAGCCGCCACCTACTCAGTTGGAGTAGGCTGGACACCTTCCTCTGCGACTCGCCCCCGACAATTGGGGGGGCTAGCTATCCAATTGGGGTGTGGTTATTCTCGGCCGCTGTGGTCGTTTCAATATATACCTATTTGTTAGGTATTTGTCAAGTCAACGACTTTTTGCTTGGTCAATCGCCCCCCGTGAGGGACGAACGGGGCCGAGCTTGACGCGATGTCACGAGACCCTCCTAGTAGAGATAGAGGGGGACAGCGGCGTCATGATCTATCAATGTGGCGCACGGCTATTGACCCCACTTATTAGAAGCGACGGCTTGCAGTTCAAAAGAGTCTATCCCAGCCTAACGCTCACTAGGAATGATCTGGGGAGCCCTAGAGCCCTACAAGATAAGCAGGCAAGCCACTGGATGAAAATCCAATCTTAAAGTGCTCTTCGCATCTACGTTATACCTGCGTTCCTTGATTAGATAGATCGCTGTGCCTGTCAACCTGAGTTTCGATGCGTAGTATCCTTTTGACTGTGGTAAGGCTACACTTCACCCATAGTCCCCATAGAGGCCCGGAAGATCAGCGGTACGCTGGTAGACTTCAAAAGACTAAGTGGCTATGCTGAGGGTTATGTATTTTGACGTAGATCTCTACTAACCGTAACTTCTAACGCCTCATAAAACAGGTGGGGCCTCTTACACCTCGTCTTACTCCATTTCGTTGGTTTGAATCCCTGCTACTAGCGTAAGTGTAGCCTTACCACAGTCAAAGGGATAGTGGGCTGGGCGGCCTACGAATGAGCAGCTCGAGTCTCTGGCCGAATTCTATCACCAAAGAACCCCCAACGAGTTCACCAATCTCTATCCACACCCTATCAGGGGCTGGAACCCCGACATGGCTATTGAAGAGAAGCAGCGCAAGGTAGGGGAGTTTATTGGTATCCGATTTTGCGACTCGCGCACACAGAAGACAGATGAGGATATTATGGCAGAGGTTCGGCAAGCAGCGGAGAAGCAGACCTGGAGAAAGTTTTATTGACACATAACTATGACGGTTCGGCTTCTGTGGACCGTTCCAAAGTAGCATGTATCCCAGTCTTGGAGGAAAATTCCAGATCTGGGAGGGTTCGGGTTGAGTGCTTGCTGGTCTCGTCCTCAGCCCGGCATGTTGCCTTAATCTACTAGATTTCTATTTCACCCAATAGCAATGCATACGACAAAGTACACCTTAGATTCCTTGGTCATCAGTGGAAGGATTCCCAGACACGCGAGACCGACATATTGCTCGCATTGTGGCCGAATACGATCCGCTGCATGCCCATTTTGTGCCTCCCCAGCCATCGCGAATCTTGTGAAGACCTTGCGCAATGAAACTTGTGTACTGTGTAAACCGTACATTTCTTAATAACCTCCGGAATAATGCTGTGCCCTCTTATAGTATCGATAAGGCCAAGTAGCAATGCGCATCGTCCACAAATAGCACCTAAGTTATCTAAGATCTAGCGAACCAAACTCCAGACGTCATCATAAGCAAATTAGTTTGTACAAGTTGAGGAATTCATTAAAGACAAGGACATAGTCAGATAGCCAAAACGATTGTCCCCTGCATCCACTGCCGCCAGCCATGCTGCCGCACGCCACTTCGCGCGGGCAATATCAGGCCCAAAGCCAGGCTAGGGCAGAAAGCGTAAGAAGGGGCTTGAGGAACATCTGCCCATTGGCTAGACGAGATCCACAGACGAGATCCAGATCCAAACGCTTTGCGACGAAGATCTCCTGACCGGGCACGAGCTGGTGGTGGAGAGATGTAGCGGCATGGGCCACCCCGCGACCCATAGTCAGTTGTGAATGCTGGCCGGCTGGTCCAGGATCGAGCTCCCCCACAATGCAGGCCCCGACTTGACGACCCGCGGCGGCCAAGTCACGAAGCTCTGTGCGGTACGATGCAAGTGAGGCCGGTCATGACCGTGTCGCGACGCGTCAGCGCCATGCTGCTCTCGTACTCGACTGGCTGGGATGGAGAACGGAGAACTCTATCGACAGTTTCGCTAGCCCGAACGCGTCGGTGACGAGGAATCAAGAACTCAAGTACTTGACTCTGCTGCTGCCTTGAAGAATTTGTCCATAAGCAGGTCCCTTGACGAGACGAGACACAAAAATAACGCATGATTGATGAAGAGCGTGTGGTGCCGCCCTACTGTGCAGCATGAGAACGATATTATTGGGCGAGAGGTGCCCACTCAGCTGCAAGTAATCGCCCGCGGTCAAGGGGGTGTCCTCAGCAGATAACGGATCACGAATCCCTCCCCCCCCCCGACTTCTTTCTACCCAAATTTACCCAACCGCTTTTTGTTTGAGCCATAGTCGCAGTGTCGTGGCTTCTTTCATAATCGTTATTCTTTTTGCGGTACTGTACGCTCTGTTAATTGAACTTCGGCGCATATCCTAAAATCCCACTGAACCCCCGCAATTAGAGGGGACAAGTTGCGCCGTCAGGTTGGTTGTTGTGCTTAGCGACCACAGCAGTCTGCAGGCGGATCCAACTTGTCCAGGTGGAGGCAAGTGATCTTTCTTAGAAGCCTCGGCGACCAAACACTAATCGTCCTTCGTAGCTCGCCTTGCCTCTGGGTCATCCTGCGAGCGAACATGTCTCAACCTAACGACTACACAATCGGCTGGATATGCGCCATAAGAACGGAGTACGTTGCTGCACGAGCATTTCTCGACGAGGAACATAAAGGACCGGGAGCTGTGTCGCCTAATGACAACAATGCTTATACACTAGGCAAAATAGGGGAGCACAATGTCGTTATTGCTGTCTTACCCGACGGTCAATACGGCATATCCTCTGCTGCAAGTGTCGCAAGAGACATGATGCACAGCTTTCCTAATATTAGAGTTGGTCTGATGGTCGGCATTGGGGGCGGTGCGCCAAGCAAAAAGCATGACATCCGTCTGGGCGACATTGTGGTCAGCGCTCCTCGAGAGGGGAAAGGGGGCGTATTCCAGTACGACTTTGGCAAAACCATTCAAGATCAGAGCTTCAGGCCAACTGGGTTTCTAAATCAACCTCCAGCTGTCCTTCTTACAGCGGTGACTGTAATTAGCGGCCGGTACGAGAGCGATGGCCACAGTCTTGAAGAGGAGATCAACGATATTCTCCGAAAGAAGCCAAGACTGCAGAAGAAGTACAGCCGGCCAGACCCGAGCAGTGACAGGCTGTATCAGTCCGGAGTCGTGCATCCTGTGGATGACGACTCAAGCTGCGTGGCAGCCTGTGGTACTGACCTATCCAGGCTGATACTGCGATCCAAACGGACTCAAGACGAGGATAATCCGGCAGTCCACTACGGCGTTATTGCCTCGGGAAACCAGCTGATGAAGGATGCTTCAGTTAGGGATAAGCTTGCCGCGGAAGAAAACATTCTATGCTTTGAAATGGAAGCGGCGGGGTTGATGAACCACTTTCCTTGCCTAATTATCCGCGTTATATGCGACTACTCGGATTCCCACAAGAACAAGGAGTGGCAGGGCCATGCAACAATGGTGGCTGCTGCATATGCGAAGGATCTTCTCTGCCAAATGGCTCCAAATAGGGTTGAAGCTGAAAAGAAGATTGGCGACATTCTATCTGGTAATTCCAAGGCTTAGAATCCTGCTACTAATATATGTTAATCCTATATACAGGCCTCCAAGACGTTGCAGAAGAGCACCGGGACATTGCAAAGGAGCAGCTCCAAGCCAAGAAAGATCTAGCCAAGGAGAGGCTGTCTAAAGAAGAACAAAAGTGTCACCAGCTATTCCACCTCACAACCGGCAGCAGGGACGCCACATACGAGTGGTATAAAGACCGGGTGGAAGAAAGGGTCGAGGACACGTGCCTGTGGTTCCTGAAGCATGAGCACTTCCAGATGTGGTTAAAACAGGACTCTGGCCCCCTGCTAGTCACGGCTGATCCTGGCTGTGGAAAGTCAGTGTTGGCCAAGTACCTGATCGACCACGGCTTGCCACGATCGACAACTATCTGCTACTTCTTCTTCAAAGACCAAGACCAGAACACCGTCCGGCAAGCGCTTTGCGCACTGCTTCACCAACTCTTCTCTCTGAAGCCGTCCCTGATCGAACATGCTATGTCGCAATTCCGCAGGGATGGGCAAGCTTTAATCAACTCTATAGAATCCCTCTGGGAGGTTCTACGAAACGCTATAAAAGATCCACAGGCAGGACCTGTGATCATGGTCCTTGATGCCCTAGACGAATGTGCCAAATCAGAGTTTGCGGACCTGATGCGGAATGTGGAGAGCCAATTCCGCAATGACCAACTGGACCATGGCAAGTTAAAGTATCTTCTAACATGCCGCCCGTATGACCAGATCGTGTCCAAGTTCCACGGCCTATTAGACGCTTTTCCAAATATCCGTATACCAGGAGAGGAAGAGTCAGAAACGATCAGCCAGGAGGTGAATCACGTCATTACGCGCCGGATCAATCAGCTGTGGAGGAAGAAGTGCCTCTCGCCCCAAATCAAGAGCCACCTGAAGAAAAGACTACAGGAGACTACTCACCGCACTTATCTCTGGGTATACCTTGTGTTCGACTACTTGGAGAAGGAATACTTTAAAAAGACAGTAAAAGGGGTCGAGTCCACCATTGGAACACTTCCGAGGAGTATTAATGAGGCATATGAGCAAATTCTTAACAAGTCGAAGGAACATGCAATGGCTCGGAAGGCCTTGAGTATCATCTTGGCTGCGAGTCGGCCGCTAACAGTTTCAGAAATGAACGTTGCCGTGAATATAGACGCCACATTACAGTCTATTCACGACCTCGACTTAGAGGACGACGAGGACTTCAAGTCGAGTCTCAGATCTTGGTGTGGATTATTCGTCTCAATCCATCATAGCAAGATTTATTTCCTTCATCAAACTGCTCGCGAGTTTCTCCTCGCAGATTTGACATCGCCTACAACTGTTTCATCAGAGTTGCACTGGCATCACTCCATCACTACCTAAGACGCACACGCCGTTCTTGCAGAGCTTTGCGTGCTCTATCTGAAGTTCTTCAACTCCAACGTTAATCTACCGATAGATACAAATAGGGAAGCCGGCCACTCTTTCGATAAACATGCCTTCTTAGATTACTCGGCCCAGACTTGGGGCGCTCACTTCCGCGAGGCTGGTATCAACGATGATGCCGCTATTATACCCTTTGCTCTGAGAATTTGTGATCCGGATTCAAACAGCTACACGGTATGGTTTAAAATTTATTGGAAGACTACAAGGATGAGGACTACCGAGTATTTTACGGATCTCATACTAGGATCGTACTATGGCCATCGTGCCATTGTCAAGCTACTTCTCGAGAAGGGCGCCGACATCGAGGCGAAGGACAGCTTTGGTCGGACGCCGCTATGGTGGGCTGCCGCGAACGGGCACGAGGCCATCGTCAAGCTGCTGCTCGAGAAGGGTGCCAACATTGAGGCCAAGCACCGTAGTTGGACGCCGCTATGGCAGGCCGCCGAGGATGAATATGGTCAGACGCCGCTATGGCAGGCCGCCGCAAACGGGCACGAGGCCATCGTCAAGCTGCTGCTCGAGAAGGCGCTCAGATTGCGGGCGGAAGCTGATCTAAGGTGAACGCAGACAATACCTGCTTACTTTTTTAGGGCTTATTTTTGCTCCCACCAAGTCACTCCGTATATCTACAGTCCATATCCACCATCTTCATAGTGTGTCACCTGGTCCATGCTCCCAATCATTCTTTTTATGTTTAGTTAAATAGGAAAATGGTTTCATACATAACTGTACATGGCAACAGATTTCATTGTAAATAGCGGACTTTGGCTTCCCTAACCTCAATCGCGAATGCAGGCTGTACACTGTGCACATGTAAAGTGTGTTGCCGCATATCCAATTACCCCTCCCCCAGGTGTGTCCTGATGGAAGAGATTTGTGTGACGATTACGAACGCACCAAAAGGTAAGGATCCCTACTCTTTGGGCTCGCGTTATCCATCTCGATAATTTGACCATCCATTCTGGGTCTCCGGCTATGCAAAAAACTTAAATGGCGCACATCTATTTACCTTTCTGACAATTACTCCTTGATAGAATGGCCCCCAACCCAGTGCCTCTTGCCATGCTAATCCATGTATATATCCATTGAATGAAAGACTGCAGCAAGTGTTAGTACTGCTCTTACTAAGCCACTCAGTACATTTACTTGGATAGCCGACAAATAACGCCCGGCTCAACAAATACCGAACCTATATGGCCAGCCAGATTGGGGCCAAGCTGAGAGCATGTGTACTTAAGCTTCGGGTAATACACAAAGCAAGGGGACCCCCAGTTCTACTCGCGGCAGAAGTAGACCTTGGGAGCAGCTGTCAATACCAGAATTTGGAGGTGAGGGGAGCCTTACCATCCCATCATGACGCTTATCCGGATTGTATTCAGCAGGCGTAGTCCCCAGGCGAGCCTTAAGCTCCTCAGGAGCTATCAGCTCATGCTCAGTAATGTCTATTAATGCGAACAGACATGATTGAAAGAGAATAGAAATGGCCAGGGCAGTATAGGCGAGTTTCAGTTTTCAGTTATTTAGATTATGACTTGGTAGTGCTCAATTGAACATTTACTGAATTCTGTTGGATCCGATACGGGCAATTCAATCAAGCAGATAGGGATCAATACAGTGGAGCTAAAAGGTAATGATATTGATGTCTGATGATGTTCCTTGTTGCCTCTGGCCCCTCTTCTTGTGTCAGGGGTTTTTAGGTCAATCTCACACCCTATGACTAAGATAGGATATTGATGTATTAGAGGGTTGTTCTTATCCGGGCCTTATTCCTCCACCCGAGGGTCAATCCAACAGATTCTTATATACTTTTTCCATAACGTACTTGATAAGCGAGTACAACAAACAAGTGAGTGCAACACTTTAGGATTTCTTAGTATTTACACTTTAAAATCTAATTTCTTTAAAAGTTTCTCTAAAATTTAAAATAAACTTAAAATAGCTGAAACTTTAATATAAGATTTATTATAAATAAAATATTAAATATAAATTTTTTATAGATTTTTAAAAAAAGTTCTTTATAAGCTTAATTAAAAAAACCTTATTCGCACTGTACAATTAGCTATATTTATATAAAGGACCTTTTTTAGAAATCTAAAAGAAATACTATATAGTTTTCTTTTTAGTTAAATAAATAAAACTAATTTCTTTATATTTTTATAAATTATATAGCCTGTTTTAGAAAATTTAAAGTTTGCTCTTTTAGCTGTACAGTATAAGTGTTGCACTCACTTATTTGTTGCACTCGCTTATCAAGTACGTTATGTGTCACGACGTGTATTTAAGTAGCTGGGCGTGTACATAGCGTGTGACTGCTATAGCAATATCCTTTTAGCTGCTTCTGCATAAAGGATGTAGAGGGACTCAGAGCGGAGATCTGACGCAATCAAGAACATACATACATCCAATCAGAGACCTCACACAATAAGAGGTCGTAACAATATGTTAAGCACCAGCCAATTAACAGAAGCTTCTAGAGAGGGAATAATACTGAAAGCTGGTTTAATAAACTGTACCAAACTGGAAGTAGATATAATTAGATAGCTAATAGAGTTGGTGATGCACTCTGAAAGCTAGCTGATAACAATTGGCTGAATCTTAGCACTACTGGGGACCTCGGAAATGTAAGGATTGGTCTTTCATTCGCCATCCACCTTAAGCGCCTAAAACAAACCCACAGATCTTAATCAAGAAAACACAGCTTAGTTTAACAAAGGGAAATGTTTAAAGGTTAATCTCTACCGCCAAAAATGAGGCATCTTTTGCAGAACCTTACTAATAACATGTCTAAGCCTAGCAACGTCGATCGAAGTAACTGGAGGACCAAGTGTGGGCAGCGCCTGGCGGAGCATATCAGTACGAGTCCACGCAGACCTACACAGAGCAATGCTAAATTCATCAGATGATAGCTTGGACCTTACAATAGACCCAGCAGATGTCCGCCTGATACCGAGCGACGAAGATCCCTATCGATGGAAACGGGGTTCCGAGAAGGAGTATCTTTTCGAGAAACACCTCAGTAAGCTCTCCGTCGGACCGCTTATGGAGCTTTGCAAAGGAGTGGGGTCGTCTTTCAGGCGGTACGCCCGTCGGTAGATATCAGCAAGAAGCCTTGGAACAAAAAACAAGATCTCAGAGATGAAATCTCCAAACTTAAGGAGGAAAGACCTGAGATCATGCAGCTCGCAAAAAAGGAAAGGTCTGAGAAAATGCTCGCAAAAAGGCACGGCGGAAAGTACAAGCGGGAGTACTGCGAACTGAGGCGGAAGTACCATAAGCAACAGCAGCTACTTGCTAGATATAAAGGCCTGATGACGGACTTGCTAAGGGACTGCGAATCTATTGAATCACCTTCGTTACCCCGCCGCTACGACAAGTATTGAATTAATTGTGTAGTAGAGGATAGGTAAAATCCTGGTCTTAGTCTCTACTAATGCTTTAAGACTTGTCTCGTGCCTGCAAAAGTCATAGTTAAATAAGAGTCATGTATGTATGCCTAAATGGACTGCGAAACTTTACAGAAATGGAAAAAGCCACGGAGATAGGAGGAAGTAGTCCGCCATATGCTTATAGAAGGCGAGCAGTGATCCTGGGGCTTCGTCTTGGCCCATAGCTGCTCAGCTGTGCCATTCCATCCACAACACTTCTCTCTTATCCGTTCGTCATTTGCTCTCCTACGCTTAGCATAGCGTTCCCATCTTTTTCTTCTCTCGTCCCTATCCGCCCTCACGCGACTTCCAGACGAAATCACAATGTCAGTATTGGCATTGATGTTAATCGCGACTCCTACTTCAATAACACCATGATAGTCTTCAGGGTAGTCGGCATCGTCTGCCTCCATACCATCACCCATATTGTGGGAGGTGGACTGAGGGTTCAGGTCTTAGGAATCCGAGCCTGAGTAAAGGAGTTTGTCATCGTGATGCTTGAAGTACCAATGTTAAGCTACTGTCGCTTGTACGTGGTGCAAAGATGCTCGTACCGGCGCTGAACCATGGTTGACTGGGTACGAGGAAGGGGATGTGGAAGGAAGATAGGCATGTAATGCCTTGATTCCTTGCACACGTTCCGCAGCGGTGCCGGAGTTGCGTTTTCTGTTTTCTTGGTTAAAGAAGGCGAGTATTATGCTTTCAGGTGTGTGGAGTCGGCTTTCTGCCTTCCATTTCACGCTCAATACATAGTATGTTCATCTCAAATCCTCCAACCGATTGATGTTGACTGCCTTAAACCACTTAAAGTGGCATATGGGCGGCTACTTGAGCGTTTAATGAGGTTGCAGATTACCCATATCACCAGGTTCGACTTCCTAGCCGTATTCTATGTAGGATTTGATGATGCAATAATAGGAAAAGAAACATTGAGGGAGGTTTCTGGGGCATTGGGCTTGTTCTTTATGATCTAGAAGGTGTAGTTTCTTGGTTGGACTTGCAGTTACGCCCCCCATCGCCTGTTAATGGAGGTCTTAACCTCCCTGAATTTTGGGTTCCTCAGACGCTAAACGACCCAATTGAGGCACCCCACAAACTGATTTTATTAAAAGTTGAATCTACTATCCCTAAGGGAGCTTTCTAAGGCCAAAATGCACCAGATGACATTATTGAAGGCTGAGATCGATACACTTCGACAGGCGAGTTCGACACTTGACAAACCACGCCGAGCTAGAAAATCACGTCTCCGACATGGAGGGAACATCACTCTAGCTGAGGGATAAGAGCTACGAGACTAGAGAGATATTGAACAGCAGATAAGGCAGGAAACGTGGAAAAGGGGTGGTAGAAAAATGTTCACTGAGACGAGGCAACCGTGCTGTGGAACATGCGGCAACATAGGCATAATGCACGCACATGCAAGAAAGATGTACAGAGAAAGAGTGGTAATGGCTGCTAGCGCTAATGCTACGGAATGTCGCAATGCCGCTACGGCAAAAGGGAATGATCACTCCTCTTGCTGGTAGCGTTATTGTGGTCCATATCTCCGTCTGACACGGAAGATGACCTTTGGCTAAGCTGGTGATAGACAATCTCTTAAGGAGACTAAGACTGGTGAAGTGTCCACTGCTACCTATTCCTATGTTCGGGGGGCTGTAGTAGGAGCGGGAGCAGAAATGGGAGCCATGGACATAGCCCCTGGAGGCTGGTACGCTTCAGTGACGGAACTCTGGGCCGCAGTAGCCTTCACCTCCTTCTCCTATTGGGTAGGAGCGCAGCAGCTACACAAGTAACTGGTATAGCGGTCGCTCATGCCGTTGTCCTTGATCCCGAATTGTTCATGGATCTGTCTTCGCTTCATCAGAGTGTAGCTGTTTGTGATAAGTCAGAGTGCGTGAAATCAATGGAAACAATATTGGTATTTACACCCAACTACAGCCAGTCATACACTAGATAGTGCAGAAGATCGTGCAATCACAGTTACAACTCTCAGCCGTCTCCATTGTTGGGTCACGTATGCGGTCCGAGGTTTGTCCAAGCACTATATCATCTCACGTTAGCTTCTCGTCGGAGGTATCGCTAGTTCCTGGCCGGCGTAGCCATCTTTTCTTTTCCGAGAAGAATGGAATCGAACCCTAGCTCAAGGGACAAACTCACATATGCAAGGCATATAGGTGCCGAGTAAGTCGGTGTTGTAAAGACCATAGCTGTAGAGGTCATTGGACCACTCTTTTTTCTGGAGGTCGAGCCCCTGAGAGTTTTGATATGCCATCTTGATTAACCCGATCAAACAAGGATCAATTTCTAGGCAATTTGAGAGACCTGGAAAAGGCAGACACGGAAAGAAACTGGAGTGAAGTAACAGTGAGATGATAGATAGGCTCTCCCTGTCTTTTAAGCAAAGGATCTTAATAAATGGGTGGAAAAGCGAGAAAATGAGGTCTCCTAATAGATATGCATGGAGCAACGTAAATTCTAGCCGTTCATGTTATGCTTGGAAAGTTGCTGCTATATTATTTTGATATGTAGTGTCCTCAGCTGGATCGGGTGTAAGTCACATGTCTTGTCAGCAAGACATAAAAAGGTCAGGGCAAGACACTACATCCCTATGACCAATAGCAGACGATGCACCAGGTGGTGAAGACAACATACCCCTATAGCTAACAGGAGACAACACAGGCCACAGTCAACATGCGGCCAATATAAAATAAAACCCTACGTTCAGAGAGCACGCCCCTGTGGCCAATAGCAGATAGCACACCCAGTGGTCAATAACAGACAACACCCCCCGCGGTGAATAGAGCACGCCTCTATGGCCAATAGCAGATAGTGCGCGCGGTGGCCAATAAGAGACAACACCCCTGTGGTGGAGAGAGCACGCCCTGTGGTGATGAAAACACGCTCCCCTCATGGGCCATGGCATTGTGAACCAGCCATGAATTGCGTATCATGACTGCAGCCCCCACGCGTCCAAACGTCTTATGGAAGCGACTTCATGATGATTTTGCGGAAGTTTCAAAAGACATGCAATATTTCTATTTCTTTTTCTTTTTCTCTATGTGCTTCTACAAGCAACCTCTCTGGACTTGTGGATACTGGAGGAGGTGGGGGCGGTTCCGGGGGCATTGACCCAAGGAGCATCGTCTGGGAGAGACTTGCGGCACGAAGCTTGTGTTCGAAACGCATCATCTTCTCACAGCTTGCAAAATTTGCGAAAGCATCAACCTCAAGCAGAGACGCATCAAACAGCTGCTCAGAAACGTACCGAGGCTGCAACAACTGCGTTTGGTGGCTACTCAAGAGAGAAATGACGAAATCATCGCTAAAACTGTGACTGAGATAAGGCATCTCCGTCAAGAGTATGACAAAGGTACAAGAGGGGCTGGGCCTCGTCGCCAGCCACCACGCCACGACCACCCGTCATTCCTCCCTTGGCGGTCAGGGGCCCAGTCAAGTCGACTTGAACGCCGCCGAACACAGGTGGCCCTCGATTTACTTCACGATCTGTCCAGGCTTGGAACCGCGCCGCAACAGGACGGAGCTCATGCGGTAGATGTACATAAGCACTAAATCGACACTTTGGTCTCGCTCACATAAGCCAGCTTGTTTCTAGACAATGTTCAAGATGTGTGCTAGGCAAAATTGACTACTCGCTCGTCTAGCTGTTTGGTATCGGTGAGACGTCAAGACTGACAAAGACAGGCCCCCGCGGTACAGTTCGGTGGCGTGTAGAAACGCGTCACTCGATGGGGTTGTCCATGGATCGGACCGGGTATATTCGAAGTCAGAAGAGAGCCACGAGCGGAGCAGGACCGTCTATGTGAACGGGATTATAATCGATTCGCAACTGTACGACGTCCCCTTTGGCTGACTGAGTCGAATTATTATGTGCTCCTCATCCTCGTGTCTGAATATATGTTCCGGTCCGTATGCTGTTATTGACGATGTTCGGGATCCCTCCGCGACATCAGGTTCGTTCTCCCGATAGTACATCACGCCCCAGTTCTTGCGCATGGCGTAGCTAGGAGGGAGGTTGGTGTTGACCAGCCAATACCCACGTGTATCATTATCAGGTCCCATCTCGAGCGCGTTAAACGTGTCCTTCTCCTCTGTAATCTCCACCCCAAGCGGATTCGCAATCATACAGTACTTCTTGTTAAAGACTGCGATCATCCCATTCTCGTTCTTGAGCGTGCATCTGTACCAGCCGTAGTCAGCGCACACATCTGGATCGTGACGCTCGATATCCGTCAATGGTGTCAGATGATCGTTTGGAACTGCGAATCTGGTGTATAAAATCCCGTGTCCGATCTCTCCGTGTCCGCATCTGACTGGATCGGGTGCGTTGTTCCCTTCGACGTATGGTTCGCCTTCTATATTGGTTATGTGCGGCATGGCTTCCACCCACGGGATGATGGCTCCTGTCTCGTGTATGAACGCGCTGACCAAGGGGGGTTCTGGCATCTTTATCGTTCCCAGTGGTGGTATCACCGCCATCCATACCCGCAGCGGATCGCCGGACGGATTGGAATCAACCCACTAGAGACTCACCCGTGCTGGTCAGCGTTGGCTATCGGAAGCTGAGCCCCTTTGCTGGTAGCCTGCTCTGAGCTGGGAGCCATGGCGAACATATCGATCAGCTGGTCGCTAAAGTCCATAAAAATTCCGTTTCGTCTGAATTGATCCATAGTCAGAACGAGGCAGAAATGGTTTGAAGTCGAATGGCGTGGTAGAGAAAGTTGGGTTGGATTGATGAATCCCTTCCGGTGCCTGTTAAGAGGGGGTTCTTTATATCAATGCTAGCACAACTCCCACACAGGGCTATTTACCTCTTCCTGAAAACCATATGGCGGCTCCTGCAATCAAACGGCAGGAAATGAAAATTTACCTCCGTCAGTCCTATTAAAGGGTCACAGTCACCCCCTTCCTTCCCACTGTGAGGTATAGCATCGTTCTCATTTTCAATTTACTTTCGTTAATATGAATGCTATCAGACTACTGCCTGTTCTTTACTTTGCTGCCTATGGTTCGGCTCTGGGAGGCGCTTCGGAGCTTTGCACCTGGGAACCCATGCTGCCCGTTAAGGCAGGATCGGACATATCTATGAAGATCCAGAATCCATGGGGTGACAAATGCCGGGCGGAACTTGAGCTCTCCGACGACAAATTCCCGAAATGGCGTAGTTGTTTAAGGCTACTGACTGTGTCGATCTGCAGCTTGCAGAGTTCAAGGCTCCTTTAGGCGCTCCTAACGGGGATGCCAACCTCACATGGTGTAATGGGGCCTGCGTGTTATGCATATGTGTTGGCGCTAACGTTCTAAAGGCAATGTGATGGTGATGTCCCCATGTCATGCATCTATATCGTGATCAGCAATGGTAAGGGCCTCGGCTGAAGACGGAAACTGCTCGCTGTGTTCCATCCACAATGCTCCTCACTTACACTGCCAGTCGTGGTGGCGAGAAACCAACTGGTGTATTCCTGGAAACCAGATCCTTCAACCCGACCGCTGCAACCGCCCTATCAATTCCAGCGTCGGAAGCGCTTGACTCGGCAACTACAACGCCCGTCGCAACTGACGTGTCTGCGCCGACCACCTTAACAAAGTCATGGGTCAATACTCCCAGTTTCAACTCATTGGTAGGAGCCGGCGGCACTCGTAAGGCTGGCGAAACAAGCGCGCAGTTGCCTATAGATACATCCACTTCCGCCACTTCCACCACTAATACCACCTCCGTCACCACCACCACCGCCGACCTCGTCACCACCCCTATCGGGGGCTCCATTACCACTACTACCACTACTACCACTACTGAGGATGGCTCGGCTAATGAACCGTCATATGTCACTATTACAGCTACCATCGCGACATGTCCAGCGATGATGAGGGAGCATGCCTGAGGCTGGCGTGCGATTAGTCGCCCACTCCCACTCCTTACCTCTGCTCTCTTTCCTAAGTCCTTTTAATTGACTAGAAAGTACTTGGGCCACAAATTGATCCTGCTGTGCGGGTTTCGCGTTATTAGATAGTGCTCGTTATAAATACAGATGCTGCTTGCTGGTTCTAGCTTAGATTGCACTCCATCTCCTTATAATTCTTTCTCCCAAAATGAAGTCACATAAAGTATACTAGCCAGGCATATACATCAATAATCACCCACGCCAAATAGCCCCAAAGCCCGGGAATGCGCTAATTCGGTCCCAAGGACCGCCACGGCCACTATCGCAGCCTTCGGTCAGCTCGCAGCAACATACACCTCGGCCTCAACCACTGGTCAGCCAGTCGAACACGAGTATTTATTCCCGAGCCCCAGTTGGCCCTAGACTTGAGCCACAGAAAATTCCTCTGCCCTCACTTCCAAACCACATTCTGGCGCTTCCAAGCTCCCTTGTTTCCCCCCCGGCAGCCCCGGCTACAGATCAGACAATGGGCGATATGGCCGACACAGCGAGCAATGTGAACAATGTAGACAACCCAATGGATGATATGAACACTATGAACGGCATGAACGATATGTCAGACCTTGCCAATGACGTTCAATATACTGATGCGGTGCCGGAACAGCCCTGGTGGCAGGCTTATAACGAAATTCGAGTGCATCAAGCATTTGAGTGCATCAAGCGCGAAACCAGGATCGGGGGTATAAACTCGACGACAAGACGAGAAGACACTGGCGGTATATCGTCGATCTAGAGCAACGAGTTACGGCGTTAGAAGACCGGCTTGCAAAAGGCCCCCGGCGATTTCTGCGTGGATGATCAAGTTTAAGTTTTGACGTTTTTGTTATTGGTAGTTCCATTGATTTTGACAATAAATGCTTACGCTCATTACCTGTGACATCTCCCCTGCCGCGCAAAAATGGATCTGTTACCATTTGAGCTGTTGTTTTCCATCGCCGATTTTCTTCCGCATGCTGCCCTCTGCTAATGTGTCAGCCGCCGATGCGCAGCTCTGGTATATCTTCTTATAAGCCGCTATCTGTTCTTACTCGACACATCTTGGTGCACACGGGAGTTTGTGGCCTTTGGTCCCGAGCATGATGCATGCCTTCTATTTATAAGGGGCCTCACTATCTATTACGGGGATTGGCCTCGTTGCTTGAGCATCTAATGGCAAGACGAGCGAGACAGCCCATTGAGTTGACGCAATTTCTTGATCGCGCGTATAAGCGGTGCACGGAGTTTCTCGCTGCAGAAGAGGGCAGGTGCCCCTCGGGGACAAACAAGCGCTCCGCTTCCTCATTTCGTGTATTCCAGGCATCCAAACTGTGACATTTCAGCCATACTTCACTACGTCGTCAATCTCCTGGCTTGCCGTTCGCATTCTTCGCCGATGGCACTGGAATCCGACCATCCTTCCGTAGCCTGTCGAACGGCGTCGTTGAACGGTGTGCGTAAGCCTATCACTTTGGCTTCTGTGTGAGAGGGACAATAGTCCTTATCACACCGCAAATTCGCTCGATGAAGATGGGATTCACTTCCTTGGGACTCGCTGCCCGCTTCGCTGCTGTTATTATCATCGTATTGGACCAATCTAAGCATTGCCTGACGATGGGCGTGACGGCGCGTTATCGGACCCAGTGGCGGAGATGGCGATGCATGGGCTCCTAATGATAGTTGAGGTGCGCCCTTAGACAATACACGGGCCACGGCGTCTTCAGATCCACGACCGCTCGTTCTGTGGTCTTGCCCTTGAGGCGTTTCGAACAATAGTTGTCTTTGGGGGGATGCGCCACGTGTCCCAGGAATGCTGTTGTGGCGTGAAGGAGCAGCGCTTACAGACATGTCGTCACCTTGTCATAGAGCATCGTCCGTGTCAAGCGGCGCAAGGGTGGGCGGCTGCGACGTACGTGGTATTAGACAAGATGGATTGGTGGGAACAGATTATTGACGATAGAAGATCTTGTCCCTTTCTCTAACAGAGGGCTCGCAGCGGCTCTATTTATACAGGTGCCCTCATCGTCATAGGGAGTACAATAAGGTTTTTCTTAAGACCGGATACAAAGGATCCGGGTCTTTGAGGCCGGCTTGCTATAGATCCGAGCCTGTTCCGTCTGACACGTAGCATCGCCTGTGATAGTGTTTGGCTCCATTGTCTCGACCGTAGTAAGGCCCTGCCCTTCACACGTGTCTTGAGATAGGTGTCTTTGAGGGTATTCGTGGGGGGTCTCCGGAATGTCATGATGGCATGCAAGGGTACCGCTCGCAGGCGCATCATTAACTTGACAAGGAGCCTGAACTGGGGTAAAATGCGCGAGATCGGGCGCCTGTGATGTTTGTGCTGGCGTTGGAGGGTTGACGGCGATGTGCAGCGAAGATCTTGGGGGTCCATTGGCCACGCTGGTAACGGTATCTGACTCAATTGCACGGGCCGTAGTTAGGTCGACAAAATGAACATCGATGTCAACAAACACCTTGCTGAGACTGTCTAGATCGGCTGTTAGACCTCCGGTGCTTTTGGAGAGCAGACGGTCTTTAGTGCTTACCCGCATGGATTGTGTTCCTGGGCTGAGACTGTGTGGCAAGATTGTTAATCGATAGAAGATTGGCATCGGATCGCGAGTCATCAAAATCTTAACTGTTATCTCCGTTATCCTCCGCATCGGAGTTCTTGGACTAGCTTAAGGTATTCCGTCCACCAGAAATAGCCTTACAGTCTTTCCTACCTCGATCATGCGAATGATGGAACCGTACGGAGTTCATCCTACTAGATAAGCGTGCATATCTTTAGCAATCTCGCCCCCAAACTGCCTTAACCCCATTTCGTACTCTCCGATAATACAACAAGGCTTCATCCACCCTGCCAAGCTCCACATAAAGGATAGCAAAGTTCTCCAGTGTGTTTAAGGCAGGGATATAGATCGCTATTATACTACGAAAACTTATCAATGAAGTTATTTATGAATTAAAGTGAAAATGGGTGATTAAAAAAAATAGGTATAGCCTTGGATGCAACCTAATGCAGACCTAAAATAGTTGTGGCGGCATTTGCGTGGAGATACCCCTAATAGTAGGATGCTAGGCGGAGGGGGCAACATGAGGGGGTCGGGCATTGCAGCGTTGGAGACGAAGGCAACACAAGCATCATTATTGAAGGCAGTAACAACGACAGAAAAAACGCCGTATCATCAATTGCAATAGTATATTTGACCCTCTTATTAACATCAATTTCCCTGTGTAATACGCACACATTAACTTAGACCGCGGCCCGCTATTAATAGGTCACGTGTCTGATATAAGATTTAGTCAGGTGATTGATTGTGTCAGTCATTTCTGTACCCAGTTTCTGCCTACGAGGCTGGTATGATAATGGTTCTAGTGACCCATTACCTGACGAACAAGACACGATTATTCAGAGTACACATTACAAGTATACGTAGCCCTAATCAAGTATTAATGGTCAAAACGTGCCCCGTTTCGACATTTCACCCAATCACCTCGATATTATTAATGATAGGGATCATTAACCTCCTGACAAAGGATAATAAAGTTATCACCAGTAGAATTCCATACCGTTTGCTAGGGAAATTATTTCTTAGTCGACTTTATCTTATCTTAGCTATGCTCAATCTCGCCTTTAATGCTAGACAATCTTCTCGCGACGGCATTGAGGAAATGTTTCTAGGGTAGCAGACTAAGTTGAGGCGCTTGGTCAGTCACTGGTGACGTTGGCTGAAGGCCGGTTGCGGGGAGGATCTTCCCAAAACGGAAATTGACCCATTTGGTAAGCGCGCAAAACAACAACAATAACAGCACATAAGACGAGAGGGACGCGACTCATATAGACAACGTTAGAGGATCGCATCAAAAGAATAGTACCGTCCTCAATGCAAGACAAGTGAAATCTACCACCACCTAATTTAGGTGGGGATTAACATATCTTTGCTAACTTGCTCTGTAACTAGCTAGACCTCTCCATAATGGATAGACTGGAGACCTTGCGCGTAGATATGCCAGAGCTCGATATCATCCTCAGCCTCAAGCTCATCCGGCTTCACTGTATACTTCAGCGAATGGAAATCCCTCAAGAATTGCTTCTTGTCGCTAGTCTTTCAGGGGGGTTGTCGCCCTAGTCGACGCAGCCATGAGTTCAGCGCGGCCAAATCGCCCTGTTCCTTATGGGCCTCTATCTCCTTCTTCTGAACCTCTTTTGCTTTCGCTTGAAAGACTTTGGGGGCTTGCTGGATATCAGTTTCCGCCCTGCTCTGCTTGGCTTCTAGTGTCGCCAAATTCTGTCCTCTAGCAACTTCGAATAATTCGCTACGTGGACCTTTGGCGAACAACTGATGATGAGTACATCACTTCTCTAGTAGACAGAGCCCTCGACTTCCTCTGTAGCACCGGAACGCCGGGGACCAGGCTTCAGGCTCAAGCCGGCATGGTAAGGATGCGGTGCGTACACGGGCCAGAAAAGTGGAATGTAACGAATTACGATATATACTGCCTACAGCAGTAGTAGTAGTAGGCCGAGTTTCTGTAGTCTATCTAGCTGTTGTGCGTTTGGCTGAATGACTGAGGGTCTCTGGGATGGAGGAAAAGCGATTGCTGTAGACATGATGCAAATAGTAGGTTTTCGGATGGGCAGAGTGGAGGGTGATGCTCTCCAGACTTTTCTTTCTTGCTCCGGTCGGGCTGCTCTCATTGCAAGATGGAAAGAATGGGGCGCGTTTCGCGTCTTAGTCGTGTTTCATAAAAATAGGTGTGATTTAGCGGAAATGGGCCAATTTCCAGAGGGGCGATGGTGGTTGAAATGTAATAAAGGTGATTGGAGGCAAAGTGGAAATGGCCCCCATTTCTGCCTGTAATACTTGAGTAGAGTTTGTTTACAATGTGTCGTTAGGTCAAACCTCAAACTTGAGTAGTAGTAGTAGTAGTAGTAGTAGTAGTAGTAGTAGTAGTAGCAGTAGTAGACTTAGTAAACCTTCTAACTAATCTATAGCTTGTCACGTGCCTACAGAGGCGACACCAGCTTGGGTTGGGCGAGCACTGGTGCAGCACTGGAGAGGGTATTTACAGCGGGCTTAGGCCTTAGGATAGGAGGCCAGAGATTAGTCTTACGCCTACATGACCCCTACCAGTGACTCTACAGGTATTGACCTGCGCCCCTCACACTTCTCAATAGGCATCTCACGTAGCTTTACATATGATCTAACCTTATATACGCCTAGGCCTTGGTGTAAAAATGTGCTAACACGATTAGGAAATTGTAACACCCAGACCAATAGTCTACTAACCCGGAGTAGGAGATTGTAACACTTCACCCTGCTCTGTTGCTAGTCGTCGATGTCGCCGATTTGCATAGTAGACTGCAATAACAATATAGATCCAATGATAACAAGTTTTCGTTTCTATATTCACTATGTATCTAAATACCCAATCAATCGATAAAATCTATAAATTTCTAGTTGTGGTGCTGAAGACCTAAGTTGCAAATGCCTACTAGAGCTAGTGCTGTTCGATGCTTTAGTCTGAGTCAGGTTATCGCTAGTTAAGCTGTTACAGTAGATGCAACCTTGTATCCACGCGACACGGACCTCAAGCTGGGGAAACGACTTGGTCTTAAAAACCTAATTTCTTTTGCATTAAAATCTCAAAAAATCAGCTAACTTCTTTAGCTGTAGCAGATTTATAATGCCAGAATCAGAGACAGCCGAAGAGCGAAAACTATTACTAGCAACTAGAACAAACCGGTTGTAGTCAAAGAGACAATAGCACCTGCATATACCTAAGAGAACTTCATCACCAGTATACGCCCTGAATGGCAGCTGATAGCGATTGTCGATTCCGCTACAGCCGATTCACACGCTCGATACTCCAGAGGTAGCCAAAGCATGTTATTTCCATGTTTCACAATCCATCGACCGTCGGTGCTTATACCCCAGCCAGAGCGGCGAACACTCCGTAAGGTTGCGTCAGTCGACTGATCATCGATAACAGGCGGTAGAGCGGGGAGATCCAGGCTCAGAAGTCCAATGTCGGTAGAGAGGAGGGAGTTTGCCATCAAATCGAATGAAAGGTGATTAATCGCCCGGCCAACCTCGAGCGTCTGCAGGCACGCGCCCGTTGCTGCATCCCAGACCTTGATCGTGTAATCCCACGAGCCCGAGGCGAGCCGCTGGCTATCTGCCGAGAAGACGACCGAGTTCACTAACCCGCTATGGCCCTCAAAGGTCTGCAGGCACGCGCCCGTTGCTGTATCCCACACCTTGATCGTGTAATCGTCGGAACCAGATGCAAGACGCTGGCTATCTGCTGAGAAGACGACTGAGTTCACCAACTTGCTATGGCCCTCAAGCGTCTGCAGGTATGCGCCTGTTGTTGCATCCCACACCTTGATCGTGCCATCGTAGGAACCAGATGCAAGAAGCTGGCTATCTGCCGAGAAGACGACCGACCTTACCGGCCCGCCATGGCCCTCAAGCGTCTGCAGGTACGTGCCTGTTGTTGCATCCCACACCTTAATTGTGTAATCGTCGGAACCAGATGCAAGACGCTGGCTATCTGCTGAGAAGACGACTGAGTTCACTAACTTGCTATGGCCCTCAAGTGTCTGCAGGTATGCGCCTGTTGTTGCATCCCACACCTTGATAGTGCCATCGTAGGAACCAGATGCGAGAACCTGGCTATCTGCCGAGAAGACAACCGATGATACCCGTCCGTCATGGGCCTCAAGTGTCGGAAAGTATGCGACTGTTGTTGCATCCCACACCTTGATCGTGCCATCACCGGAACCAGATGCGAGACGCTGGCTATCTGCTGAGAAGACGACCGAGTTCACCAACCTGCTATGGCCCTCAAGCGTCTGCAGGCATGCGCCCGTTGCTACATCCCAGACCTTAATCGTGTAATCGTCGGAACCAGATGCGAGCCGATGGCTATCCGCCGAGAAGACAACCGAGTTCACCAACCCGCTATGGCCTTCAAGCGTCTGCAGGCACACGCCCGTTGCTGCATCCCACACCTTGATCGTGAAATCATTGGCGGATGCGAGACGCTGGCTATCCGCCGAGAAGACGACCGATAATACCCGCCCGTCTTGGGCCTCAAGCGTCTGCAGGTACGTGCCTGTTGTTACATCCCACACTTTAATCGTGCCATCGTAGGAACCAGATGCGAGAAGCTGGCTATCTGCCGAGAAGACGACCGATGATACCCGCCCGTCATGGGCCTCAAGCGTCTGCAGGCATGCGCCCGTTGCTGTATCCCACACCTTGATCGTGTAATCGTCGGAACCAGATGCGAGACGCTTGCTATCTGCTGAGAAGACAACTGACCTCACCCACCCGCCATGGCCCTCAAGTGTCTTCAGGTACGTGCCTGTTGTTGCATCCCACACCTTGATTGTGCCATCGTAGGAACCAGATGCAAGACGCTGGCTATCTGCCGAGAAGACGACCGACCTTACCGGCCCGCCATGGCCCTCAAGCGTCTGCAGGCACGCGCCCGTTGCTGCATCCCACACCTTGATTGTGTAATCGTCGGAACCGGATGCGAGACGCTTGCTATCTGCTGAGAAGACGACTGAGTTCACCAACCCGCTATGGCCCTCAAGCGTCTGCAAGCACGCATTCCAGTCTGATTCCATACTGGGCTTTAGCGTAATCCAGTTCGGCTCTTCGGAAAAGAAGAGCCCTTTGATTAGGCTGCGGGTGGGACTAAACAAGAGTGCTGATGCATAGACCTGTAATGGAGCAAACTCGATGGCCTGCTTGTGAGAAAGAATAAACCGCCGCGCGTCTCGAAGTAGTCTTGACAGTTGCCGCGCTTCCATGTTTTCCTGCCGGTATGTTAGGCCGTCTGAAAACTGGATACATAAAGTCATGGCAACTCACTACCAAAGTCTCGAGCTTCTGCACTGCCAAAACGCCTTCTGACATGCTGTACAAGAGACTGAGAGACTCTAGCCAATACAGATACTTCTTTTTGAAGAAGTCATGGACGACACCACTGTCTTGCAGGACGTTACTGCCCATCTTCGCCTCGTGTTCCGAGTCATCGAGATGGTCAACCCAGTAGACGCAAGAATACTCAACCGCAGCTAGTGGGTCAGGGTTGAGTGGTGAGACCTGATGGATGGGAAATCCTGGAGCGATTAGCCTGTAAATATCACGTCGAAGGGTTCCTGATAAAGACTCTAGCGACCTCGAGAAGATAGCATGGTGTCGGTGCGCGGTGCCAGAAGGTAGGATGTGGCCGGATGCCTTGTCGAGCAGGTAATCCTTCGCCGATTGATGCACAAAGTAAACGATCCCCTCTCGAAGGGTCAAGAAAGAGCCACAGGAGCTAATAATTTCTTCTAAATCGCCCTGGTCTAAACCCTCGAGCGACTCAGCAAGAACCTTCAATTCGTCCAAGGTGACAGGTCGATATACTACTGAGGCAATAGCGAGGACCTCTTTGCAAGGGCCAGCATCCTCCGAATCACAGATATGCTCTATCATTCGGCTATAGAGAGAATCCAGTCCTGGAGGGAATGACTGCAACCTAGAGAGCGTGTGCCGTTTTCGCACCTTAGGATCTGCGAGTTCTTGACAGACCAAGGCTGCCCAGAGAAAGGTGCCGTCAGCATTGGAAGTTAAGTGGTTTTCGACAGCGTGCCTTGTTTCCCTGTCGTATTTCTTATCACGTGCCAGTTGGTCCACCTTATATCTAATGTATATGTCAACGGCCTTAGAGATTGAGTCCTTATTCAGCTCGAGGTGCAACCTGACCTTCGGCTTTGCATTGCCCAGCTTCTCCTCAATATCCGGCCAGTTTCGACTAGAGACAATCCACTTGACGCGAGACGGCTTTACAATCAAGTCGAGAAGCTGATGTCGATTCGTTTTGCACTCGTCGAGGGCATCAACGATTAGGATCGCACCACCCAAGCTGGGATCATTGAGCATAGCCGCAAGTATCTTGGATAAGGCTTCCCAGGCATTCCCGTCCTCAAAAAGCTGCTTACCCGCATGGTCGTGCTTCTCCCGAACATGCGAGATGAGCAACGGCTGTTGGTCGACGAGTAGGTAGATCAGACCGCGCAGCACGGCCGTCGCATTACTCAGTCGTGCCTCGGTGGCCTGGCAGAAGAAATAGGACAGGCGATTGTCGGGTTCCTTCTGCAGCTCGTCGATGATGCCGCATAGCAGCATCGTCTTGCCCTTGCCAGGGTCGCCTTTGATCCAAAGCAGCTGGCTCTGCGAATCGTCACGCCATCGCTGGAAGTCGTCGTTATCGAGGATCCAGCGGTAAGAGTCCCTGAGCAGGCCACCCTTTGTATCTTGGATGCGCGTCTTGTCGTCGCGGGGGTCAGTCTCGCGTAGGTCTTTCATGCATTGCTTGTCTCCATCGTCTTGATGTCTCTTCTCCTGCTGCCGTGTTTGGTCCTGGATGGCTGAATGGATGTCTTGGAGATTCATCTCTATAGTGCTTGCGGCGTCGGTGAGTTTCTGAAGTTGCATCTTGCTCTCTTCAGTATTGTATTGTTCCATGTCTCTTTGTACAGCAGCCTCGGCTTCCTGGATCTCGCTGAGCTGGCCGGCCCAGTCGTCGATTTTGAGAATATCCCTTCCGATGACGGCAGCCCACTTACGATGGTAAAGGCAGACGCTCTTCACCTGATATAATAGAAGTTTCTCGTAGAGCTGCATGACGTGCTTCTCTAGTTGGACTCGCAGTCCCGCGGAAGACTGCTCGGCCTTGTTCTCGTCGAGAAGCAGGAACACCAAGTTCCAGTACCACTCCATTCTCGACAGGACGTAGGCGATGCCTTTGCGATTGTCGCGTGCCTCGGTGACGGGGTTCGAAAGGATCTGTCAACTGTTAGCGAGGGATCATCCACCGTTCTCTCTTCGCTTGAGAAAGTTGATCACACACACCTCTAGTCCAAGGCAGACGACGACCCAGGCGACAGCGGCTTCGGGAGCGGCTTGTACCGCCTTGTCTACTATTCCCCTCACCGCTTGCACTGCCTGCAAGCCTTCGTCGATGCCTCGCTTGATGGACGCTGCCTTCTGCGTCCGGTCCAGTCCTCCCTGGACTAACTGCTGCATTTGGCGACATCTTGTCTCCCGAGTCCTTCCTATCTCGTTTTCTGTTGGTCGAGAGGCAACAGAGGTCGAGCCGTTTCGGCAAAGTTCAGCTGATAGGATCTTCTCGTACGCTTCGACCACTTTGGGCTCGCTCACTTTGAGCTCGTCGTAGGCCTGGTTCCAAAGTCGCTCTTGTAGAGTCGGCAGCAGTGAGGTGTCGGAATCTGTCGAGGTAGGTGGAGAAGGCGTTGGCAGAGATGTCGGTCGAGTGGTTGGCTGGGATGCAGGCCGAGACGGTGTTGGTGAAGGAGTCGGTGGTGAAGGAGCCAAGGTAGATTGGTGGGGAGCGGCCGGCTGTCGCTTTCTGACCTTGGATTCAACTTTCTCAAACCAGCGACGCGCCATATTCACTGAGAAGAGGGCACGTTGGCCTTGTTGTGCGATATGACGGTATCAGCGATATGGCTTCTCCTCCGATCCATGAGTCGGGACGGCGATGGATTGTCATCACCGACATCGCGGGGGCAGCAACATCTTTGCGGGATTTGCGTGCGGGGGTGCGTCAGCAGCTGAAAAGGATCCCTGTAGCTAGGCGCAGCTTGTGAGGCCAATAGGATTGCTGAGTAATAAGATGTGCAGCTGCGCCAGGTCAATCGCAGGGCTCTGCGGTGTTGGAAGTGGAAAGTGCAAGGTAAAGCAGGTGAGGAGAGGTAAGAACAGGCTGACACGATTTGACTTTGTGTGCATGAAACAGTGGTCAGGAGCATCGACTTGCAAGCCTCAGTTTGCGGGTCAGCTCCGCTCTGTGGCAACTTGGGCGGCAGGACGGCATGCTCAGCGGCAACTTGGACTTTAGCATCTGGAATCTCGATCTCGTTGAGAATCTTGAGAATGCATATAATCCATGAAGTAAGAATAGTTATCTGTATTCTTTATTGCATACATGAACACCTTCCCTCCGCATTTATGTGACAGTATTGGGAAAACCCTGTGGGAAAACTAATGTCGAGGGATTTATTTATCAAAAGGCTGCCTTAAGCGCACGAAGCAAAATCTTATGATCAGGAAATTCGAGAAAAGCCAAAGTTACATCCGAATCTCTTTCTGAAGATAACGAGTCAACTAATGATCCGATCGGCCAGATGGCCGCAACCAGGGCAAAAATGATGGGTAGTGTGAAGCACGCCTATATACCGAATAGTCTGCTGTTTCACGAATTCTGTTTCTGTAAGGCAGCAAGGCTTTATTTCAGGCCTTGAGCGACTCCGGCAAGCTTTTGCCTTTGCAAGATTTGCTTTTCGGGCTTTGAGCCGATGTTCAAGAGGGCTTCATCGGACATTTGAGAAACATTGTTAGGGCAAGATGCGGCCGGCAAGCTTGAGATAATATGCCGTTCAATGACTTTTCGGGCCATATTGTCGACGAATGTTTTCATTGCGACCTTGCAACGATAATAAGCGGGCGAGAAAAAGCAGTCGAGCACAACGAGATAATACTAACCTTGTAATAGGCATGCAGCTCCGTGAGAGCTTCATTGCACGCTTGTTCATCCATATTGACAGTGATCCTTGATTGGAGGGCGGAAACAAATTTCTCGATCTCGACGGGCAGATTGGGGATTACCGTGAAGATGTGTAGTTCGCTCTGGTGGCCCAGCCAATCGCGCGACTCAGCGGAGCCGGGTGAGCTTCGCCGGAGCTGGCTCACCGGCCCCCCCTTCAGGGTGAGCCCGGCATCCACGCAGGTCTTGGTCCAAGGCTTAGACGTAATCAATTTATGCGATCGTGCATTGCCTCACTTGATTGGCATCTCCGTCACGTCATGGCGGTTGCGTCATTTAGACGCGTGTGTGTTTTGAACACGTCGCTTGCTTTCTCGTCTACCACTTCATCTTTCCTCATCTTGAAAGGACATTCCCATTACCAGGACCATCAACTATCGAACACCGACTTCTCTTGCATCCTTGCTAGCTACGGTTCAATTGCTCGCTGAGAAAAGGTATCTTCCACCACGTTTTTTATCAACTACCCACGGAATGTTCATTAACCGCAGATGTAATATAGACCCCGACAACAGCTCTGGCGATTGCGATCCTCTGGTAGGGACGAGACACTCGAGCACGCACGCGATGCTCCTTGAGCTGCCGGAAGGAATCACTTCCGACGCATATCACCCAATCTAGACGATCGTACCATGACGGGGCTTGCAGCTATGACGCTTGTGGAGGACGACCAACAGTCTCCCCTCCCCAGCCCTTCACGACCTTTCACGACCTTGCACGATCAAGAAGAGATTTGTTCGATTCTGCTCCGCCTCACTTGACCAAATCCGCCGTCGTTCCGTGCGAAAGGCTCCTCGACCGTCATTGAAGATTTGGACTTACATGGCAATGCGTGTGCTTGCGCGCCCTCGACATCGATGGTGAAGACGGAAACGACGGAAAGATAACGCGTTGGGGGGAGGGGGCGAGAATCAACATCACTGGCACGGGTTCCTATCCGGTTGGGTCTGGCCGAATCGTGGACAAGCAGCTTGTTGTTGAGCATCGGATTTGCTTCCACGACCAAGGCCACCTGACATGTCATGGACTCGGAGATGGCCGCAACGGGAGGGGATGACCCTTGAGGCGCTTTCGTCCAGGGTCGATCAAAGTGGGGGTATGGTAGGACCGAGCATGCCGAGGAGAGTTACAGGTGAGCTACCAAGAGCGAAGGATGGGTTAGGCGTCGCACCTCAGGCAGAGCGAAGCGCTCCTATTGCCTCTCATTTCTCAGCATCTCAAGTGCTCAATATTCGGTTACACCAGTATGTTAGGTTGCCTCCACTAAAAATACTGGACTGAGATTTCTGACAGAAATGCTATGCCGCGAGAGGGCGTCCAACAGGTGCGGAAAACCTGAGGCCAGAGACCCGAGAGGGGTCGGAAGACCTTTGTGTCATGTAGCCAAGAACCTGTTCTGATCTCTGCTCCAGTTCCTCAGGAGCTTCCGTATGGCGCTTGGGAGCTCCATCGACGCGATTGGGATGGGGGCGCTTGCCAAGAGCAAGTCAGCAGAAAAGAGTGGAAGTCAATGGCAGATTGCTATCGAAGCCCCGCCATCTCTGGCCAGGGAAATCTGCCAACAGCCCCGCGATGGAGACACGTTCGCGACGTCTGCTATGATCTCTCATGCTAGAGGTAAAGAGGTGGTCTAGTAAATGATTTGCGAGCCATATCTTCAAAACGGTGCTCTCCCTAGCGGGTGCAGAAAGCCGGACGGCGCTTGTTCAAAATGCATTTACAATGGCTGCCAGAATGGCTGCCAGAGATGGTATACTCTGAGGCGAGGTCGCGCCCTCGACGAACAACAACAACAAAGCGAAGAAGAACAACGCCGACGCGAAGCAGCCGAAGAGCGTGCGGGCGCATCGCAACCGTTGACACTCCACCAATATCTTGAAACATGCCATTCGCTCAGTCTTACTTTCGAAGTGGTAACCGACCGTTCTTTAGCGACACAAGGAGACACGACGAATCCGACCGGCCGAATTTATCCTCGACGAATCATCCCATGGACCACATTCGCAAGGGAACAAGAACAAGTCTGGAATCAGCTCTCCTTCAGTCCCCCGTTTTCTTCCCAAGCCACCTTTCCATCCCGACACCAGCTGGATTATGTGAGATCCCTGCTTCGCCCGGTTAGCAGCGAGATTGGACTACGAAACGGCGACCGAGACGTGGTGGAAAACGCAGTTCAGAAGCTGACGGACGCGACGCACACCGATTCCTTGCTGAGGAGCCATCTCGGCCTCAATGGAACGGTGACGTTCGAAAGCCACACGAATCTTGGTATTAGCGATGACTCCCTCTCCGAATCCATGGAGCAAGTGTCTATTGGCTCAAGGCCACCCGACCGAACAACTCGGCGTCGAAAGGCGCGGGGGAAAGGCAACCGAGCGGATCAGTTCTGCATTTACCGGACCTCTGACGAACAAAATATCCCTACAGTCGCGATCGAGGATAAGGCACCACATAAGTTGAGACGTGGCGACATCGTCACAGGGCTGGTCTCGGAGATCCAACCGGATCGTGATGTGATCAACCAGGAGGGTGAGGGATATGCATTCGCAGCGAGGCGACTTACCACTGCCGTCGTGACTCAGCTCTTCTCCTACATGATAGGTAAAGGCATCCAGTATGGGTACGTATGCACTGGAGAGGCGTATGTTTTCCTCCACATTCCGGACGACCCTTCATGCGTCTACTACTCCGTCTGCGTGCCAAGCCTAGACGTTCAAGACGATGACGAGACTCGAATCCATCGTACTGCTGTTGCGCAAGCCCTTGCCTTTGTGCTTCAGGCCATCCGATCGCCGCCACCCCGTCAAGCCTGGCATGACGCAACTGAACATCTCGATACATGGTCTGTGGAGTATGAGGACGTATTGCGGAGCATTCCGGCAACAGATCGGAAGCTGCGACGCGAAACTCCTTACAAGGCGCAACGCTGAAAAGGGTTTGTACGCTCTCCGATCCGGACACTCCCGCTGCTTGCCACTCCAAGACGGGACGCAGCAGCCAAGCGGTGACGACGGCGATGACGATGACGACGAGAGCCCTTGCCCAACGCCAAACCCAGCCGTTAGCCACGGAGGTGCCTTGATCACATCAACAGACGTCGGGTCGAGCGAGATGCAGGAACATAATGGAAGGGCTGCCTCACAACAGGGCACCAACGCGCGACCAAACATCCGAGACCGACCATCCTGCACGCACGAGTATCTTCGTGGGCTCGCGTTCGGCGGCCCAATGGATGAGAAATGTCCCAACAATTTTGGTTGCTACAAATCGCAACGTCGCACAATTGGCAGCCGTACCATCTGGTACTGGCCCGTCGTGGC
Organism: Dactylonectria estremocensis; assembly: GCA_020744375.1. Classification (NCBI taxonomy): domain Eukaryota; kingdom Fungi; phylum Ascomycota; class Sordariomycetes; order Hypocreales; family Nectriaceae; genus Dactylonectria; species Dactylonectria estremocensis. Next base: position 252,750 of record JAGMUU010000038.1, read on the forward strand.
ATTCCAGATCTTAATGGTCTCATCTCTTGACGCTGATGCGAAGCGCTGGCCGTCAGGAGAGAAAGCCACTGTGCCAACTTGGGGGCTGCACGGATGGGGCATAAAGCCGTAGCGAAGCAACTACTCGAGAAAGGTGCGTAGGAGTACAGAGGAGGGCGAAAGATAAAGCTGGGGTACTTTCCATTCCACGCTTAGTATTGCTGTGCAAATAAAGTCGGGACATTTTTGCTCCTGATCCTAGACACAGTAGGTCTGATTCCATGGCAAGGTATCGAGATGGATAACGCGAGCCCAAAGAGTAGGGATCCTTACCTTTTGGTGCGTTCGTAATCGTCACACAAGGCGTCTTTTTCTCCCTTGTCTCCTCCACTTTCGATATCGAAACCATCATTAGCAGCCGCCTCCCCACCTCCCCGCCTCCCCTCTTCGGATTGCTGACCCTCGATCCCCTCGTCAGTTGGCTCTCCGAATGAGAAGCGAACCATGGCATCGGCGAAGTGGGGGTTCCCATGCAAGTTTGACCACTGCACGAACATAAGGCAAAACATGGTTGAGAGACAAGAGGCGCTGACAAGGGAGATATGAAGAAGAAAAAAGAAGTTCATGTTAACACAGACGGCCACGGACCTTTGGCATGCCGGAGAAAAGCACTCGTTTTACTGACCACATGCGTTTTTCGGCTTTTATGTAGGCAGCCTTTACAAAAAGAGACCCCTCGAGAAAGTTCCGAAGGGTAGTTAGAAGAATATCTTACAGGGGAGCTCTCGGTGTCCAATTTGTGTAGAAACATTTGGGAAAACAAGTCTGAAACTCTCCGTGACCAGTGTTGGACCGAGGCAGTCAGGGCAAACATATAACACGCTGAAGCTGTCATCGGGAAGCTCGTCCGTAATATTCTTACTCGGACTGAACCAGACTCGCTAGAGCGGGGCCGTGCAGGCCATGGGTGGGCTGGCTTGTGGATGAGGAACAAGGCGCCACCGGGGGAGCGTCATCCTGGGCGCCGTCTATCAGTCGATGGTCTACTACATTCCTCTATATCTACAAACTGCGCATCCACGGTCCGCCATCGCCCCCGCTGCCATTTCGTCTGCGTAGCCGCCTCGCAAGCTGCGATGCTAACCGTCTTAGGTATTTGGATCAGCTAATACAAACGCTACAAAGATTTCATTCGTTTCAGTTTCAGCCCACTATTGTTGCGTGACAAGCCCACTCGACCAAGGCAAGGCAGGCTGTAACCATGTCAAATCGCAACTTCCATCGTAGTATTGGCGGCGCGTGCGACCTCGCCATTTCGGCTGCAGTTTTGCAAGCAAGGCTCCGAGCTACGCTCCCGCCGGAGTACCAATTCCTTGGAGGATCCACATACACCTTGCCCGATGCTAAGGGTGGCACGTCGATGAGTGTATGGAACTCATTATGGCGGCTAGGCGTGCGGCCTTCATTGTGCAAATACCACATATTTGGGGACGTAGCAGGGGAAAGACTTTACCTCAGCCGTCAACCGAGCACAAAAATGGGACAACAGTACAAGATTGAAGAACGCGTTGTGCTCAAATGTTGATAGGCCAGGATTGGGGCCTAGCTAATGTCAACGTGCCGTGAAATGAAAAAAAACAACGAAATCTATCCAGACACGTGTTTGTGTGTCGTAACCTGACTATTTCGGCGATGGCGGAAACAAAATACAATACTCAACCCGAAGAATGGAAAGGGAGAAAGATACACCACTACCGCCTGATTTCAGCTTGCTCAAGTACTAGGATTGGTATATTTATTCAGTTCTTTCGTTCCTCTCCCTTATGAACTTCCGCTTACACATAAGCAGGGGGATCCAGTTGAATATCCGTATAAACAGGAAGTGTTTCTTCGACACTCTCAAGATCTTCTCGGTGCCTCGTGAGAATCACAGGCCGACGTATTCTAATCAACTTGGCCCCGTTAGATGCCAATGAACCGACGGGCTCATCCCTCATCATGGTCACTGTTGGCAGTGAAATTTTGATGATAAGGGCGTGTGAAACTTTCACGGTGTTGTTGATCGTTTCGTCGCATGCGTAAGTTGTTTTGCGCTTCGAGGCCATCTTTGAGATGGGGCCATACTCAAATTCCAGGGCCGCAAATATTCCTTGTAGGCCCTGACCGGATCTCCAACCGCTAAGCATGCGCCCCTTTCCCAGAATGTGGGTCTTGGTTTGTCTTCCTCTGTTGGGCAAGTTTCCTTCATCCTCTATATGTCTGACGCAAAGGGTCACCTTGGTCTCCACCATTTCTTCGAGCATCCATTCGACGCTTGTGAGTTCCCATGCGCAAATCCCCCCTCCCGGCTGGGCCTTGATTACGCAAAGGCGAAATTGCACTTTGCTTATTTCATCCGGGTGAATGACTCGTTTCATAGACAGGCAGGCATCTATTCTAGGCTCCGGGAAACTCAATGGGAAATCATGAGGGAGGCCGGGCTCGCAAAGTGAACGTCTGACATCAAAATTCTTTCCCCATTTCATCAATTGTCCGGTTGCCAATACTAACTCAGCACGCAATTCATACGTGAAAGCGACAAGAGGCGTGTCCAATGATGACGGCACGTCGTTGTTCAAACGCACGGAGAACGTGAATGAATGTTTTCCATCAGCTAAGGGCGCAGAACTATCCATGAATATCCATCGCTTGAGTTCAAGATAGTCATGCGTACAATCTGAACAGCTGGGGTGAAGGGGTCTTTTGTCATAACGGTGAAGGTTCAATGCAGCACTGAAGCTCTCCACTTCAAGGGCCTCTCTGGTATCCAGTACGATCTCTCCGATCATGGGGGCGCCGGTGAAAGCTTCAACATCGTCGATGAGCGTGGCAGAAGGAGTTTGTAAGACCCAGTGTGCACTCGCGAGAGGCTGAATGGAATCGTGCTTGCTCAGAAGCTTTGATGGTAGGAGTTTCGAATATGCGGGAATATTCCATGTGTAAGATTCGAGAGATCCATCGTAGTGATAGTTCCTCTGAGCGAGGTGTCTCTGAGATAGATAGGAGTGTAGCAAGGGGGGAAATTCTAAGAATAATTATTCAACAGTTGGTCGGCGTTTGGTTTCAGTAACTACACCGATGTCTGTGTTCTGATAGATCAAACATTCTGGCGCGAGAAGGAAAGAAATGAGAAAACCCAAGTCCCTGTCTGATCATCAAGCTTAAGGGTTGCCTCCTTAGTCGGAGATCCATTGACCGAAAGCTCATCTCCGCGGCGACCTCCGGAATTTGTTGCCGATGCTTGGAGATCCATGACAAAACGCAACCCATTACGAGAATTATTCAAGCTCGTGGCGGACTCTAGTTATGAGCACCAATCAAACTTTGACCGATAAACTGATCTAACCCATTTAGCAGCCCCGCGCAGATCACGAGGGCGATCTGCAAAGTGTGCTAAGCCCAGTTTAGTCTTGCATCCTGCTGTTATTGACTGAATGGAACAGACTGCGATCAGAAGACTCAGAAAGGACCAATTGGAAAACTTACTACAAAGCGCGGGCCCTCATGCCACTATAGAGACACCAACGTGGTATCGAATTCGAAGGTGCTTGGGACGTTGTTTGGAAACCCAATCAGGCCATGGTACACAACATCTAGTGGGTCTTTCGCATCAAAGGGCCGTTCGGACGGTCTATTAACAACGGCGACGTCAGGCACCGCATTGGAAGCCCAGCGCTTGCCGACTGGTGACGCGTCGGACTTGCTGATATACGTAACCCAAGCGTGAAATTTATTGAAGTCCAGACTGACTTGCATCCAGTAACTGAGCACAACGTGGAACATGTTGCAGAGGCGTTTTCGAAAGTAGTCGCTGGCACCGAGACCGTTGAGTACATGGATGAGTACCACGTCGCAATCAAGGCTGCACTCGGAAACAGAAGCAGCGAGATGAGAAGGAAACCAGTGAAATTAGCTACTTAGCCCGTTTGATCCTGTGGCGATGATGCGCGAAGCACTATCTTGTAGTATGAGCCAACAGATTAAGAGACTCCTGGTTGACTGGGTGCGGCGGAAGCAGAAGAAATCGCAAGTCACCTCTATAATATCATTGAAAACTGCATTCTAGCAATCTTACTGAGCAGGTAATTGGTACGTATGGGGATGAGTAAATAATTTTGGGTCATAACACGGTCTAATGCGGTGAGTGCATTTCTACCATTCTTCTGCCACGTGGCTTAGATGAACATCTTCACATCTTCATCTATTTCCTTTTTCCAGGGCTTCTCCTAGTTCTATAGTCTGCTGTATGTTCTGCCACATGGCAACGGGATTGGAATACAAGGGCAAATGGCCGGTATCTGGAATGTTCGCCAGGTGAACCCCGTTGGCGGCCAGCTTCGGTAGGTACGATAACCAACTGTACTGCTCTCCGAACATAATTGATCGTGGGCAAGGTAACGCCAGAAACTTGTTGAGTAGGTCACCCTCGTCAGAGAGCTTGACTATGGACTAGAAGATGGGTCGGACAGAATCGTGCCGCGCCTTCAGATGGAGGTTAGCCGCATAGAATGCCCTGCCCTACAGGGGAGCCTTGGCTGTGCGCTGGACAAAATCTTCAAAGAAGACACCTGTGTCGGATTCCGGGTAGTCAAAGATCTGCCGGCTGAGGAAGCAGTCTTTGGGGGCAAAAAGTCCGTGAAGTTTTCTTTGGTAGAAACGAAGCCGTGGAGGAACAGGGCGGGCGTCCGTGTTCCCTCGGATGGATCCCTCCGTAAAAATGGACCCACTGGGTGGGGCTTCCTCCCAGAAGTCTGGCGGCGGCGGTCGGATCGGCGACCGGACGGCGGGACGGGCGGCGGCGGAAGAGGGATTAAGGTTATATTTATGGAAATGCACCGCAAAGGAGCTCCTCCCTCATCGACGGTTGTGTATGCTTACTGGCGGGCTACCACCAACAAAGTTTGTAGCTCTAATGTAGTTGGATCATCTTACCATCTCCATAGAGAGCAGTAGAGGTGTTATCGTCATAGAAATATCCCAGCAAAGGCAATGATTGTCACTCCCCTGCAGCTTGCATGTGATAAACAGGCTGCTCTCTGATGATTGGGAACGAGTTGTCAAACCTGAGGCAAGATGTGAACCAATCTTAAAGTTCAGCTAATTTCCGTATTGCTTCGGAAAGTGCCGTTCAAGCTGTATGAGTGACAGCTTGCCGACCAAATCGTGCATATGGAAAGTTCCGTGCGCGACCCGGCTCATGCTTGGGGCTCACTGTGGCGCGGACCAGGGCGTCTTCCCACAAAACAACCTTTCTGCAGGATAGCGGACCTTATTGGTTAGAAAATCCTCCTAAGGGGACACGGCTCTGGGCCCCGCCCAGGGCATCACTCGATGGTGGAAAGGGCACAAGGGCTTAATGAGCCTAGTTAGGCCCTGGAGGTCAAGTAAGATGCGACACTTCCACTGCCTTGCCGACGGAGAATCACTTGGCCAGGCATTGCCCCAGCACCCAGAATATAAAACCAACCTTCCAGATCTGCGGCACGCAAAACCTCCGTCGAAATCCTCCCACAAATAGCCCCCACAGGTGTCTGTATAGAGTTCCTGGCGTATTTCCTCGGACTAGTGAAATTGCATCTTTCGCTACAAGATCCATATGTATTCGCGCATCTGACTTCATTTAGCCACTTCGTCCTAGCTGTCGGTTTGGGATAGCGAAGCTGATTCACCTTGCTCAAGTGGTACAGTTGTCCAACCATCTCGGTCATTCATCTGCAGGATAGCGTTCCTTGAAAGCCGGTGCGACCACACCGCTCTACCCTCATCTAGGTCTCTGAACGCGATAAGCCTTGTGATCCAGCAGAAAGTCTCGCCCTCCACCAAGTAAGTTCGTTGCCTTCTGAACGTCTTCATCCGATGGACGAGCCCCGTCTATCTCTTCAACACACCAAAAAGCCTTCTTGGATTCAAGATGCACCCAAGGATTATTCCCAAATTCGTACTCGAGCTCACTCAGTGGCGCGAATACTTTGAGCTACTTGACGGACCCAAAAATCATAATTAACGCCTTCCGTCCCCGAGTAAAAGGTATAACCCAGTGTTGTCGGTCGAGTTCAGGACTATGCGCCGACCCTCCAGCTTTTCTTGTGCACTTTCCTGCACAACTTCCTTGCCATCGTATTGCTGAATGTTCTGAACAACTTCTTTGTCCTCGTCTTGCCTACTGCCTTTAACAACTTCCTTGCCATCATCTTGTCTGCTGATTACAACTTCCTTCTCATCGTCAAAGTTCAATGTGGGTAATGTACATGTCGAGCAATTTAGACTGGGGCGTAGGCCTTGAGGGTTTGGGTTGGCAGTAGACTCGGGTAGCTCTTGTCGGGGGGTAGGCGGCCCTGAAGCAGATGACCAAGATGCCGTATATACTTGACTCGGCGTTAGGTTGACTAGATGCGGTGGTGTGGCAGCCGGCATCGTGTTCTGGGGGGTAGGGGTAGGTTGGGCCGTTGCTAGACATTGTGAAAGATTAGAGGTCTGTCATGGAAAGATCAGTGGAATGCTAAGCACAGTGTTGACATACCTGAGGGATCTGCGATAAGGTCTCCTAGGAGCGCAATATTTTCAAATACAAGGGGCCCTTTTCCAATGCTGTCTCCTTTTTCGGGCTTTGGCCTGTTGCCAACATCAGTGAAGAGAGCCATCTGCCGAACAAAGCTGAGCTCCGCGAGCACAGCAGCATGATGGCGACTTATGACAGGCTCTTGGTTGCGAAACTCCGTGGAGTCGACAAATACCCATTTCCACCTGTTGCGGAAACTCAGTTTGCCCTCGTGCGCCTCCGGCCGGCACTTTTCGACGAGCTTAAAGGCGTTGGCGAGCCGTTGGTGTGCTCCCTCGATAATGTTATTGACGCGCTCGAGCGCCGCTGGATGCTTCTCAAGGATGGCGAGGTGCTCATTTCGGACTTCAATGAGGCGCTGGAGGTCTTGGTTACAGATGTGCAGGAGCTTTAGACAGGAGCGAACTTCATCGGGGACTTGGTCGTACTCAATAGCCAAGGAGGCTAGGTGGCGGAGGGGGTTAACGGAACCGCACATTGTGGATTGTGGAGCCATCCAACATTGGTCTAAGAAAACACGAATAAGCGGTGCTGGCTGTTTGTTTTTGCGGGGGAAGATCCCAGAAGGCGAATCTCGCCGGGGAGGCTGCCTTGACTCTCAACCTGTTTATTTCGCATGTCGATCCTAACTGGCGGGTTTCGCAGGTTCGCGAGGGCTGAACAGAGCTAGAGGGAGGAGGAGGAGGAGGATCGCACAGCCTCGCGTGGGATGCATCTCACTAATGTAGTAGGCAGGCTAGATTCCCTGAGGGAGCCGGTGCCAAAATAAACGTTTGCGTCCTACTTTCCCCGGCTACCGTCGTAGTGGCTTCTTCACAACCCAGACAGGTGGTACCCAAGGGCCACGCAATGCTTGAGGCTACGTTACACCAAAAACAAGGAACGTTGAAAGTATTTGGAGATTGTCCTGTGCAGAATGTGCATACTTTTATGCGGAGACGTACACTAGGATGGGCTGAAGGGCTGGCGAGTGAGGGGATCGAGGAGCTGGTGCTTGCCAGCTGTACGGAGTCTGCTACATGATTATCAAAACCCCGCTGAAGTTCGGCAATTCAGCTGAAGGACTCAAGGCACGCTCTCAGTCGATTTCTATTCGTTGTGTTCCAAGCCCAAGGGGTGTGGTAGTAATGAGTTTGGTGATGCAGAAGCCAACGGCGCGGCTGTGCTCGACTAGGGAACCTCCGCCTAAAGCCAAGGCTTTTATTGGTAGGCTAGCTTGGTGGCGCGAACTGAATATGCAAGTAATTAAGAAAAGACCATCCTCTAGGCAGTGCAGAGGTACCACCAGATGCACCCTCCTTTGCCTCTCCACATCACCTCTACAAGCCCGCTACGGAGTAGCTATTTCCGTGGGAGCAGCAGCAAAAGTGAAGACAGCTCGGGCATCAGCACGGGATCATTGCAATTCCTAACCGTGGAGAATTATATTGCCGCCTAAATTAGGTTCTGGACTATTAGATGTATTCTTGATGTTGGTGTTTCTAATTGTGTCACATCCCCGTTGGGTACCAAGGTGCCCCTGCATTGTCAAAGGGATTCGAAAGACTTGTGCGGAGAAAGTCTGAGAGTCAACGCAAAGTACGTCATAGAAACAATAGCCTGTCAACTGATACCAGAATGCATTGGCAACCCTGGTCAATGGAGAAGGATTTTCATGACGGAATTAAAACTGGTTCCACAACTCGTCGCGGAGAGCTGTATCGGCGGCTTCCATCTGGAGGACTGAGCTTGTTTAACCCGGGACAGACCACTACCCCCTGTTGCCGCGTGTTCACGCCACCAACCTTAAACACAAACTGCCAGTCGCTAGGCTGGGAAAAGAGGACATAGCCAAGCTTCGTACACTCGACAATAACTGCTTGCAGGTGGCTGGTTTGCTCTTGTCGACTGGCCTCGTCAGGCGCCACGAAATAATGCAAGAACGTGTTGAGAGCGTTGGCCAAGGCTAGCGCCTGGTGTGAGACCACAGGCTCGGAGATCGGTAGAGGGCTCCGGTCCAGGGGGCTTGGGTGGAGAAGTATGGCTGAGAGCTGGCGCCATTTGGATACCGCCACTGATATTACTAGGGGGGGAGGAGCCGCATTAGAGTTCCGCCACGCTGAAGAGTCATTTTGCGGGGGCTTACCGTGAGGATTGCCATCCTGTTGCTCTGCCGGGGGAATTGACTGGAGAAATGCGGCCACGGGCACCGGCAGCATCGAGAGACGGCTGCGAGAGTGAGCGTCGATACTTCTGAAGACAATTTCCGAGATGACATGACGTATGCCGACTTGACGGGATTCCGGCTGCGCGCACAAGGCAGCAACAGCCTCTGCACTCAGCCCCGACCCCTGCGTAAACCCGAGTTTGACAAGGCCCTGCGACGAGACTGACGCGCCGACGGGGGCCGGTCCAAGATGGTAATGGTTTTCGACATGCTGCTGGATGAGGTCCCCTAAACTCTGCAATTCCGCTCCAATCTCCCGGTCTGGCGTCGCGCTGAGGAGGAACTGGTCAAGTTGAATGTCGTTGGTATAGGACCCGGTGGCTACCGTAGGCCGCACATGCTCCTTTGGTTCGTGAGAGGTGTCAACCACAGCAACACTGCCCGCTCGACGACCGCTGGACTTCTTCCAGCGGCGGCGGAGAACAAACCAGGCGGCTGCGAAACCGAAGATGAGTCCACCAAGGGCACAGCCGACCACAGCCCCGGCAAGCGCACCTGTCGGGACATCCGGCGAACAGCTAGGTATGGCACTGGTCGTTGAAGATAGTACGGTGTTGGTGATAGATTTGGAACCAGTTTGTCTCCCTACCGTTAACATCTCGACTGGAGGTGAGGACGAGTCGAGGACGCCTGGTTGATAATGTCGAAGACGAGTGAAAAAGAAATTGAAAAACAAATTGGCATCTCACTCGAGGGGAGTATAGACTGTTGGGACTACAATACTTTAACACGTACATCGAGCTCTCACGGCACGCTCGAGAAACTACGTTGCGACTGGTTTTGCACAGCCGAGTAACCTGTTCTTCACGACGCGTGTTCGCCTCCTGCCCGTAGCGCACTCCCGTCAGGGATCGGAAGACCCAGCGAAGCCACTCTTCCACCCCCGCAATCAGCCATGAGACAGGCCGGGAAGATCCAGACCAGCAGCTGTATATCCGAAGTCCACCCCTGGCCCTCGGTGGCTGTTATTGCATTAGGGACCATCCAGGCTGTCGGCCAGGTCAAGCCCTAGTTGCTGCTCAGTGGGCTAAGTGCTTTTGGGCAGCTTTGCTTGAGGAGATGGAGCTACCTTACTGTGTTTTTATCTGACTACTTTGGACTTTGAAGGGCGGCCTTCACCCCCACGAGCCCAGGCAGCCCAGATAATTCGAAAAGATGGACAACCGACCGGACATTCTCGTATCCGTTGACCTCGGTACAACCTTCACGGGTAGGTGTGTTGAATCGTGTTTTATGAGTGCAAGTGAGTTGACCTGTTCAGGCGTCGCCTGGATGACGCCCTGCACTCCCATCCAGGTCATCAACGACTGGCCGGGCAGTGGGGATCGAGGAGAGCGCAAAGTGCCGACAGCTCTCGTCTACAATGCCGACGGCAGCTTGCTATCTTGGGGCTTCATATGCGCAGATGATGACACTACCGTGCCAGGCAGGATTCGGCGCGAGTTCTTTAAGATCTTCCTGGACGAAGACATATTGACCGCAGCGCAGCAACAGGGGCTCTCGAACACTCCACGAGACACGGCCGAAGCTCAGCGGCTCTTGACAGATTACCTTCAGCAGATCTACGCCCATGTCAAGGAGACCATTGAGATGCAGATTGGAATTCGGCATACCGGAGGCTGGAGAGACGTGGCTGTGTCGTTTCTCTTTAGTGTGCCGACAACGTGGACGAATATAGCAATCATTAATACTTTCAAAGGCATAGTCCGAGATGCTGGATTTGGCATCGAAGGGCCGCGGCATACGGCACACGTCGATCTGACTGAGGCGGAAGCTGCGGCTGTGGCGACGCTCAAGACGAGCGCCATCAAGTTCAACGTGGGCAGTATGTTCCTAACCGTCGACGCAGGCGGCGGTACGACTGATCTGGCCCTGATGCGTGTCACTTCAAATCATACCGCGTTCCCGCAGATGTCGCAAGTTTCAGCTGTCAGAGGTATTGGTACTGGCTCGTCACTCATTGATAGAGCCTTTGCTCGGTTAGTTGCTCAACGCCTGGCCGCGTATCCTGACGCTCAAGAGCGGCTTCCCGCCGAATTTGCGGCGCGGATTGCGAGGAACCACCATTTTAAGACGGTCAAGCACAAGTTTGGCGAGAAGGTATACATGCAAAAGGTCTTCAAGATTCAACTAGAAGGGGTCTCGTATGATTTCAGTCACCTAGGCATTAGAGTTGAGGAGGGACGAATGCTATTCTCCCAGTGAGTCGCCACCGCTCTGTTGTAGCATGTTTCTAAATCAGTACTAGAAGATAACTAACAATAAATAGGGAAGAAATCCAGTCTCTCTTTGATATGCAAATCGAGGGGATCATGAAACGAATAAAGGAACAGCTAGATTGGATGAGTGAAAACGGGATTAGTGAGCAAGTGGTGAGGACTGTCAGTTGCTAAAGAAGCAGCTGCAAGCTGATGCATAATCCAGGAGTACATGATTCTGGCCGGAGGGTTGGGTAGCTCGGCCTACGTACGAGACACGATCCGCCAGCAGCTCTCAGACTATAACCACCCCAATGCCCGCCAAATTATTATCATTCCATGTCAGGATCCCCAGCTAGTCGTCGTGCGTGGTCTTCTCTTCAACCAACAGCAGAAGATGGAGACGGGAGATATGGCAGTGTTAGCGACACGGATAGCTCGAGCGAGCTACGGAGTAGTGGTCCGAGAGCCATATCAGCCAGCCATCCACTTCGACGAGGATGTCCGGCATGATGTTTTTATCCCCAACCAGAAATGGGCTATCAACCAAATTCAGTGGCTTATCCGCAAGGTGCGTATGAGGAACTCCCCAGGGCTGGTGAGCTTCGGTCTCGTTGGACTTTTATTGATGGCCTGAGCAGGGTGATGTAATCAACCCGAACTCCTCATTGGCCAAGACGTTTGAGATTAAGCTGGGTCCGAGAGACACAACGAGATCCTGGGACGCTGAGATTGTGGTATCCCACAATGAGCCGTCGTTTCTACCCCGGAGTTTGAAGCAAGGTGCGTTGCAGATCCATGTGAGTACGGCTTGAGAGAGAATCATCGACCTGACAGAACCTTTTTCGTCTGAAAAACAGCCGGCGCGACAAAACTGTGCTCAGTTAAGAGCAATCTCACAGGTGTCCAACAGAGTCAGCTGATCCTCAAGAAGAAGCGAGGGTGCTGCGTATGGCGAGGCTACCTTTTCTATGTCTGCCGGTTCGACGTGCGGGTCATCGTCGCTCCCGCAGATCTGCGGTTCGAACTATGGTTTGATGGCTGTCGGTTCTCCGGAAATCATGAGCCGATCGCTGTCAAGTGGGACTAGGCCTGGGGCAAGTTTTAAATTGGTTAACTTCTCCCGGAGATAACTGGCCCTTGATCTGGTTGAACCTGTCTTGGCATGACATGGCATCTTATTTTTGGAACCTCTCATTACCAAGCCATTCAGTCGGAGGGGGGTCAAAGACGGATTTTCCGCCTTGCCCATCTATGCTGTAGAACTTTTCCAAGCTGGCCTTCGCTGCCTTTGTACCTGTTAGTCGACAATGGCGTCCATAATATGCAGTGGTTAGCATACCAGGTCTGTCCATGGCAAGACCTCCAACTTTCCATCCCTCATGATCGTTGGAGACTGAGAAGCTTCATAAAATTCGTGACTGTCCTTCAACTTTGTGTCTAGTCCATAGCGCACCACCTCAGACCAGACGTGCGCGCTTGATTCCAGTGTAGTCATCTGACTAAAGCTAGGATATCTGTGTATCAGAGGTTTATGCAAATTCGGGTCTTATGTCGCTACACGAGGGGTCAATCAACACATACAGTAAGTACTGTATTTTCCCTTGTCACGATGTGTATTTGGGTAGCTGGGCGTGTATATGGCGTGTGACTGCTATAGCAATATCCTTTATGCTACTTCTGCATAAAGGATGTACAGGGACTCAAGGCGGGGATCTGACGCAATCAAGAACATACATACACCCAATCAGACGCCTCACACAATAAAGGCTCGTGACATTCCCAGCAACAAGGTTTATTTGAAGGCATGTTGCGCGTCCTAGTCGTGGGACTTAGGTCACAGGCGGCGCATCATGCGCTGCTGGTCGGGCTGGAGCAGGAGTTATAGAGTAATCGAGGCGGCGGAAAGTCTGAGATCTGCCAGAAGCCTTCGTCTCAACAATCCATTAGGACCTGCATGGCCTATGTAGTATATGATTGCATGTACAAGATGGTGTGGAGCAATTGATATAGAATTGACTACTTAGAAGTAGATTTCGTTACCCGTTGGCAGTGGGGCTTGCGCGCATGCCAACCTCTCCGAGGTTGGTCACAAAAACCTGGTCCACCCACATTGGTGACCCTCAAGCTGTGAAATCAGCCATTTTCTGTTCACGGCGTTTCAGTCGGCATGACACCTTCATTTATTGAAAACTAGGGCCGTGAGCGGGCCCGTTAGAAAGCTACGAAATAGCAGAAAACTATGATGTTGATGAAAATAGCAGAAATCGCACTTGTGGCCTCAATTGAGCTGCCCGCCGCGAGGGTCTCGTCGCGGCTGTTGCTTATGACCCTGTTGACTATGTGTTCCTTGTAGCGTCACTAGGTGCCCTGTTGACCCCGTGGCTTTCGTAATATCCTCACGATGCCTTGGTAACGGGTTTGCCTTCGAGTTGTAGCCGGCGGCGGCAGCGTTGTTGTGAAGTCATGGTGTTGACTTGAGGGCAGGTCAGCCGGTGGCAATGGCGGTGATGAGGTTATCCCTGGGGGGGTTGTTAGGTCAGGAATAACCTCCTCTTGCTGGTCTTGGAGCCCTATGAGTTCGATATCGTCATCGTCATCATCTTCGAAGGTTGTGATGCCCGTGAACTGGACCACTTCATCACTTGGAGGCCAGGCGTTGGGGTTCATTGCTAGGGTCGGCCTGTGGGCGCGGCGGGCTTCTTCTTGGGCTTGAGAAAACGGGATTTGGGTCTCTTGCTTGAGGGTATCGTTATGTTCCTTTCTCTGTGCCTCGAGGGCGTTGTATAGGTCGGTGTAGTTATTTTCTGCAAGCCAAAGGTTGAAGGTTAGCCGGGGAAGATGAGGTGCATCTCGTGCCTCTTTTGCCTCTCTCCACTGACGCTTGAGATCGTTGATCTGCTGGATAATGAGAGATCTAGTAAATCGTAGTTGCGAGCGCTGTTCCTTGACTTCTGCCGCAGCTAGGGATGCTTGGTGTTGAGCCTGTATATCAGGAAAGCTGACACTAGTGACGAAGTCACCGGCAGGTCTCACGCGTTGGCCGATTTTCCTCCTCTTGCCCCATTTCTCAAGCCGCTGAAGCCGGTCAGCTGAAAATGCCTCACGCTCTTGGTGCATGAAGGCTGCCTCGGAGAGGACTCTGCTGATATTGGTGACGGCTTCTAGAGTGGGCGAGCTCATTACGGCGTGGTATCTCTCATAGAGCCGGTTGATCTGATCCTGGGCATCTTGGAAGCGAGAATCAAGAGGCAGATGCTTCTGAACGGAAGGATGAATCGCCTTCCGCTGTTGCCGTTGCTTGGCGAGGATACGGTTGATTACAGGCATCGCGTTGGGAGGCCAGATACCGGATTTTTCGAACCCTGATATGATGTTGTGGGCAGAGAAGCCAGCTTTGTAGATCTGTGAGAAAGCTGCTGCGAATTGCTTGCGGGTAAAGGCTAGGTTTCCTTCCCGGATAGATTTGCGAAGTTCCTTCTGATGTGCGTTCTTTAGAGGCTGAAAGACGCCAACATCAAGTGGTTGCGTGAGGTGTGTTGAATGTGAAGGCAGGATGCAGATGACGATGTCAAATTGGATGCAGTAGTTGATGCAGTCAAAGGATAGATGCCCTGAGAAGCCGTCAATGACAAGAAGGCGATATATCTTCTCTTCCTTCTCATGGATTACTGGGGGGGCTGTATGACGGAAGTCTAAGTTGAAGGGATCACGGAGCCACTCATCACAGCCAAACCAGTTCTGGAAAGAGATCCCTTTATGCTTGACTGTTGCAGAGGCTCTCCAAATAAGCGTTGAAGTCGTGAAGCCATTCTAATGTAATCTCTTGGTTGCTAAAGCCGGTATCTGACTGTGCAAACCTCATGCCTGGGATATCATCATCAATCTCAACCCACGACTCCGTAGGAAATGCCTTGAAGATCAGCCAAGGAGGAATAGTATCCCCAACAGCATTTGCGGCTCCTAGTTGGGTACAGGACTCTCGATTTGCCGGATCACTGACTTCTGGGCGTTGAGATCGTGTGGTGCGTACTATGAGGACCTGGATGCGTTCTCGAAGGCATCCAATGCGCATTCCGCACTCATCTTCATTCCAGCACTCTGAGGGACCGATCCTGTACTCAGATATGATATCCTGAAGGCCAGAGAAGAACTTGGTGATGTCCTCAACATCAGATGCTTCGAACGCCTTGCGTGCCCGGTCCACAGCCTTCAGGAACAACTTCCGAAGCTCTTGGTGACGCTTACGGAACCGGGGATACCACATCTTGCTGATTTTAACATTGGGGATGCTCCTAGCAGTCAGGAAACCCAGAGCAGCTTCTTCAACTTGTGACTTCTCTGCTGGAAAGCCGGATTTCTCCATCCACACAACGTATGCCGCCACAGCCGCCTCTTCGCTAGGCGTCAGAGTCGCCGGCCGGCCTCGTGGGCCCGGGGGAATATAGAAAGAGGAACTGGTAGCAATAATCCGCTGCACATTGCCTTTTGAAGTCCCATTGAGCTCCATAAGCTTGCGGTGAGAAGGTGGCGTGCTTATAGCTTGCGTATGCCTCCGTGTGTGATACCGCACATTGGGGTTGACCGCAGTGAGTATGTTGTTACGGATTTCGGCCTTTCTTTTGCCCGCATCGTTCTTAGCCGGCAGAGATTGCCCGGAATCACGGCGAACGCGGAGCATCTTGACGTTGATGAAGGTCTACCTGAAATTTGGTAAATTAGGTGTATTCTTGCGGTGTGGTCGGTGGAGGTTGAACAAAAAGAGGTGGACCACATTAATGTGGCTGGACCAGGTTTTTGTGACCAACCTCGGAGAGGTTGGCATGCGCGCAAGCCCCACTGCCAACGGGTAGTCACACATCCTCGTGGCCGGGGAGCTGAAAAGCAACCCGGAGGCTAACAAATCATAACTAGAAACAACACAAGTGATTTGAATAGGCTCCGAAGTGATTTACACTCTGATGACAAATATATCGATCGAGCCTAATAGCATACAGCTTTGAGGCTACATATATTTAACTTATACCTAATCTATAGAGCATACAAAATATAAACATGCTCTAGTTATACTAACGTACATGATAAGTGAGTGAGCCAAACAAGTGAGTGAGCCAAAAATCTCTCAATCTCTCATCTTTTCAATTGATCAATTGATTCTCAACAACCAAAGATGTCTCGATCAAATAAAGACGGAAATATCCTTCTTGCTCTTCAAGCCCTTCAAAATGACCCAAAATTAAGTATCCGGAGCGCCGCAGAGATCTATGATGTAGATCGTACTACCTTGCGTCGCCGGCAGAAAGGCATACCATCTCAACGCGATACTATCCCCAAATCACGCAGGCTATCCGATCTAGAGGAGCAGATTATTATTCAGTTCATCCTCGACCTGGATTCGCGAGGATTTCCCCCGCGACTGCGTGGTGTTGAAGAAATGGCCAACCGACTGCTCGCCGACCGCGACGCGTCACCTGTCGGCAAGCGCTGGGCTTCTAACTTCGTCAGGCGACAACCAGACCTCAAGACGCGTTTTTTTCGTAAATATGACTATCAGAGGGCTAAATACGAAGATCCAACCATTATTCGCAATTGGTTCCGGCTCGTGGAGAACACAATCGCGAAATATGGTATCGACCTAGCTGATATCTACAACTTTGATGAGACTGGCTTTATGATGGGCATCATCGCAAGCGGAATGGTCGTCACAGGCACAGATAGGCGTGGAAACCCGAAATCAGTCCAGCCTGGAAACCGGGAATGGGTCACAGTCATTCAGGCGATCAATGCGGAAGGCTGGGCGATCCAGCCGTTCATCGTGGTTGCGGGCCAATATCACCTCGCTAGCTGGTACTGGGAAAGCAACCTCCCAGGCGATTGGGCTATTGCGACGACTCAAAATAGCTGGACCGACAATGAGACGGGTCTTAAGTGGCTCAAGCACTTTAATCAGCACACAAAGGATCGATCGACCGGTCGCTATCGTCTTCTAATCCTCGATGGGCATGAAACTCACCACTCCGTCGACTTTGAGAAATATTGTGAAGAGAATGACATCGTTACGCTTTATATGCCGCCTCATTCATCTTCTCTGCTCCAGCCTCTTGATATTGGGTGCTTTGGGCCGCTTAAAACAGCCTATGGTCAAGCAATTGAGCAATTGATCAGATGCTTCATAACCTACGTTTCGAAGACCGAGTTTTTCCCAGCCTTCTACGCTGCCCACGAAGCCGCTATGATAAGGAGTAATATTGAGGGAGGTTTTCGAGGGGCTGGACTTGTTCCCTTAAACCCAGAAAATGTCATATCGAGGCTTGATATGCAGCTACGGACTCCAACACCGGCTGCAGAGGAGGTCAGCCTCCCTGACCCTTGGGTCTCGAAGACCCCAAAGACAGTGCTTGAGGCCAGTTCGCAGTCTGAATACCTTAAAAGACGAGTGAGAAGGCATCAGAGCAGCTCTCCAGCATCTATCCTTGAGGCGCTTGAGTCATTTTCTAAAGGAACAAAGGCAATAATGCATCAAATGGCATTATTGAAGTCTGAGAACCAGATCCTTCGACAGGCAAATGAGACTCTTAGCAAGCGGCGCAGAGCAAAAAGAACCCGCCTACAGAATAGAGGGAAGATGACTGTAGATGAAGGAAGGGGTGAGATAGATCAGAGAGATGTTGATGCACAGGTAGCAGCTGAATCGTCGAGAAGTGGTGGTCGACGGAGGTCGGCGATGCCGAGGGAAAGGCGCTGTGGAACTTGTAGAAAGGCCGGTCATAATGCAAGGACCTGTCAGGCTGTTATTAGGACTTCTGGAGAAGAGTATAGCGATTAGTTTTAATTGATTTAAGGTGTTGTTATATTTTTATTGAAGTTTTAATTTTGAAGGTTGGGATTTTTGGCTCACTCACTTGTTTGGCTCACTCACTTATCATGTACGTTAGTACTCATTTTTACAGTTACTAAATGGGCTAAGTACAGAGATGGACAGCTGGAAGACCTTCCTTACGGTTTGATCAAATGTGTGACCTTTTAATCTGTTGGATGTGTTATCAGCACTTTAGGGGAATGAAGGCATTCCGAGTTGGAATTCAGCTTTCAGGCGCGATAATTCAAGTCAAAGGATACATATTTGGGCATAGGCAGACACACCCAACGGAATGTAACTTTTCGCAGAACACAGCACCACCTAGTTTGGCGACTTGAACCTGCGCTAAGCTCCACTTGAAATACACTAAATACACTACATCAACGTACACCGGATACTCAAATTGATTGATGTATGACTAAATAGGAGTTTTGTGTGGTTGATTTACGTAGACGGTTGATTAACCGAGTTGATCAACGTGTACATTTGGTGTAATTGATTGGAGCCTTGTTCAGGACGATGTAAACAATCGTCGTTAATCACAAACTGGGATTAAACAACTACATCCATTGCTCCTTCTAGAGAAATGCAGCGAACTAGAAATAATCTCGTTACAGCCCCAATGAAGAAGAATATCCATAGGATTCTCCATGTCGCATCAGCAGCCTGGTTCCGGATACTGTGACATTTACAGTCAGTCTGTTCAGGGAGCTCGGCCCACAATCGCCCAGCCACTGTCCAAACGAATGCTTGCCTCAATATTACGATTCCCTTCTTGATACTTTGCAATTTGAACCCGAAAGAAATCGTCATGCCAGCACATTTTAAGTTTGCCCGGGACTTATGGCACTCGTCGCAACCTTTTCCCCTACAGTGCACACTCGGCGTTGTATTAGGAAAGCGACGACCGTGTCTCCTTCAGTTGTAAATATATAGCTTTAGAACTTCTATTTGCCTCAAAACCTAAATCACTTCCAGTAAGTCGGTAAGTAGACCTATGTAGGTTTAGATTTTCTCTTGCCACTAATGCCCTTGACAGCCCTCTAAAAGCTTCTGGTTGAATGTGGTGTTAACTTCCAACCGCTACGTATCGCGCCTTGAAATTGTCAAATGGAAATGAGAAGATGCCATGCATGTGAGGGTTGTAAAGAGTCAAATTGGCCTTAATCACTGCTCAAGTCAAGAGGACGAAGGTTCCAGTTATATACATAATAATGGGTCCAAGGGGGTTGGGACGCCTCCTCGGTTGGGGCGGAATATCGTTTGATAGAAATAACCCTAGATCATGATCCAGGTGCATCCGTTCCAGCGTCAAAGTTGTCCCCTTGAAAGATATCTTCTTGATATTCAGGCGCTGCATCTATCAATCAGGAAGAAATGTCCATTATAAGAATAACTGCCAGAATGATATCCGGGGCCATTCTGCGTATTGAAGCACTGGTTGATGATGTTCTCAAAGGCGTCCCAGCACAGCTGCTGTGGCATTCCGGGGCCTCGATACTCAAAGTGGCAACTTCCACTGTTGCGACCGTGTTGACACGTGCGTGACCAGGTGCTCTGACCTGCCAACGAAGAACAGAATGTCTGACGGTCCTCGTAATTGCCGCTGCGGCCAGCGCAAGTACCGATGCCCTTGTTGCCTGTACCCCAGTTACCACACTCTGCTGCGCTGGCCGTGGAGGCATTGAGGGCTACAGCCACAAATGAGGCAAAAGCGGCGGAGATCTTCATCTTTGGCGGATCTGTGATTGGAAGTTAACCGGCCTGGCCGTTTCTGGTAAGGGAGCAGCGTGGAGATAGAGAGGCATTACATACCTTGTCCAGGACAGTCTTAAAGTCAGGGCTGTTAACTGAGATATTTCGCTGGCGTAAGGTGTCCAATTCACATGGCCGGCCATACGAGACTTTATACTTAATGGACGTGCTCATTACTAACAGATAACCAGATAAGATCAGGCATCAAGGTCATAGTAGCCAGCAGTTCTGCAGCACGGCACGATCCTGGTTTTCTTGGCTTTTCTTGGCTTCTCCACGGGCTGGCGGACCATCGTATAGGAGACTTTTTACTAATGATTGATAAGCTGATTAAGAAGATTCTAAATAGTTTTGTAAGCATTTTTATCTTAGAATTAAGAAAATTTCCATCGTTTCGATAGACAAAGGAGATTATCTATATTTGCCTAGAATCACTATGTGGTTGTGGTGATGACCTTTAGAGGCTTATCGATTAGGGTGTATATTAGCAAGAGGATTTTGAAAACGGTGGTTTTATCAGATCGGATCTTGCCGGGCGCGTCCCGCAGTTACGACAGATGGATGCAAATGGGGCTTCAAGATGCTAAGGCAACAGCTCTCTTCCAGCCTCTACAGCTCCGTAGGCCAATAGGGAGGCCGAGAGAGCATTCCTCTGAGGATGACTCTGAACCAGGACCTGTTTGAATAACAAGCTTTTCTTAGTTATGGCATTTTTATGCATCGGCCGATCGCCCCGTAAAAGAACGGGTCGGCCCGCCAGAGGACGGTAAGAACCTAGAAAATCTCCACTAACACAATCACCTTGGCGTTGCAAATCGCCCCGGAAAACGGCATGAATCAAGTAAATAAGTCCCGCATATTTACTATGCGCGTAGCAAGTAAAACGGAGGTAGTTAGGCAAGCTGACTGGGGCGCCCGCTACATCCGCACTGTCACGGCCTGGCCAGCATAGACTACTGAAGCGGAACTGGTTGGACGGTGGATTGATAAGGGGGCCGGGAGCCGCTTTTAGCATCAGGCCAGGGGGGCTATGGGTCCGGAGTTTTAAAATGGAAGTTGGTTGCGAGAGGCGATGGAATAGAGATATCATTATTATAAACACTAGGAGGGAACGAGACCTTCTAGGAGCCTGATATAATGACCGTCTTACTTTTAATATTATATTATTATTCTTTTTAATAATATCGTCTTTAAATATATCATTTTCTTGCCTATTGCTACAAAAACCCTCTTTTTCTTAATGCTGGTATTACTTATCTATCTATTTTAAATGCTCACTGCACTCTTAAGCTATAAACCGATATTTAAGCCTTGCCACCTTCTGCAGGTAAAGATCCATTAGATAAAGTATTTAATGAAATACTTTTCTAGTTATTTTCAAGTCTTTAGACTATCTACTTTAAATATAGTTATGCTATTAGTGAAGTGACCCTGGCTGGATTGGCTCAGAACCGGGCCGAGCCCGGTCCGTAACCTAGTCGGACCCCGGCCTTGTCACGGCCCGGGTTGGGACCAGGCGGTCACACCCGGCAGAACCATGACGTGCCCACTTTTTCACATGACACACAGATCCCGAACTCACCCCGTACAAGTGAGCCAGGACGCCCGACTCACTTCCACTCAATGAGCCAAGACACTCGACTCACTCACACACAGTGAGCCCGACAAGACACCCATAGTATATAAGCACATTCATTTAGCACTTTCATAGAGATAGCCTCACCAGCTATCAACACACTTGGTTACATTGAATCTACTATTCTACCATTACCAGACTGTGACCTACATTGCTCACTACGACGTCCTGATCCACTCGATCATCAAACACACGCCTTGGACCTACCCTAGACCCCTAGAGTAAGCCCGACCGTCACAGGCCTAGACTAGGGACGTGATATAAGAAGCCCTCGAGCAGCCAGCTAGCTAGCAGACCTCTCATCATCAGAGATCACCAGAGACATAGACGAGAGCCACGAATTTCATCCCTCTTTTGACCCCATTGATCACGCCGACCGCTCGGCGAGACCTCGCCATCTTCTGCCCGGATCGCCATTACAGCCTTGCCAGCGAAACCTTCCTTGCGGTCCGGGCAGGCAGCTTCCTAACCGGACCTTCCTAGGTTACCAACTTGGGGTTGTTTTCATCCTTTTCGTCCCTCGCAGTCGTTTCACTACAGCCGGGTCAACGCCTGGTCTGACCACATACAGCACACGTCTACTGTTCTCTATAGCCCGGGCACATCTATCGCTGTAGCCCCGATGTAACGGTTGTGCTAGACCGCTGGACCAGGGGGCAAAAGATTGGTCAATAATCGCTGTGGTGGCAATCATCTGGGCACATTACTGCATTATAAGGCCTCTATCGCTGTTCGGTGAACCAAGCTGTAACAATGAGTGCATGGTCCGCTTCCTCGGCCGGTCTCATGATACAACAACCGTCCCTAACAAACCTACGCCAACGGGCTTCAAAGTATGGGCTGTGGCCCAACGAGGCTATTTCTGTTACGGCTTTGTTCACCGAACAGCGATAGAGGCCTTATAATGCAGTAATGTGCCCAGATGATTGCCACCACAGCGATTATTGACCAATCTTTTGCCCCCTGGTCCAGCGGTCTAGCACAACCGTTACACATATATTGAATCGTGTCAAACGGAGCCCATTTGACACGCATATGCATGCTTGTCATGGTTGGTGGGAAAAATTGGGTACGCCTCGGGTCTGCCGGTTGTGACCGCCTGGTCCCAACCTGGGCCATAACACGAAAAAGCATCTTATGACAACCCTTATTCTTATAAGGCCTCCAACAGATGCCTAGCTAATAGTGGAAATGCCACATCAGCTTATCACTTTCCCTAGTATATAATAGCAGATAGTATTTAGGATATGATATATGAGCTGACATGAGGATAGTATTATCTAGTTAGTCGGTATATCCCAGCAGTGGAGTAATTAATAGGACGGACCTTTTCAATTTATCATCCTCTCATAGCTTCCCCATAGGGAATGCTTAAGTCTCTATATGCAGAATGAAACCAAATTACCCTTTAGACCTCTATAATGCAGGAGTCATATTTATGCCCTACTCTACATCCTAGCAAGGGGACATATAGACAAAGCCTCATCTGCTCAAAGCCATCAGGGATAAAATCACGGGTCAAGTTATAAGGGTAAACTCACACTTTCCAGGTTAGGCATTTCCCCCGAGGAGCTTTTCATACATCTTGGTCAGATACATCATTCTCCACTCTCGTCAATGCTTACTGACGGTCCTAGCTAATCCCTTCTTGCTACCACCTCCTCAGTCTGCCATCCCGCATGATTAGAACTGGCTAGCTGAGGATCCCTGTGAAGTCTAAACTGGCAACTTCGATCCCGAATCCACCGGGCTGTTGCTATATCAAGCTGTAATTCGGGAAAGCAGATTCAAGGAGACCTGAGTATGGCGAATACAGGATGCGAAGGTCCGCAACGCTTGAACGGAAGGAATAAAGGAGGCAAGCATGGCGGCGCAGGCAACCGGCGTAGATCAGGGTTGTTTTCTCAGCTGTTCAAGGGTGGACAGCATGAATGAAGCCAATGGAATTGTGGTTGGAGCTCCAAGCATAGCATGCTTGCCACAGTTGGTGAAGCTAGGCCACACAACAAATAGAGCCATGACGCTTCCTGAAGTTCGTATTCTGTCACACCCCTTAACTAGCCTGTTGGCTGCCAGATGTCAGACGGAACAGGAATACTAGGAAAGCCCTGTCTTCGGACACATCGCCTTCAGGGCGAAGGAGATGAAGATGAGCTAGCTATGCAAGCAGCAACATTCTAGGGGGTTTTGCATTAGACCAGTAAGTCCATGATCCCTTGGCGTTATGTATGCCCCATTCTCATAATTGCATTACAGCGCTTGGTCTCTTGCAACCGGCTCGCTGCCGCAGTAATCTTATTTTCCTCGCCTGCCGCCAAAACCGGCGATCATTGGCGATATCAAGGCATCTTGTTGCATCTAGGAGATGGAAATGATCATGTGTGTGAGAAGCTCTTGCTATTCTTCCTATCTAATGAGGGTCTTTGGGTCAGTCTTATAGATGAAGAAACTGACGATGACCTCGGACAGCCGAGAGGCTCCGGATGCCTCGGGGTCTTTGACTTTATCTAGCTATTGACCTGATTGAAGGAAAAGCTAGACCGCTGACGAGGCCGCTGACGAGGCAAGTGGCGATGGACGGTTATGATGAAAGACAGAAAGCTTGACGGCCGTCATAGCCGCAGAAATCCGATATCCCGATATGTGACACATTTCTTTAGGTGCCCTATATCGACATGGTGAGTTTGTAAGGTAACATTCGCCCGTCTAGAACTAGCGCTAATGAGATATAGGGGCTCCCGGACAGCGCTCTTGTGAGCAGCTGTCTAACGTACACTCAGTACAGGTGCTTCTGCGAGCTCAGCGAGCTCGTTCATCAGTCCCTATATATACTCCACTCCGGGGCGACCTCTTACAGCGAGGGATCTTTTGAACATATACACGCAATACCTGAATTGATACGATCGAATACCAGAGAACTCGGAGACAAAACTCAAGCACACCAAAATTCATTTCCGTTTCTAGAGCTGAGCTCCTGCCGCTCTAAGCTGAGTTGGTGCTCAGATCGGGCTGAGGGATCCAGAGTTTAGGCTAAGGCAGGCTGAGGTGCCTCATAAGGGTCCCCTGCAGGGACCGGATCTGGGACCAGATCCCTGTTTTGGGCTCCGGTTAGACTTTCCTATCAAGGAATCTGACCTGCATGAACCCATATCCAAAGAGACCTCTGTATTCGACGTCATCACTGCTTGGACCATCCATAGTAAGAATAGGTTCAGAAAGGCAAGATCAGGGTATTGGAGGCTCTTATTGCTTGTAACAGGCTATGCAAGTACTATTTTCCGAAAGGGGTAAGAGTATGGTCTTGTATCTTGTAGTTATCGAGATTTTCGTTGAAGCAGCTTGACGATAGCCTTATGACCATTCGCGGTGGCCCACGATAGCGGCGTCTGATCATATTTGTCTTTAGCCTCGACGTCGGCGCCCTTCTCGACCAGCAGCTTGACGATGACCTCGTGCCCGTTCCCAGCGGCCCGCGACAATCGTTGTCGCTTACAGCTAAGCTCAAACCCCGCGTTCGATAGCATTGCAGTTTAAGACCATCCACTTTCTTCAATCTGAATTTTCCTTAGGAAGGAGCATTAAAATGCGGGCGTCGAGATTCGTTTCGAATAGCAGGCAGGCATTTGAGCAACCGACAAGTTTGTTCCGTAGCAGGCTGCAAAATTAAGAAGCACTGCATCCTAGAAGGTGAGCTGCTGGTATGGAACGACGACGACGGGAGAATTGAGCCTTTCCATAGAATCCGCAGACATGTGAAACGATCGGGACGGTTTCTTGGAGCTGCTCGAGGTTCGCCCGTCGAATCGAGCGAGCATCTCATGATCATATTCTTCGATATTCTGTTACTGGACGACATTGTCTGCGGCTTAGACACTCATGATGAACGGCGACGTTTGGTTCAATCTCTGGTCGGCCGCATTCCGAGAAGTAATTGAATTCTCGTCGTTCGACGCAGCGGAACGGCTCAGTGAGACATTCCCTCAAGCCATCACACAACGGTGGGAAGGATTCGTGCTCAAAGGTTGCGACGACGCCTACTTCTCATTCAACTGGCCCGACTTCAACGGGCGTACACATACTGGAGAAATCAGGCGAGATCGCAACTACACCGGGGAAACCACTGAAAGTAGAAATCCCCGCTACACATGTGAGTTACTCCCCAAACCTAGTCAGCCCCCTATCCTGAAGCTATGCCCAGTACGGATCAATATAACTGATGTGGCAGTGTGGCATCATAGTTCCCCTATCAGGCATCGAGGATCTCAGCTGAAGGTCGAGTCGTGTCCTGCAATATCAAGAGCACCTTTCCGGACCTGCTGTCCCCTAGGCAAACAAGGAGAGGCAGTCCCTTTTTAGAAATCTCCCCCGATCAGCCAGGTCACCTACTCGTCCACTGAGGCAAAGCAAGCCAAAATTCATGCGCTACAGTATCACGTTCAACTCTTGGTTCCTTAAGCATCTTCCTGTACAGAGAGGTGGGTGCCTCCTTGTTACAGATATCGGCATCCCCGGGCTTGCTTAGAGAGAAGCCTTGGAATGACGGACTCAAAGTCTAATTCAGCCTGCAGCTCGACGGTGGTGGGTTGCAATATTCATCGCCTACCGCCTCTTTCAACACGACCTCCTCAAAAATTGAGAACTTGACGCCACTAGTCAGGCAGGAGATGTTGGCCAAGGCGGTCTCAGGCCAAGGTGATGCCCCTGCATCAGCGCCGAAGAGGTCAAAGGTCGCCGGATCTGGAAAAAAGAGCCAAGGAAGCAGGCAAAGAATACCATGACGCAATCAGGAGGCAGAAGAAGACTCACTGGAATGACTTTTTCGCGGACGGAGCCAATATTTGGCAGTCGGCAAGATATCTCAAACCGGGAGGCGATACCATGAGCGACAAGATCCCACCTCTTAGGAGGCGGGATGGGACAAGGACGAGGGACAAGACAGAACAGGCAGAAAAGCTGCTGAATGCATTCTTCCCACCACTGCCAGCCGTAATTAAAAACGAAGGTATCCGGCCCCGCCGGATGGAGGTAACCAGGGTGGGGGGAGACTCGAGCGCTTCCGCACTTCCTTACTTACTTTGTCCCTTACAACATATTGGTTGCCGTTCATATGCGGCTTGTCTACTGCCTCTCTGGCACCAGCCATCCGAGCGTGCTAGATTGAAGACCCCGCCCCTGATTACGGCATCATTCCTAGCTCATGATGGTGAGTTGCGCCATCTGCTTTTGTTCGAGCCACTGCTTCATCGGAACTTCCCAGCGATAAGATCATCCGGAAGTTTCCTGTTTGTGTCTAGCGTTTGAAGGCTGTTGACAATGATTGATGGCGCTAGGCTGTGTGCTGTCCCGGCGAACCAGCGGCCCGAGTCGCACAAACTTAAAGTTAGTGGGGAGCTTGTGGGGTTGTATATGGAGGACCCCAGGCACCGAGACAGGATTCGGGATTTACCGATTCTTCAGAGCTTTTGAACAAGGATTCCTAAATTTATTACATGCTATGACAGTCGACGCGAGGACCAACTGGAAACGGAGAATCAATACTCGTAAGTCGCGTGATGCATCCTGTTCAAGTAAAGGAGACGTGTCCATTCGTGTGCGAGTCAGGACCAGAATGGGGTCGTGAGAGCCTAGCCTGTACTGCAGTCTTTTTGGCTTGTTTGATGAGCATGCCATGGTCCTAAAGAGAGATAGTTTCGATCGTATTCTGTGGAAGGTGCGTTCGCTGCATAGGACGGTTTTGGTTATAACCTTAGTAGGCGTTTGGCTACGGATAAGCGCTTCTATTCGGTAATAGGATGGCGGGAGTCGGCTATAGGCTGTGTACAAGAGCCGAGAAAGAAAATAACCAAGGCAAGCCGACGCCTTATGCAGCTAAAGACCCCTG
This sequence comes from Dactylonectria estremocensis, assembly GCA_020744375.1. Lineage (NCBI taxonomy): Eukaryota > Fungi > Ascomycota > Sordariomycetes > Hypocreales > Nectriaceae > Dactylonectria > Dactylonectria estremocensis. Next base: position 279,862 of record JAGMUU010000038.1, read on the forward strand.
CTCCCAAGGCATACCAGGTGGGGCTGACCAAGCTTGCCATCTTAAACCACACAGCACGGATCTTGGAGGGTCGACGCACGTAAGTGTACAGCAAATAATGGTACCTCGGGACTTCACCTTCCTACCTTTCATTTTGAGCCGGACAGTGCACGCCTCCTTCAAATCTCTAGGCCTGAAGATATTGCTCTATGCCACTACAACCCTGCAAGGAAAAAAGGCCGAGAACTCGAAGCTTGACCTTCGGAATCCCAAAACTCATGATTATGAGAACTCTTCCTGAGTTACAGCCAATCGCGATAGTGGATACAGTAATAGCAGCGTCCACGGATCTGTCAGAAGGCAGAAGGAGGGTTATATTTTAATGTACCTGTACCTTCGGTATGTGCCGTTTGGCGTTTGATACAGCGGGTTACAACCTTTGAGAGGAGCGCTACTTAGCCAACCCACCACGTGAGTGGCTTTTGTAATCTGGCAGCGGATCGGTTGCAACGAGGGGGTCTTCTATGGATCAGAAGCAAGCTGGCTGCACCTCCTCATCAATCCTCATTCCCTCAATCTATCAGTTTGTCTAGGACGGCCTCGTTCACGAGATAATGCGATCCTATACTGCCAGAGATAGAATCGCCCCGCCACCGATCGCCCAGACACCCGAACTCGTCATTTTGAACCAGCAGAACTACGAGAACCAGCGGGTCCCTGACCTTGTCCGTGACTCCCGACTGACGACACACTTCCTCCCTAGCGGCGCGACCGAGCACGCCGTCTACCGCGTATCCCACCAGTCCCCCAACCGGCGGCCGTGCCGCATCAATGAGACATGGTACCGGCAGCGAGAGCTCGGTAACGGCAGCTTCGGATGCGTCTGGCTGGAGAGGTGCGCGTCCGGGCCTGCGGAGGGCAAGCTCCGGGCTGTCAAGGAGATACGCAAGGATCCTTCGCTACCAGTGCCGTACTCGAGAGAACTGGAGGCCATGGCCAAGTTCTCGCACGAGAAGGTGTGTGCTTTCTCCCTGCCCGCTTCTTGGGGGAACGTTGAAGCTGACTCCCCTCTTGTGATTAGTATGTCCACTGCTTCGTTGAATGCTACGGCTGGTACGAATCCGAGAACATGGTCTTCATCGCGATGGAGTACATCGAATACGGCGACTTCCAAAACTACCTGAACCAGCCCTTCCCAGAACCCCGCGCAATGGTCATCGCCTCCCAGCTTGTCGAGGGTCTCGGGTACATGCACGAGAACGGTTTCGCTCACCGCGATCTCAAGCCCAAGGTGCGTGGCGCAGGCGATCGCATCGTTCGTCTGCTTCACCTTTCTCTCCTCACCCTCTCTTTCGCACAACTAACATCACTGCTTCTGTCCGCCGTAGAACATCCTCGTCTACCAGCCCGGTCCCGACTGGTGGGTCAAGATCTGCGATCTCGGCATCTCCAAGCGCACCGAGCAGGGGGTCACGGCGCTCAGGACCGAGATCGGCACGGAGGGCTACGTCGCCCCCGAGGTCATCGGCTTCGTCCCCGTCGAGAGCTCGTCGTCGTCGTCTGACGCCTTCTCCTACACTCCCGCCGTTGACATGTGGGCGCTTGGTGAGCTGCTATTCCGCATGATTGCCAAGCGCCCTGTCTTCCCGAACCGGCTCGACCTCTTCAATCATGTCGTCAATAAGCACCCGTTCCCCGTACCGGCGCTGAAGGCGACCGGCGCCAGCCAGGACTGCTGCAACTTCGTCACCGAGTGCATGGCACTATACCCTAAATGTCGTCTCAAGGCCTCCGAGGCCGCTGCGCACCCTTGGGTGCAGACATTTCGGCCGTCATCGCGATTTAGCGGCTGTAGCTCACCGACAAAGTCAGTAGCCGACGCCACAACTAACCCAGGCCTCGAAGATAGGTAATGCTGACGGCTTGATTCTTCTAGGGGACGCGAAGTGCTACTGCCCGTTCCTGCCAAGGTCCCGATGTGGCCCGCGGCACCAAACCCGCAGCCGGTGGTTCATTTCGAGGACACGGCTCAGTGGAGCACCGCTTCCCAGGAGACTCAACAGGCCCAGAATAGATGGTTAACTTCAATTCCAATCACCGCCACACACAAGAAACTTCAACAACCCCGGGTTGAATTGCCAACTACAAGCATAAGGGGCACCATCGCTCATTCCATCGGACCTCAAGAACAGCCCCAAGTTATAGAGCGTATATTTGCCGTTGATACGACCCACGCTCAGCGTGTGAGACGAGAACCCAGGGAGCTTCTGTGGGCCTCGCAGAATGGACACGTAGAGGTCGTCAAGGCGCTTCTGGAGAAGGGAGCCGACGTTATGGTCGCCGGCAAGGACGGATGGACACCGCTTCACTTGGCCTCAGAGAATGGACACGTCGAGGTTGTCAAGGCGCTACTGGAGAAGGGAGCCGACGAATCAGTCATCATCAGGGGAGCTCTCCGACATCAATTTTAGCTGCTATGGATCAATTTGCGAAGGGGCCGCGACGAATAATGCACCAGATGACATTATTGAGGGCGGAGGTCAACGAGCTTCGGGAGGCAAATGCGACACCCAGCCGGCGGCGCAGGGCGAAAAAACACGTCTCCGGCTTTCAGAGAGCACGACAGTAGCTGAGAGACAGGAGCTATAAGATCAGAGGGAAATCACTGATCAGATACAGCAGGAAACGCAGCAAAGTGGTGGTCGGAAGAGGCGGACAGAGACGAGGGAACGGCGATATGGAAGATGCAGGAGACCCGGCCATAATACGCGCACTTTGTCAAGCTAATGTAGACATGTCTAGAGAAGAGGACAGTCATTTATTTTAATTGAGTTAGCTGTTGTGGTTGTTTTGTTTTATTATATGTTGCCGAACGTGTTGTGAGGTGGCTAGCTCGCTTCTCATGCACGTTAAAAAATAGCGCAAGTAAAGGGTACCTCTGCCCCCACCTATTTTAGGTACCTGTCATAGAAGTTCCAGCAATTTTTATTGCTACAAAGAGCTATATCACACTGCTTACTTACATCGCCAACGTAATATCCGTATGCAGCTGTTGCCGTCAGTTGCTTCCAACGGCACCCGCGGCTGTAACTCGCCAATCCGTACGCCCCTACAAGCTCGGCATGCTGACGGATTCTTATTTCGGACCCTATCATGCTGTGAGACAGGCGTAACTTCGTCTCCAATCCGAAACCTTTTGCGTGCGTGACTTGTGGGTGCGTACGCCGCCATGAGGGCATCAACAATGCGTTACCGCCAAGCCTCTTGGTCAGGCTCCGGCCTCCACTGTGGCTGCCCTCGCTTTTGTAAGATGAAGTTATTCATAAGAGCAATTTCTAATAAAAAGTCTCAAGCGAGGGTTTTCCGGCCGCCCCTACACACTGGCGGTTGGGGCCCCAGTAAGACCGCAGGTCACCGCGGCCTACGGCGTTCATCTCCAGGTTGTATGCAGCAGCGATAGACAGGATAGAAATCTCTTTGACGGGCTCGCTATTAAAAAAACGCTGTATCGGCCGTGATTGAATTTGGTCTCCTGTCGGCTTCTTTCTCTTGCAGACGGTCCTTTCGTTGCCCGTGAATAGGGTTGATAAGAGCATGACGAGGGCGTTGTCTTTCCACACGATCTGATTGACCTAACGGAAGACAAATTAGTAAGGAAATACAGCAGGAATGTGTCTCTCTGATTGACTAGGTTATCTTTCGTAGGGACGGCAATAACCCTGTTAAAAGAAATGCTGCCTTTGGCTGTGTTATCTGCAGCTTTGAGCTGTCACATCTATCAACTATTGGGACCGCGGCCCGGTCTCAAAGGCCTGGATCCCTAGCAAACCGGCCTCAAAGACCCGGATCCCTTGGATCCGGTCTTAAGAAAACCTTATCGTAGCTCCTATGACGACGAGGGCACCTTTTATATAGAGCCGCTGCGAGCCCTCTGTTAGATAGAAAGCAAGAGCTTATATTCACATCACAATGCACCCCCTCCTTTCAGATGCAACATGAGCTTAACGAGTGATGCGTATAAGCCGGCGTTACGGCGGGCCGTGCCTGTGGCCCCGTGACGTAGCTGACGGAGCCGAAGAAGGAGGTCATAGGAAGAGAATAGGTTATCGAGAAAGACGTGATATGTGGAATCCGGCAGCAGATTTACTAGGGCAACAACCACGGCTTGGGTCGGGTTCAGGTAGACCGTCTTCCTCTCTCGTATCTGCTTCCGGCTCTGCTGTAGCTGTCCTTTGCCGCGGCCGTCGAGCTGGCTGAACCCCTATGGGCCCGAACTTCCGGCCCGGCCTGTGCCAAATCCACCGTAGGAAATAGCCTCGTTGGGCCACAGCCCATACTTTAAAGCCCGTTGGCGTAGGTTTATTAGGGACGGTTGTTGTATCATGAGACCGGCCAAGGAAGCGGACCATGCACTTATCTACAGCGATAGATGTGCCCGGGCTATAGAGAACAGTAGATGTATGCTGTATGTGGTCAGACCAGGCGTCGACCCGGCTGTAAGTCCGGCTGTAGAAGCTTAAATCAGGTTCCTGATCGATAGTTGTAAAGTCCTAAAGACGGAGATGCCGTGATTGTAACTGGAACCGCTTAAAAGGCATGACTTTAGTTACAGGGTGATATGGGATATAGGCCCCAACTTCAGAAACCTTCCAATAGTCCTTGATCTTTGTTTCTATATGCATTTGCATATAGATCACGAACGCAAGCCATGTGCAGATTTCAGCAACAGAGGTCGGCTTCCAGTCCAACAGCCGAGCCTGCGGCTTCAATCTGCGGCTGCCGGCTTCGTGCTGCTGCAATAGGTGACTGACCCAGCTGTTGGTATATCCGACCCAGCTTTCTACTAGGGAAATAGGTATGAATTCCTGGAAAAGCAACAGCGGCTGCTGGGGCAAGGCTGCTATCCTAAAGGCCCGGTCTGGACTCAAGTCCATCGGCTTGAAGTCATAACCACGATCCGGGACCAGATTTTCAATTGGCCGGCACGTATTATCCTCAGGGCGTTCACGGTGGCTGTGATAGTCAACGCGGATGAAGCTGTTATCATATGCGTTGACTGCTTGGCTGGAGGGCAGCTGGGAACCCATAGGGAGGCAGAGAACACGTTGTGTGAGGAATTAGGTGGCATTGTTTTGGAACGCGCTCGAGGTCACTCTTTTGTACCTCGGCCTGGCAGGGGGGTTGTGGGGCGCCAAGCCCAAGTGTGCCCTTACGGCACTCAAAGGGATAGCTTAGTGACAGACAGCCACTAAGCTGATCGCTACTATTTTTCTGGTTGCTAATTATTAGTGGTGATTTTACAAATTTTAGAGGGTTATCTAAGGCGGCAAGCAGAAAGGCCAAAATAGACTCGCGTATTTCTGGGTACGCCGAAGGTACAGATCTTTGGATTCAGACTTTTTGCGTCCCACTGTAGGAACCGAGATGAGATTGAGCTGGGGTCAACAACGGGCTGGTTTCAGCAGTGGGCTTCCTCCTTTTTGGGTTCCCAACTGTATCCACTTGTACTTTATCTTTTTTAACGCTTCAGCGTTAGTCTCGTTTGGGTTTGAGTCTTGTGCCCTGGGCGATATTTAAAGCGCACCTCTGAGCCTCAAAGGCAGTCCAGGGGACCCTGCAAGTCGCCGACAAGCAGGGCTACAAGCTTATTCTGCCCAGCGCAAAGAAATTAATCGGCGACTACTGAATATGCTCCGAGTCCCGTTGTGAACCTTTATAAGGACCACGCAGCTAGGATTGAAGATTGGGCTTGACCTCTTGCTCCAAACCCATAGGAGGCAGGCTTGAGCAGATTCCCCAACACAACAATATAGCCCTGCAAGTAACGAAACATCTCGTGAATATGTCGCACGAACAGAACTCTTATCGTACCTGGCGGATCACCCAGCCCGGCAATATTAATGACAATCTCGAGCTCATCACCACCCCTCGTCCCTCCGCAGACTCCCTAGGGAAGAGGGAGCTCCTTATCAAAGTCATCTCGGCTGGCATCAACAAAGCTGACTACTGGCCGGTCGAGCTCGGCGGTGTCTCCCGAATCATGGGCTCCTACCCGAGATCAATAGGCCTGGACTTTAGTGGCCGCATCGTCGCCGTCGGCCGCAAAGTCACCGACATCAGCCCGGGCGACAACGTGGTTGGCCGGATGAACCCCGTAAAGCCCGGATCGCTCGCCGAGTATGTGGTGGCCTCCTACGACGGCGTCGCCGTGCTGCCGAACAATGTCTCCCCGCGACAAGCCGGCGCCGCTGGTACAGCCTCTCTCGCCGCCTACCAGAGCATCGCGCCTTACGTCGAGGCTGGGGACAGAATCTTCATCAATGGTGGATCTGGTGGTGTCGGTACCTTTGCAATCCAAGTGGCCAAGGCCCTCGGATGCCACGTTACCGTTACCTGTTCAACGGACAAGATTAGCCTGTGTCGGGATCTCGGCGCCGACGAGGTCATCGACTACAAGACGGTCGACGTGATGGATACGCTGCGCCAGAAAGGCAGGGTGTTCGCCCACGTCGTGGACAATGTTGTCGGATCGCCGCATGACTTGTTCCACCCCGGGTGCGGCCAGATCATGCTGCCTGGCCGGAAGCGGTATTACGTCTCTGTTGGAGGCGGGATGAACGTGGACACCTGGGCCCATACAACTGTCGGCACTTCCTTTCTGCCGTTCCTCGGAGGCTCGAAGCACAAGTGGAAGCCGCTGGTGACGGAGAACTCGCACGAGGACCTCGCGCAGGTAGCGCGGTGGATGGGTGAGGGCAAGTTGAAGACGGTCATCGATTCCACCTTTGCTTTCGAGGAGGTTTCGGAAGCGTTCAGCAGGCTGAAGAAGGGTTCGATGGCGGGCAAGGTGGTGATCAACGTAGAGGCAGATGGGGCGGCAGAAGTAGAGAAGGAGTAGTGAGACATAGAAAACAGCTGCAGATTTGTGAAGACTCGAAAATCGTACAGCTTCCGCAAGCTCATGCCACCGGCCACTCATTCGGACTTCCAAAAACACGTGTATTCCACCTCCCACCGCCTTCAGCGCCTCGGAAGTATCGTCCGCAGATCCTTGACGCTGCTCGCACACCGGCCCAAGTGTTGCCGCCCGCAGCGGCCTTTGCGATACCCGAACAGTCTGCGGTTGGCGAGAAGAATATTTCCAGCTCCCCATTGGGTTGGGCTGCGCCGTAGCCTTTGGGGTGCACGAGCTGTAGCGAGTTTTGCGGGGCCTCCAAACCTAGAGATGTTCGTCCAGTCGTTCGTACTGGGCTGAGTATATGTGTTCATGGTGGAAGCGATGTTTGCTGTAGCAGCATACAAGTCTCCCGGCCCAGACGTGCTCTTCGTCATATACTTGGGCGGGCAGCGCCGTGACCGTACCGTGCCTTGTCTGATGTGGCCCAAATCCCGTATCGTCTGGGGTTGGAAGTGATGGGACCCCGAAACGGTCGCGCCTCGGCCCCCTTGACCCCAGGGCCACGATCATGATTCGGCACGGCGCCCGCATGTACCTCGAGCTTGCTCGACGACCGAGCCGCGCCACGCGTTGGACCACGATGGGCTTCAAGCTTTGTCAAACGGCAACCAGAGCTCCAGACGCGTTTTTTTCTTCTTTTTTTTTCCTTTTTTTCTTTTTCGCAAGTACGACTATAATATGTCCCAATGCGAAGATCCGAATGCAATAAACGCGTGGTTTCGCCTTGTGCGGAACATGGTCGCGAAGTGCAGCATCCAAGACGCGGACGTTTACAACTTCGACGAGACCGGCTTCCAGATGGGCGTCATCGCAAACGGCCCAAGAGGCAATCTCGCGGCCACGGCTCGCAGTCGGGCCCGTCTGCCAGGTGTGATGTCTAGCGCTGAAGTCACCTGCCACAAGGCAGCGATCGGGGATCGGCCATTGCAGTAGAGTATCTGGCGCATCTTTTTCGTCGTTCTGGCGGTAGAAGTTCACTATTATTATATCGTTGACCGTAAGCCACAGGATATCGCGGCTTATGTAGGGTCGGTTCTGGTCTGCCGTGAGTTTAGAGTCTCGGCGGATATATGTCAAGACTCTGGGTCGGGTGCTATTACTGTTCCAGGCTTCGACTGGAGAATAGGTGTCGTATGCAGGATGGGTCTTCGTGAAGCAGCGGGAGTTTGCCGTTGTTGTCCATGGTTCTTGGAGGAGCACGATATCGAATCGTTCAGAGTCTGCCAATGCAAGGGCACAGTCGTGGACCGGGGGAACCTTGCCGACGTTGACTTGAAAGACTCTCCGAGTCTTTCTATCGCATCTTCGTGCTCGTGGGCGTCTACGCATGACCGTGGTCGTGGGGGCGCGTGATCAGGACGATGCGGCGCTTCCTCGGAGAGCCGGTCTTGGGTGCTCGGGTTCCTCCTCTACTTCCGGGGCTGTGGCCACCATTATGCATGGCGGCGCTCTCGACGCGGCCGGGCTGGGAGCGCGAGGGCTCGATCGTTCTTGCGGCCCGGTCCTATCTTGCTGAGGGTCAAGTGTGTGTCGTCGCGGTTCTACGTTGCGCTGGCGATATGTTTCAGCGCCTACAACTCGGACGTGGTCCCTTTATTCTTTGGTCAGTCGGCGGAAAACGCAGTGTATCTTCTTCGGGCCAGCTGGGCACTTGGCGAAGTTGGCGCTGTGTGGACCGAGACAGTTGGCGCATTGCTCCGGGGCGGTGCAGCTCCCGGAGTCGTGGCCGGCCTTACCACAGCGTATGCACAGAGGGCGTCTATGGAAAGTGCGTGGCGGGTGGTAGTCCAGGCATACATTGCACTGCATTGGCCGGTCGGTTTTCTTGATGAGCCTTGCTTGTCGGTTGCTGAAGAGGCGCCAGTATTTCTTAACTGGCTCGAGGAAGGATATGAGCAATGTTTTCGTTAGAGGGTCGTCGGGTTGGCGCCGTATGGGGCGTATCTTGACAGGTTTCAGCCCTATCTGGATTTCAATTTCCTCGTTCATGGCAGCGTCGCTGTCAGCTTCGTTGCCATAGAGGTCGGTCAGTTTGCAGGGGTAATCTGAGACCAGGTAGGTAAACCATTCCTGTCTAGTCTCTATGGAGGCGGCCCCTAAGTCAGTTGCCCATTCAGTCTGTCTTCTGCACGAGGAGGTCGCGGGTGGTTATGTCAGCGGTGAGGACGGCCCATCCGGACCTGACTTGGAGTACTCGCGGGATCTTGCGTGGGTCCACTCCGAGTTTCCGGGATATGTGGGTCCGGATGGCGTAGTCCTTGTGGGCTCTAGCCGGAGCCCCAGCGTCCAATCGGATGAAGACGCGGAGGTCCTCTCGGGGTGGGGCACCCACGGTCGCTTGTCCCTGGCGATGAGGGGAGGTTTGTTGTTGTTGTTGTTGATGGTATTGTTGATGGTGTCGAGATTGGTGGGTAAGGGCGTTGTTTGCAGCCGGAGGTGAGGCCACGACGTTGCTGTATGTAGGTATGGGGGCAGATTTGGCGTCAGTGAGCGCCTGATTCCAAGAGTCTAGGAAGCTATCGGCAAATTTTTGAGCGAATTCCCGTTCGGGTCCAGCGTTGAACTGTTTCGCTGCTTCTTTGCGGGGTGTGAGAGGTCGCTTGCGAAGACCCTGGCGGACGCAATTTCTACTATGATAAGAATATGTTGGTATTGTTCCGAGGTAAGCTAGTCTGGGATACCGGACCCGTGTCACCACTTAATTGCATATGGCTAGATGCTGCCCAGGAAACTTTGCCTGGGCTAGAAGCCGCTCAGGACCTGGGTCTTGATTGCATATGGCCAGATGCTGCCCAGGAAACTTTACTTGGGCTAGAGGTCGCTTAGGAGTTTCTGCTTAGGTGCACACACCCATTATTTATGTAAGCTAGCAATTACTCGTTTATGACCGTAAGAGTGGTGTCCATCCATCTTTGTCGCTGGCGTTGGCGTCTGCTCCCTTGTCGATAAGAAGCTTTGCTACCGCCTTGTGGCCATTCTCTGAGGCCCGTAAGAGTGGTGTCCATCCATCTGCGTTGCAAAAGAGGTCCCTGAGAACATTCAAGGAAGGCCAGTCATTCTGACTCTGGGAAACAAGGTCGGGATCGTCCAAGACTGTCTGGAGATCAGGGTACCCTTTGGGCAGCTGAAGCAGCAAAGATCAGTACATCCCTAAGATCGACTTTTCCAAGTATTCGCCTCGAGCTTTGAAGAGAAAGGAAGCAGTGATAGCATGCTCGTGGCGGGCTTTGCTCTTCATGTATGCGGACTTCATGATTGTCGACTTGCCAGCACCCGGCTTGCCACTAGTTCGATATCTTTGAAAGAGGGGTTTCGGCTTTAGATTTTTGTTTGGCAATCACCACCGCAAGCTACGGCTTATGACGTAAAATGCAATCAAATGTAAGAAGAGACCCGCAGGCGAGTCTTGGAGCCAGGTCATGATTAAGCTTTCCACCATTCGATATCTCGGACGTGAGAATGAGGCGATACCATTGTGAAGTTAATTATATAAGGACGAGTGCCCGGCATGAACCTCTTCATTTTGGCTCAAACATGCTAAACATGAGATACATACTAAAACAGTTCAAATTAAATTAAACTCAGAAGCATCAAACATCAAAATGCCGAAACACGAAATGACAAAGTCCCATTCGTCCAGAATCCAATCATCCCAGGTACAGACACGCAGCCAAAAAGCATTACTGCACTGAGACACAACTACGCAGGATAAGAGTGGAGGAGACATGTCATCCGGCGGTTTTGCTGCACGAGCGCAGTCGGCTGGAGACCACTGGGCTACTGGGCTACCGGAACCAGGAGTGGTGGCTCCTCCACCGACAAGTCTTCTTCTGATAGTACTGGAGACGGCGGGCATGGTGGTGTGGGTTCAAAGGGCAAATGATCGCGCGGGAATACAGGTTTGAACATTTACCATCTCGTGGTAACGCATTGTGCCATTTGGTTGTTAATAAAACGTCATCTGCGCCATTACATTTCAAGTTGCCCCACAACCCCTGCTTGTGATGACGCGGCGATGATCAGTGGGGTCAGCTGTACTGGTTAGTCTTGGTCACCTGATTACCCTGCAGCCAGCTCCAGGGTAAGCGTTGCAGAATTGGACTGACCTGGGCGATGGACAAAACGAAACCATTACCATAATGCTCTACCTTGACGCCTTAGGGCTGAAAGCATGTGTTGCTGCTAGCAAGTCACCACGGAATGTGACGCATGTCGCGATACAAGACATCGCGTTCCTAACAAGCCGGCCCTAGCAACTGATTGACTGGGGGAATGAGGTTACCAAGGGAACTGCTGGGAATGCACACACTGTATTTAAGGGCAGGAACCCTCCTAATCCTCTAGCCATTCTGTACGCTTTCCAATACTATTGTATCCTATACCCGGTGTGTCCTATCGAGTGACATGACGAGTGTGTGATACTTGCAACAGCATGGCGCTCGGAGTAACCGGAAATGCTCAGAACCGTTTTATTCAAGTTGCGGTTCTCCTTCACATGCTCGACCCAGTCCGTGGTGAGCCCATACCGCATGGCCTCGATCGAAATCCTATCGAAATCGAAAAGCGAGAACATTTTCTCAAACGAAAGTTTCTTGACTCTTTCACTCTGTCGAGTTTCACTGGAGAAAGGACGTACGGGACATTCCAGTCTTTCGGCAGGCAGTGCAGATGGATGATGGGACGACCCGCACATCCCCACTGAGGCGCTTCATTATCACACGTCTCTTTACTACCTCCAGAGGCTTGGCCTTGCGGGGGGTTTTATGCAGCTTCTGAGTCCGTATGTGTCAGATACGTCAGAGGTACATGTCACATCTATCAATTGATGAGACTATGGCCCAGTGTTAACTGCTGAGACTGCGGCCCGGTCTCAAAGGCCCGGATCTCTAGCAAACCGGTCTCAAAGGCTCGGACTCCTCAGATCCGGTTTTAAGAAAACCTTATTGCTGCTTCTATGATGATGAAGGCATCTCTGTATATATAAAGGCCGCTGCAAGCTCTTTGTTAGAAAAGGGCGCAGAGAATAAATCACAGTTCACTCTCATATTTCACAGTATGTCATTCTTCGGGGTGCGGGAGAAGGGGTCGAAGGTAAGTTTATAATATTGCTCACCATAAGCAACTGACGAATAACCCTAATAGCCGTTGCAACGCAGCCACAACTTCATGTCACGTGCCTCCAGGCCCGTGATAGAGCCTCAGCCCATAACCAGCGAAGCACCATCGTGGGACTAGAGAAAAAGCATATATAGCGCAGCTCTCGCCTGTCCTTAGCATGTCAGAGATCAATTAATATCACCTATGACCCCTATCATCATCCCTACGAGCTATTGACCTGCGTCCCTCACTCTTCTCACCAGGCACATCACACTTCAGCAGGTCATCGGCCACAGAGACGCGGCCACAGAGACGCGGGAGTCTACCAGGCATATATGAATCAGCAATATCAGGTCAATAACATAGCCGCCTTCCTTGGACGTCCTTCAGCCAAGGCCTTGATAAAGGCCGCGAGCCACATGAGTCGATTTGTCGATTCAAGAGCCCCAACAACTACCAGTCCAGAAGAGCTGGTAAAACTCAGGGACAGTTCCAATTTCGGGCAACTCATAGAGCTCCGCGACAACCTCCGTGCCGACGTTCAACATCAGTCGGGTACTGTCGAGAAGGCAAGACTTGCTGGGACCAAGCTTTATGAGATGTATTACAACGCAGATTGTCAAGTGCGCGCAGCGAGATCTCGGATAAACAAACTTGCCAAGGTCAATACCAGGAAAGAATTCTTCGAGACTATCAACACAGCAGACATCAACGCTCAATTGAGTGACCCGAGCTGGAACTTGGCATTTTATCCAAGGACCGAGACATTAAAAACCAAGGTTTTGCATTTATGACAGGCTCTAAAGAACAATCTAGCTGAGAACCAAGACGAGCCCTTCAAAAAACATTTTGCTCAAGCTGCTGTCCCTCGCCGCATTCACTTGGAAACATCAAAGTTTATGGTAGTAGCGCCTAGTTTGTTCCTATTAGTAGCGGTATGACATTTGATTAGTCTTGGCATCGACTGGTCTTTGACTGGATTGGTTAACTGAACCTATTTCCTATTTCCTATTCCCGAATCTTATTTACATCATGCCTAGCTTTCTACTATTAATGAGTAAGACAGCTGGTAGACCACTGTTGTCTGCCTTAGCGATAGTATACTTTGCGTTGAGTGCTATGACTCGCTTTATATATTAAATCAGGTATAGACCATTTCTGTCCAGTCCAATTCTGTTCAGTCATGCTGAGGTTAGTCAATGGTCACACTTTATCAGAACGGTCCAGCCTCGTCAAATGTCCGATTTAGTCAAAGCCCCAGTTTTAGTCAAATGCCCAGTTTTAGTCAAACATCCAGTTTTAGCCAAACGTCCACTTCTGTTCAGCCCACTTCTCTCCTTCTACCCACTTCTCTCTTTTCTGTACACTTCTACCCTCAGCTTGACTTTGGGAATGCAATCGATGCCAAGAATCCTGCGAATTAACCAGAGACAGACGAGATCCAAGCTGAAATAGCCAGCGTTATGCTACTGTATGTACAGTACAGTCTCGCTAGTCACAGCAGCAACAATTCGCATATTCTAAGGCCATTTCACCCCAGTCGACCCCCGATTTGCAGCCCAGACTGTACTGTACATAATTACTGTATGGTGAGCGTCCGCAAATTGTAATGGAATACTGTACTAATGCCGTAAACTGCCTCTTGCTAAGAGTATTAAGAGTAAGGTTAGCCAATGAATCGAGTTGGCGGCCGAAGTAAGACTTCAAGATCTCCTGTAGTTTGTCTGAGGCATGAAATTTTCCAGATGCAGTTTGCATATACCACTGGTACAGAGTCCGCCCACCAGCCTTCCGTGGCTTCGATTATATGCCGCGCCCCGCAGATTGTCAGTTCTGTTTCGCGCTACCTCGCAAGATCTCTCTTGCAAGGCCGACCGTGTCTCGCACGAGTTTGTCCACTTGCATCCTCTCTGTACCTAGAACAGCTGAGCAACGCAGTGTCGCCCATCCTACTAACCAAGGTGCCTTGTCGTTCTCTGTGCGGGTTTAAGAGTGCCGTTTCTTCTGGTTCGTTTTCGCCGTGACTATTTACCCTTCCTGTAGCTTATTTAGCGCGTCTTAATGTCCCTATAGCTGAGCAGCCCAGAAGCATCCCAAGGGTGTCCTATTCCACGACCTAAATGTTCATCGCTTGTAGGCTCGATTTCGCGGTCGCGTTTCGGGTGGTTTTTCAAGTAGTCCCTTTTTATATATCTATTTATATATAGGGGGCCGGAGGCATCCTTGATCAACACAATCATCATCTTTGGTCTCCACACCGTATTGATCACTATCACCCTGATCGAATTGACCGTATCGGATCCATCACCTGCCATAGTTTTTGGCTTTGATGCCGCCTATTGCAAGGTGAAGACTCCAGGAAATGGTCAAGTATCCACGTCTGTCGCGAATAGCGATGGATCTCTTTCCAATTCTTTGCGACGGACGTCTTCCGAGCCAACCCGAATATTCAGTCTCGCAGGGCAGATGGTTACAGCTCAGAGAGACACACTCCAGGCGGACATAAAAGCAGATCAATGCCTCTCATCGTGGGAGAAAGGTTGGGCTATCCAAATACTCAAATCGATCCAAATCGAATCGATCATTTTTGTATCCAAATCAAATCAAATTGAAGTCTCGATGTGATTTGATTTATTTGTTTGCAAGCCTGCACTGTAAACATTGCTGACGCTATTTCAGAGCACAGTGCTGGGGTCTTTCCACCAAATACACATTCTACTTCACTTACTTGAAAAACACAGTCTTTGCGTTGCAGTATCCCCTTAGACCAGTAACTCCCCACTCGGAGCCTATGCCACTCTTCTTGTGACCTCCAAACGTGGCTGTGGGCTGCATGGCAAGGTGCTCGTTCAACCAAACACTGCCAGCCTCCAGCTCCTCGGCGAATTTTTGAGCAAGCTCCCTGTCCTTGGTCCAGACCGAAGATCCCAAGCCCATGTCGGTGTCGTTGGCCCGGCTGATGACATCGTCCACGTCGGACCACTTCAGTAGCGGCACGACGGGGCCGAAAGGTTCTTCGCGGACGATCTTGCTGTCGTCGGGCGGATTGTCGACGACGGTGGGCTGGATGAAGAAACCGGTGTTGTTCTCGAGCTCTGCTCCGCCCGTCAGGACAATTTGGTTCTTGGCCTTGACGTCGCTGAGGAACTCCTTGACGCGGTCGAACTGGAGCTTGTTTTGGACGGGGCCGAGGGCGGCTCCCTCCTCGAATCCAGAGGCGACGGGGAAGTTGGACAGGTGCTTCACAAAGGCAGCCTTGAAAGTATCGTACATGTCTTCGTGGACGTATACTCGCTTGACGGTAACACACATTTGTCCTGAGTTCATGAATGCTATTTGAGCGGGATGCGGGGCAGCGGTCTCGACATCAACATCAGAGCAAACAATTGCGGCATCATTTCCCCCACTACATGCTACTTAGAAACAAGTAGGACACGACGACCGTGAAGGGAGACTTACAGCTCAAGAGTAACTCTGGCCAGGTTCTTGCTGGCGCTTTCCATAACACGCTTTCCGGTGGCGGTTGAGCCGGTAAAACTAATCTTGTCGATACCAGGGTGGGCCGTCAACCAAGGGCCGAGGTTGTCATCGCCGCTAAGCACCTGGATAACGCCAGGGGGGAAGTGACGTTGAGCAAGCTCGGTGATCTTAATGCCGCAGTAAGGTGTGAAGGGGGACGGCTTGATAATGAGGCAGTTTCCTGTCATCACCGCAGGGGCGAGCTTTCCACAGAGGAGCATGACGGGGACTGAATTTCATTAGCACTAAGCCCTTGGCAACCTTTGAATTTATTAAGATAACTCACAATTCCAAGGAACAATGGCAACGGCGACACCAAGTGGTACGTATCGAGTCTCGACATGGCGCTCAGGGCTGTCCTCCACAACGTCTAGAGGAAGATCAAGTTGGGTGGTTCCAGCGAGCCAAAAAGCAGCATAATCAAGTTCCTGATCAGCGAATTGAGTCTAACACAAGATGATTAGCATCCCCAGTCTTGGTCAGCGTATGAAATACACATACGGGCCTTCCTTGCTCCGTCGTCAGCAGTTTGCTGAACTCGGCCTTGTGTGCTACAAAGTCGGCGGTGAATGCCTGAATCTTCTCCTTGCGCACTTCGATGGGCGTCTTCTTCCATGAGCGGAAGGCAGTGCGAGCCGCTTTGACAGCAGCGTCGACGTCGCTCTGAGTGGACACGGGGCACGAGAAGAGCTTCTCTTTGTTGGCTGGGTTGACTCCGTGGCGGACAGTCTCAGTCTGGGTGAGCTCGCCGTTGATGATGTTCGAAAAGGTGGAAAAGTCCAGCTTCTCAAATCCGGTAGTTGCGGCCATTGTGTTGATATTGGGTTGACTTTTTGGGCTTAGGTGAGTGGATGTGAAGAGGGTGTAAGGAGACGTTGGAAATAGCTGGAAATGGTTTTATATTTCACCGGGCAAGGTCTCCTGTTGAGGCAGTGTGTTGCAATTGACGTTTATAATCAGTTCCCTTCAACTCCCCAAGCCTCGACAGGGCATGGCACCCAAGAAGGGACAAAGGCTCCGAAAAGGGGTTGGTGATGCCGAGACACCCTGCAACCTCTGCATTCAAGCTGACTCGGGTGTTAAGGGTCTTTCGTATAGCGGCAGACGGCACAGGCTGACGATTTCGTAAGCATCAACAAACTGTATCTAGGCCGAGGCATATGTGGAGAAGACAAAATGGCCTAGCCAGCCCGTTCGTTCCCCACACCGCATTGGGGGTCACTCAAAGGCCTAGATGAAGAGCCTTGCATTAGCCTAACTCGGTGCGTTTAGTATCAGCATCCTCGATGACAGTGTTGCCATTCTGACCGCAAGAGGGGCGGCGCGCTTATAAACACCTCCGGTATCCATAAATAAGCGGATATAACGGAATAGAAACAACCCTCTCTTACTTAGCCGACTTACATCAACTTCCCGGGCCCTGGGAATGAATGGCGTCATGAGATAAACTAAGGACTCTATAAAAGCGGAGAAGCCGCGGTTCAACGGCCGATTATCTCCACCCTGCTGAGTTAGTTGCCACCCCCCGGAAACCTTGTTACAACGGTAGGCCGGGGCTTTAGGGCTGAGACTATAATGCTAAGTCAGGTCTGGAACACTAAGCAAAAGTAACTTTCATAATGTAAGAGTTAGCGGCGAGGAGAGACCTCGGCCGGGACTAGCCTTATCATTAGATGTGCAGCACGATTGAGTAACGCTAGCTACTCGGAATCGCTTGATCTTTTGCCTCAACCGGCAATGGGTCTTTGTGGGGCTTGGGCATGCTGCCCCAACCCTTACACATAAGCAACGAGCTATTCTCTTTCCTCATCCTTAGGTAAAGCTTTTAAGTTATATTAATATTAAAAATTACTACCTATATAGACTTTCCTTCTATTATTTTTAAAAAATAAAATACTAAGTTATAATACTAGCAGTAAATAAGTCTAACTTCTCTTCTATATTATATAGAAGTTCTAATATAAATAGTAATGAAACGACTGTGAGGGATGAAGAGGATGAAGACAACCTTAAATCGGTAACCTAGGAAATGCAAGGCCCGACCTAGGGAGCTGTATTGGCCCGGGTCGCAAGTAAGGTCTAGCTAGCAAGGCAATAAGGGCGACCCGGGCAGCTGACGGCGAGGTCTCGCGGAGAAGTCGGCACGGACAACAAGGTCAGAGAGGGAAGAATGTTATGTCTATTCGTGTATGAAGAAGTCGATGTCTCTATCTGATCAGACAGATCGCGGGCTCTTATACCCTCGGGCTAGGCTAGGTCGGCCAGCGCGGCCGGGCCGGGTTCGACTAGGTCTGGGACCACAGTCCGACCAGGGCCGTTTCAGTAATTTATTAAATTTCTCGCTATTTCTTATAATAAACTTAAATAATATTATCTTAATATATTAGATATAATAGCTACTATAAAAGCAGTTAGTATATCTGCCTATAGCTCTATCGATAATTTCAAATCCCGCGATATTTCGCAACCTATAAATCCGATAGGCCGTGATGTTCTTATTAAGTAAGTTATTCCACTCCTTTCTGTTCCTTCATTTCTAATGAGATCACCAGGGTCGAGGCTTGCTCTGTCAATCCAATCGACACTAAGATCCGGTCCGGCATCTACGACGACGCACCAGGTAAGGCTCCCGTTTCCGGCCGAGTCAGCTGCCGCACAAACAGTCGGACTTGATAATTTTTAATTACGACGTCCAAGAACCGACCCATACTAGGCTGTCAATCAACCCGTGGAGTGCCGAGCTCCATGGCCCTCATTGGCTTGATCGCTGTCAAGCTCTAGGGTCGTTGACTAGCCGAGACCTCCACCGTCAGATGATTGTTTCCCCGTTCTTCCCCGCCCGAGAAAACGTGCATGATGGGTCAAGGGCCGGTCAGACCGAAGTAGTAAATGCAGGCTCAATTGGATCGAGTGGCCGGTGACATGATTAAATTGAATAGTCTGTTTCCGTATTGTGGGTTTCCATCTAATCTGGATCAAATGGTATGCTTGGGCCAAAGGATCACAAGGGAGAGTGAATGTATTTGTCATTGGCTCGAACGACACCACAAACTTCCAGTACAGTGACACGGGGTATAAGGTACTCCTAATGCTCCCCGCTCTGAATGGAGTTCGCCTTGATGTGTGCTATAGAAAGACTTTCGCCGTGTCTTTGCCCCTCCAGCGTACCTTCAACGATGGATCAACCATCACGTAATCTACCACCTAACCCTGTCAACTCAACGATGACTTCATCCAGCATGGATGGAGTCGGCGCACTCAGTGTTTGGGTGCACTCTCAACCCCCATAAATAGAACTGCTCAACCGGCGCCTCTTAAAAGGACAGCTGCTTCTCATAGGAGACTCAGTATGTTATATATCGCTGCTCATTCCCAAGGGTGGATATTCATCTTCGCCCCCTTTCCATCTCGATATTGGTCCAACGCCTTGTTGACAGCATCTGCGTCTAAACCCTTGATAACCTCAAAACTGCTGGAGTGAAGTTTCCCCTCCTTGAACCATCGAGGAACCTCTTCCCAGAACCCCACCGTCACTTCTGGGTGCATCGAAGATATGCCAAACACAAGGCGGCGTTCGTACCCCGCAGACTTGGAACCTATCCGAGCAGCGTCAAAGTCTCCGTCGGGCCGACGAAGAGTGATCAAGGTGCCCTTCTTCGTGTTTGACAGCGCCGCGACACCGAGCTCTTGTTCCACGCCGGCATTGACCGTGTCAACCGCATAGACTAACTCATCCCCCGTGATGGCACGAATCTGGTCTAGCGCATCGGGGGCTCGTCGGTTGATGACGTGGGTAGCCCCGACAGACTTGAGGTTTGCGTCATTGCGATGGCCGGCGACTGCGATGATTCGGCCTATTCCTGCCAACTTGGCGAGCTCAACTGTGGCTCGTCCGGTGTTGGAGCCGCCTCCAATGATAAGAAGCGTGACGTTGGCATATTCGAAGGACTTTGCTTCCGGTGAGAAAGGAGGGGGCAAGCCATGGCCGGAGCTCGCGAAGAGGGCAATGAAGCCAGCCAACACAATGACGGGGATTGTGGATGCCTCGTCGTTGCTCAACCCACTGTCGGCCACCCTGCCTACAAACCTCGCATCGACAAGAGCATATTGCTGCGCTCCGTTGAAGTCATTGTGGAAGCCCCCCTCGGTAAAGGTGTGACCAAAAACGCGCTCACCAACGATGAATTTGGCAGAATGCTCTCCGGTTCCCACAGTCACGACTTCTCCGACCAGATCGCTGGCAAGGACGTATGGCATGCTCGTGACGAAGAGGCCAACATCGCGGGTTCTCTGGTCATGAGGATTTACTAAACGCCAATGAGCTATGGTCCTCTTATCCTTCGCGGTGGAACTGTTTCCAAAACTTACGGCCGGCAACAAGAACCTTGACCAGTAACTGGTTGTTGCCAGGCTGCGGGATGGGACGGTCCCCCACGACCAATGGCTTTCCCACCTCCTCGAGTAAAAGAGCCTTTTGAGACATGACTGTTTCTGAGTCTGAAGCTGAACGCAGTGATGAATAAGCACAAAGGAGTAGTGCTAATATGTAGAGGTATAAGGATGGCATTGCCGACGGTTCAGTAGAAACTTAGTGCCAAGAATGGGAAGCTTGAGGTTTAAGACGTTTGCATTCCATTGACAAAAAGGGCCTTGCGAACGGCCATCTCTGTGCTTAGACGGTTTACTAAGTCGCGGAAACCTCAGGAGGCTCCCTTCAAGATTCGTCACATTACTAATTCCCATTCCAGTCACAACATCCACACTGCAGAGAGTTGCAAACCACTCCACTAGAGACCTCGGTGGAGTGGATTTAAAAGTGTGTAGGCATGCAGGGTTCAACTAAGTGGTGCTAAACCCACATAGGATATGCGTTGAGTGGCATGGATTGCAAATCCAAACCCATACAGATGTTGCGGGAAGCTGTTGCTCCCCAGATCAATCCGTCCATAGACCCAGCTTGCCGAGTTTCTCATACATCAAGACTTGGAAGGAGGAAAGGCGGTAAGTCAAAGTCACAATATCCATACTATGTATGTGGACACAAGCTCAAGCGCATCTCTAGCCTCATGCGTCTCGGCACCGATCTGCAAGCCCCTTTGATTGGTAAGCGTTCAAAGCGTCAGATCAGACTCGTCTTGCCCCCCGCTTTAGTAAGCGGCCAATGAAGTCTGGCCGCCTAATTTGCTAGCTTGAAACTAATTGTTGGATAGCGTACGGCACATTCAATCAAGGGATAACTGTTCAATTGAGTGAAGAGACCAAGGATGATGATTGTATTGATCAAGGATCCCTCCGGCCCCCTTTTTTGTCGAGAGGGGTTTTCTAGTCATCTGGCTAAGGCTGGCGCAATCAAGAACAGGCATACACCCAATCAGACACCACAGAGAATCTGAGTTCGTAACATCCCCGCACTTCATCACCGTATCTATACGGCGCCTCGTGCGACCCTCAACGTATCTCTCCATGACACGACACGACGGCTCATGACAAATATGATCAGAAGGCGTAAAGTGCACAGAAAGTCTCGGGAAGGCTGTGTTCAATGCAAGGAGCGGCACGCTAAGGTACGGTGAGCCCCCTCCCTGTGCTGTCCCTACTACTCATCATGCCGAGGCGAAACCAACAGCTGAACCCTGTAGTGCAACGAGGTCCATCCGCAATGCCTTCAATGCCAGCGGGCCAATATCTCGTGCAGCTTCTCATCCCCTACCCTTACAATAACGCCACTCAACGAGGACAGCTTAGCTGATCTCGAGCTGCTGGAGCACTGGCACCGGTATCCCGTCACAGGCGACATGTCGGAGACCACGAAGCACCTGCAATACGACCTTGTTCGCTTGGGCTTCTCTCACCATTACCTGCTGAATAGCATCCTAGGCCTTACGGCCCTCCAGCTCTACAGTGAAGATCAGTCCCAGTCTAAGTGGTACGCTAGAGCCGTTGCGCACCAGCAGGCCGCAATCACCCGAGCCAGGCCGCATTTCGAGTCCCTTGATCAGACGCAGCATCGAGCCCTGCTGGGGTTCTCTGCTTTTACCTCAATGTATGCGGTAGCGGAACCTGTCTTTCGCCCCCCTCGCGTCCGCTCTCTGGCACGGTTCGACCATATCGAGGAGCTGTTAAAGGCACTCCACTTTAGCAGGTCTACCTTGGTGTTCGTGCAGCAGAACTTCCCCCCTCTAGTCGTCTCAGAATCGTGGCTTCTGACTAAATTCAGCGCCAATCACCAAGACACTCGGCAGGATCTCGAAATAAGATATCCACAGCTTGCGTCTCTTCGGGGATGTATAGAGCGTCGGTGTGCGGGGGAACAGAAGGCAGCATGCCTCCATGCCGTCAAAGTACTGTTCCGCCGCATTGCAACGCTCTCAGATAACCTTGGAGACCCCGAACCGGGCAAGGTGATTTGGGGCTGGGGACTCGAGGTATACCAGACCTTTCTAGACTTGTGCTCGGCGCGACATCCCGTGGCGCTCGTCATTCTGGCTCACTTTACTGTCTTGATGAGCTTCTATAGGGAGCACTGGTGCCTGAGAGCCTGGCCAGGCGGGTTGCTGGGATATATCATGGGGGTTCTCGGAGATGAGTGGGAGGATGTTCTGAAGTGGCCGAGTGGTTTTATTTTCGGGTCGGTAACGTTAGCACTTAGGGCGGCGACTCGGAGCGGCTTAGCGTATCAGGAAGTCTAATTGAAACTGGATGCATTGGAATATGCCACAGCCGCGTTGTGTTAGCGCCAGTTCTCGTATGCGGTCAGTTAATTTTCCAAGCACCGGGCGAAGTGGTGGCTAGGTACTCAATTACGATCGGCTCGAGAGACGATCAGAACGTATATACGGCAGAGCTGGAAGCTATAGCGATGCCGCTAAGATGCATGCCAGATGGACTTCAACATCAAGAGTTGACCGTTATAACAAGCAGCCGATCAGCATTAGAAGTAATTACACAACCGCGACAGCAGTCCGAGCAATATACCGTTAAAGAGATCCACAAGCACACCGAACGGCTCCAGAAAAGCAGCAACATCATTAAGATACTATAGGTACTATCTGAAGATAAAGACTTCACCATAGGCTGCGAGGCAAAGGCAGAAGCTCGAAGAGCCGCATGAAGAAAACACAGACCGGAGAAACCAGCATACCAAGCTCGCTCCACGCAGATAAAACTGGCCATCGCATAGCAGCAACGGCAGAAGACTCTACCCGACAGGGTCGGAAACTATTCAAAGCGAATCGATAAAGCGTTACCAGGCACACACACGCCCCCTATACGATGGACTGAAAAGACACAAATCAGACATACTCTCACAGCTGCGCACGGGAATGGCGAGGATCAGTAGCTACCTGCATAGGATTGGAGTAGCAGAATCGGATATGTGCAACTATAGTCAAGCAGCAGAGACAATAGAACATTTTCTATTCCAGTATACGAAGTGGAATACACAGCGGAAAGGCATACGAAGGATCGGACAGGCAAAGACAGAAAACCTCTGGTTCTTTTTAGGAGGAAAGGCAGCATCAGATAGCCCAAAATGGATACCCAACCTACAGGCGATGTAGGCAGCGATTAAGTTCACTATAGACACGAGGAGACTTAATGTAAACCAGATTAGATAACATACTAACCAACCCAAATTAGCAGCCAGACCTGGCGATACTAACACCAAACAGCCTCAAGTTAGCAGACTAAGCTTCAGCTGCTGAGAATAGGACGCCGAACACTTGGAGTAATTGGCCTTCAAGCAGGCCTGTCACACAGGGTCAAGCGAGGCGAGACCGATCAGCGGACGATGAAGAAAGTGGGGCTTCTGCGAGATGCGAACGATAAACTGAGAACTGTAAATAGCCCAGCGCACCTAGCCCTATGAGGTTAGTCCTCCCGGGCGGAATAAATTTCATTCATTCATTCATTCATTCCGGTCGCGGATGAGCTAAGGAGGTGATAATTGATCATCAACGCGTTGATAAGCACTCAATATAATCATCATCTTTGGTCGCTACATCGTATTGAAGACCATTGCCAACAGAAGGTTAAATGCCTCATGAGGAAACGTCGGCGGCTCATGCTGGTCTCGTCTCCACTACCCGTTGGCATTGTGGGGCCAGCCTTCTGCCAACCTCGTCCCGAGGTTGGGCCGGAAACCCCTTGTCAGCCCGGAAAACCCTTGTCACCCACTTTAGGTCCCTTAGTGCTGTAAAATAGACCATTTCACGATCATGATCTTTCAGGCTTTGCGACACGGTCATTCTGGAAGGAATGTGACTGCAAGCTAGCTTGTTGAAAAGCCCTAGAATAGTTGAAAATGATGCTTTGCGAAGGAAATAGTAGAAATCGCTTTTTCAGGCTCAATTGAGCCGCCCGTTGTGAGGGCCTATTTGACCTGCTTGTCATCATCCTGTTATGACGATGTTGCCCCCATAGCCACATTGATCTGTTCCTTCCGGCATTTTCGTATGGCGTTCCTAACACGCTGATAACCCGATATCCTTGGTGTTGTAACGGGCAGTTGTGGTAATGTGAGGTTATCGTCATTTGAGTCATCGGCTGGATCTAAGGGATCCAGGGGCGGCGAGGAAGTTATCCCCAACGGCGTTCCTAAGCCCACAAGATCATCGCCGCCTTGTTCATCGAGGCCGATGAGTTCGACATCCTCATCATCGTCTTCAAACGGGCCGATGCCTCGAAATTCGACTTCATCGCCGCTGTCAGGCCAGGCGCTTTGATCCATCGCAATGATCGGTCTTGGGGCTCGCAGGGCCTGTTCCTGGGCATCAGAAAATGCCCTTCTTGGCCGTTCATTGAGAATATCGGTATGTTCTTTTCTCTGACTCTCGAGGGTTATGAATTGGGAGGAATTTTCAGTCTGATCGAGCCACTGATTGAACGTTAGTCTTGGCCGGCTTTGGGTCCTACGGGACTCATTTTCTTCTCTCCAACCGGCCTTGAGCGCGTTGATTTCCTGAATAATGATCGCCCGGGTTGATCGCAGTTGTGAACGCTGTTCCTTGACTTCTGCGGCTGCTAACGATGCCTCGTGTTGAGCCTGAATATCAGGAAATCCAACGCTTGTAATGAAATCACCGCTTGGCCTGATCCGTTGGCCGATTTTTCTCCTCTTGCCGTATCTCTCGATGCGGCTAAGCCGGTCTGCTGAAAAAGCCTCACGTTCTCGGTGCATGAGGGCAGCTTCGGCAACGACGTTGCGGACGTTGGTGATAGCTTCGAGGGTCGGCGAGCTCATAATCTCTTGGTAACGCTGATAGATGCGTTCTAGCTGATCCTGGGCATCTTGGAAGCGAGTTTCTACAGGCAGCAGCTTTTGAATAGAGGGATGTATCGCTTTCCGCTGTTGCCGTTGCTTGGCGATGATGCTGTTGAGCACAGGCGTTGCTGATGTTGGCCAAATGCCGGATTTTTCGAACCCTGACATGATGTTATGCTTTGTGAAGCCGGCTGTGTAGACTGCCTTGAAAGCCGTAGCGAACTGTAGGCGGTTAAATGCTAGGTTGCCTTCCCGAATAGATTTCCGAAGTTCCTTTTGATGTGCGTTCTTAAGAGGCTGAAACACACCGACATCAAGGGGTTGTGTGAGGTGCGTTGAATGCGAAGGCAGGATGCAAATCACGATATCAAAGTGAATGCAATACTCAATGAATTCGAATCCTAGGTGGCTAGAGAAGCCATCGATAATAAGAAGACGATATATCTTCTTATCTTCCTCATGGATCGTCGGGGGGGCTGTTAACTTGTGGTGTGGGAAGATGGTATCGTGAAGCCACTCATCACAGCCGAACCAGTCACTCAGAGAGATTCCTTTTTCTCTAGCCTTCATAGAAGCAAGCCAGGAAAACGCATTAAAAGAATGAAGCCATTCTAATGTGATCTGTTGGTTGCTGAAGCCGGTGTCTGACTGTGCAAACCGCATACCTGGAATAGTATCAATTTCAACCCACGACTCCGTTGGCAACGCCTTGAAGATAAGCCAGGGAGGGATACTAGTCCCGAGGGCATTTGCGGCCCCAACTTGCGTACAGGACTCGCGGTTCGATGGGTCGACGACTTCAGGGCGTTGAGAGCGGGTTGTGCGGACTACAATGACCTGAATACGTTCTCGAAGGCATCCAATGCGAATTCCGCACTCATCTTCGTTCCATGCCTCAGAAGGGCCAATTCTATACTTATTGATCATATCCTGAAGACCAGAAAAGAACTTCTCGATGTCTTTAACATCAGATGCTTCGAATGCCTTGCGTGCCTTATCCACAGCCTTAAGGAACGTCTTTCGTAGCTGAAGATGACGACCACGGAAGTCAGGATACCAGGACTTTGATATAACAGTCTTTTCGATGCCTCTAGCATGCAGAAAACCTAGGGCAGCCTCTTCAACTTGTGACTTTTCTGCTGGAAAACCCGACTTTTCTAGCCATAAGATGTAAGCAACTAGGGCAGCATCTTCAGAGTCTGTTAGAAGCGCGGGCCGGCCGCAGCGAAGGGGGGGAATGAAGGATGAGGAAGTCGAATTGATGATCTTTCGAACTGTCTCTCTTGAAGTCGGCAATTTGCTCGCAATGGCACGCGCTGAAGGTGGTGATGCAGCAGCTTTTACAGCACTTCGTGTGTTATACGGCACATTTGGATTGAGTGTTGTGAGGACCTGCCGCCGCAGCTCGGCCCGGTATTTATCCGATGCATTCTTCGGAGGCTGTTTATGCTTAGAATCGGTGTGTCGACGGGGCATCTTGAGGTCGCGCGATGATTACTTGAAAATCGTCAATTTGGGTGTGTTTTTGGGCATCTTTTGGTAACGGTGAGGCTAAAAGTGGGTGACAAGGGTTTTCCAGGCTGACAAGGGGTTTCCGGCCCAACCTCGGGACGAGGTTGGCAGAAGGCTGGCCCCACAATGCCAACGGGTATAGCGCAATCGTCCGGTCCTTCGTGGGTTGCATTTCCACACAGCCACTCTTCGATTGGTCATATCGTTAACAAGTGGGAAGTTCCGTAACGGGTTATTTATTAATTTGGCCGACTACCATTCCCAATCCCCGGACCGGCCGGTCCGGCCGGTGAGGAGGATAATTCAAGCCCCATTAGGTGATCTGGGGTGCTGTGACCACATCAAATTGATAGTTGAATGCCTCAATTCCCTGTCATTCCAATCGATTGAAACTTCTAGCTTCCTTTTTTTCCCTTCAACTCCGTCGTCTCTCCTTTTATCTCCACAAAACCTTACGACCTTAGCTATTAGTGTGGGATACTATTCCTCCGCCCCTACAACTAAAAGTATAAAGGTTTAACCCAACAAGCTCATCCGCAAGTATCCGAAAGCTGTGTTATCGGAAAGCCTTTCTCTTCAAACTCCCCACAACTCTTTCTACTGAGTCTAACATCAATTCCCCAAAGTCAACATTGCTATGGCTTTCCCCAACCGCCTCCTCACCCATTCAACATGGCGCCTCGTTGGCCTTGGCCTCACAACCACTGTCTTTGGTTTAGGAGCCCTGGCCATACTCGCACCGCCCGTTGCTGCAGAATCCCTTGGGGTCACGCCCACCACACCAGAAGGCCGCACCATAACCGAAAAAGCAATGGTATTCCTTGGTATACGTGACTTGGCCGCTGCAGCAGCGCTGTTTTGGTTCTATCGTGAAGGAAAGACGAAGGAGATGGGAGTTTTGACGACGGCGTGGACTCTTGTGTGCGTGACGGATACGTGGGTTGCGATGCAGGCGCCGAGAGGATGGGATAAGGGAATTTGGACACTGTGGGGAGGGGCGGCAGTCGTTGCGTTTGTAGGGTTGGGGCTGTTCCAGACGTGAGGGTAAGGGATTGATGCGGTGCTGAAGAGTTCTAGGGTAGGAGTAGAAGTAGAGCAGGCAAGACAGTTCGCGTTGACTTGAGCAAACTGTGACGGTCTCGTCTAACCTGGGGGTGTAGGGGGAATGGTTCCTGCTGCACGGAGTATTCATGACCGCCTGGTCCCCGAATGGGTCATGACACCAGTGATAACTCGAGCTGTAAACTTAACTTGAACGTTGACTGAATCGGGCTAGGCTCTGTGCCCCTCTGAGCCCCCACTTGGCAGCAAGTGAGGCACATGACTTGGATTGGCCTGATGTCATAGAGTATCCGCTAACGTAGAGAGAGGAGTAAGAGATATATAATATACTCTGAACTATTAGTCTAGAGTGCAGTCTAGACTAATAGACCAAAAAGTAACAGATGGACTGATAGTCTAGTCTCAGAGCCGTGGCCAGACTGCCAGTCTAGTCTGACCAAATTAGACGGACTAAATAGACAGTCTGAGGTGTTCAGACTAGACTGATCAGACTATCAGGAGCGCTGAACGAAGGCACTCGTTTTCAACCATGTCTCCACAGACATGATATCCGGATGAACCTTCTTAACTTCCTCTATGTCAACGTTGTAGCCTTCGTCTCGCAACCAATTTATCATGCTTCCCAGTTCCGCAACGCCAGCCATTAGAGCCTTTCCGAGGAAACCAAATGTCGTGCCAGCTTGGCTCCCGGTAACCCTCTCGAACGTTTGACTCAGTTGGGAAAATGTCAGCTCGTCGCCTGCGATGCCGACAGCCTTGTTGCCCCAGGCAGCAGGGTCGTGGAAAGCCTTCGCTGCAAAGACGCCAATATCCTTAGTGACCACCCACTGTAGTGGCTTCTCCTTCAATGTGTTGCGTACTGCCGTTATGAAGAGCTTGCTCTGGAAGCCTGGAGCGATGCTGTCGATGAAGTTGACAGGCCGTAGGATCGTCCAGCCCATGGAGCTCTTGCCGTTAGTGGTGAAATCGCGAAGGTGAATCTCGATGTCATGCTTGGTCTTGAAGTGCGGGACGAGGGTGGGGTTGCTCCATGACTTGTCGTTACCACCGCGGTCGACGCTGCTGTAGACGAAGTGCTGGATGCCGGCCTTGATAGCTTCGTCGACCATTTCCTTGCCTTGTTTCAACTCGCCATCTAATGGGGCCCGTGAATCAATCGAGGCCTGCATGGAGTAGACTCCCCATAGCGGGACCGATCCGGCGGCTTTCCTGGCAGCTTCGAAGAGAGTAGGGATTGAGTCGAGGTTCCCCTCGACGAGTCTGATGGAAGAAGACTTTGCACAGAGGGCCTTGGCTCGGCGGGATTGAGCATCACGGGTGACAGCAAGTAGCAGGAAATCGGAAGGCTGACTTGCGACGAGGGCGTCAAGGACGCTGCCGCCCTGTTTCCCTGTGGCGCCGGTGATGAGAATGGCGCGGGACATGGTTGACGGGTGGTGAGTAGGATGGATTGTGGTTGAGAAGGTGGATAGTGGTGCTGGAGAGTGACGGAATGTGACCTGACGTGAGCATCGCTACAAATATACCTGGTCAGACCGCACCTCTAGAATGGCATTAATTTAAGAAATGCTAGAGTGGGGCGAGACCAGGGGACCTCGATTTGGGTAATGAGATCATTCCTTATGCTTCCATGACCGTGTTGTTGCTTGATGTTCGAAGTCACCGGGGATCCGGCTTAAGCAAGCTTAGCTCATTTTAATCCAACAGCGTGATATCTAACTATCATAACAACGATGTCTCTGAGGGACGCCCTGCACTGGTTGGTAGCACGCACGGACTGTTATCGTTTGCTGATAAATTCGGCAGGCCCTGTGCGGCCATGCCCGAATGCTATGTCCAGCACACGATCACGAAAGTGGTGTAAAGTATCATCTAGCCCATGGTGCATTTAGCGGAAGAGGCGGCTGGCCAGACGCGCTTCTCCGGGTAAATAGTGTCGGGGTTCCAATTGTTCCGATTCTACACATCTATTGGATCCAATACGGTCAATTCGACCAGGGTAATAGTGTTCTATGCCGTGGGGACCAAACAGATGATGATTCAGCCGAAGGCTGACTTTACATTAATCCATCAGTTTTCCCGAATAATGAGGGTTTGGTGCAGACAGGGGTTAATAAGATTTCCGGGTTCTGATTGGCCAGCAATTTGTTTGTATGGATGGCCGCAAAACGTGCAAGAACTGGACAATGGCTGCTAAGAAGTGGGCCTAGCTTTCTGCGGCTCGCAGCACCCCTGGTTTTGGTTTGTTTACTTGCGCTTCGCTTGACATGGAAATTTCATTCAAACAACGCGTCTTGATGCGTGCTTCATTAAGTAATGAGTCCTAAGTCTACTCCTCTCCTCAAGGGCTTCAAGATGACTTGATTTCCATCGTCTGTGCCCGCTGTGGCGAGGAGAAACCGGCGGGCGACTTCGTCAGCAAACGGAAATCTGCTGCGAAAACCAAGAACTGCCTCAGCTGTCGTAGTCAGTGCAATTTTCATGTCAGCTCTGTGAGAAAAACTCAAAGCGGGCCCCTTGATTAGTTGCTAATATGACATAAACCAGGTATTCATCACCCTATCTTTATGTGTGCGTAAGAACTACAACAGCCTCAGGTGTAGGTATTGCAGTAGGGCAGTATTGGTCATTGGATGTTCAAAAAAATTATTTTTAGAAGGGAATCAGGGCCTTATCGAGCGAGATTCCTTAGTGAATGAGAAGCGAGATCGCTCGCCCGGTGACTAGTTTACTTAGATTGGGGAACACTCAAATTGTGTAATGGAGGACTGTATGCTAAGGTTCATGAATAAAAATAGTGTATCTCACCCATCCCAGATCAGCCGATTGTGCTCCCACTTTCAAACCTCATGCCCCATATGCTCGAGCGGGTCTCTGGACTCATGCATCGGTGTCAACGAGCCTAACCCATTTGCATCATAGCATGAAACTAACCGTATATAAACGAGGTCACTGCACTCCACTACCGTATTTATACGGCGCCCCGAACCTAGGTCTTATTTGACACCTGACAAATCCAACCTTAACGCCTTTCTCTGTGATACGATCACTTATGGCAAGGATGATCAAAAGGCGCAAAGCGCACAGAAATTCTCGGGAAGGCTGTGTATAATGCAAGGAGCAGCACGCTAAGATATAGTGAGCCCCGTTTCCTGTGACTGCTACTTGTCATATCCAAACCCATAGCTGAACCTTCTAGTGCAACGAGGTCCATCCGCAATGCCTCCAGTGCAAGTGGGCAAATATCCCGTGCAGCTTTTCATCCCCTAGCCTGAATATCAAGCCACTTAATGAGGATAGTCTGATTGACCTCGAGCTGCTGGATTACTGGCACCGCCATCCCGTCACAGGCTTTATGTCAGAAACTGCGATACACCTGCAACACGACCTTGTCCGCTTGGGGTTCTCTCATCATTACTTACTGAATAGCATCCTCAGCCTTACGGCCCTCCAGCTCTACAGTCAAGACCAATCCCAGTCTAAGTGGTACACTCAAGCCGTCGCGCATAACCAGGCTACCATTACCCGAGCAAGGCCGCACTTCCAGTCCCTTGACCAGACGCACCATCGAGCCCTGCTGGGGTTCTCCGCTTTTGCATCAATGTGCACAGTAGCGGAGCCTCCGTTACGCACCGCTCGTGTCCGCTCTCTACAGGCACAGTTCGCTCCTATCGAGGAGTTCTTGCGGGCGCTCTAGTTTAGTAGGTCCACCACGGTGTTCGTACGGCATGCCATGGCGCTCGTCATTCTGGCTCACTTTACTGTCTTAATGAGCTTTGTTAAAAAGCACTGGTTTTTGAAATACTGACTCTTTCGGTAATTACTCATAGTAACTAGGTATGCCCATTAAACTCAACCCCTCTTTATCCCCCCGGCACTAACCTCAAGCTAGGGGCACCGCCTAGCCCTAATTGCCGTATCAATACGGTCGGTGATCCATAGCGTTCGCTTTAAGTGGTACATCCGGCTGGTTTCGAAGCCACGCTTCGTAAGCATCAACTTTGTCAGGCTCGAACTGAAGTCCGCTGGCGGACTTTTGAAGCGAGAATCGGGATGTTTAACTAAACTCACCGAAATAAATGTACTATGTAGGAAAGTCGTGAAGTCCTCTTTCTGAATGAAGGCTATCTCGCAACCATTACTCATTGTACTTTCACCAGTCAAGGGGCACGGGGGCAGGGGATGCTCATCTGTTACCGATTCGCCCACGCTATTGATCGCCTGGATGCGAGTTTGCAGCCGATCTCGGACGTCGATGAAGCCAATAACCGCATGCTTACATCTCTCGTCGGGTGTAGGGGAGTCTCTCCAGTATCCAAGGATGGCACCCTTGACATTGCTCAGACTGGGTCGAGCAGGCTTAGGCTTGAGTGAGTCTGTCGGTGTGGGCTTGTCGTCCGAGACACTCTTGGGAATCTCAATCTTGCTCTCACCCAAGTCGTTGAAAAGAGAGATGCGCTTCCGCTTCGGATAATGGGAGACGATGAGCTCATCATCCGCGTCGGTCATGACTTCGACTTCTCGATCCAACACAACGCGGAGAGTGACAACTTTCAGGGGCTATTGCGCTAACCGACAACGATCTCGTCCTCGAGCTCGTTGAACCTTACCCCGGATGGGGAATGAACACTGCTAGCGGGTTCACTAAGTTCACTGTCGGGATCGTCTCCGAAGGAGGTCTTGTGGCGTTAGGATGTCTAAGTCGATTTGGTTAGTCTCTACACAATAAGCAAAATGGAACACCGGATCAGATCGTCGCCCTGGCACAGGCCGAGAGGTAAGACCTAAGCTGGATTATGTTCAAGTCATGCAGTTCACTTGAAATGGGTTGAGACCTCTGGAGGGGTAGAAACAAATGGAGTTGAGTGTGCAGGCTTGTCAACATACGTCGGGATGCGTGGTGTAACTTGGAGTTTCCTGAGGTTGGAGGCTGAAACACGGCTGAAAGAAGAAAGTTGCAGTTGTGAGAGTGAACACGAGGGGATTGATGAAGGGTATTTGCTCGAAGTGAGGTAAATCAAGAGGCCATTAAGGCACCTCAGGCAAAGGTTGTTGAGTGACGAGAATATACTACGTATATAAGGATGGATGTGGGTTGCTATGCGTTTATCCTTTATGAGATTTCTAGCACTCACAGCCTTTCTTACCTGCTGTAGAATACTATATGCCCAATGACGAAACGGAGAATAACAGACTTGGTAATATAGAACGCTCCTCCACTGTCTAAAATTCTTACACTTGATCTCTTCAGACTTGCAGCACAATCTGTTCCTCCTCACTTTTGATAACAAGCTTGGTCTCTCTCCGCCGAATCTTCCCGAATTCAAGACCGGCTAGGTTCTCGGCCTAGGTACTAGCACAGGCATTTGGGCGGTCGACTTTGCTGACGAACATCCTGACACTGAGGTGAGAGGAAGTATCTTAGAGTAAAGAGCGACTAAGGCTAACAATGTGAGTAGGTGATAGGGGTCGATCTGTCTTCTACCCAACTGGAATTGTATGAAATGGGTTTCCACATGAAAGACGGATGATGACTCAAATTCGAGCAGCGTGCCTCCGAATCTAAAGTTTGAGATCGACGACATTGACGAGGACTGGACTTATTCTCAGCCTTTTGACTATATTCACAGCAGAGTGATGAACGTCTCAGTCAAGAACTGGCCAGAGTATTTATATAAGACTTTTGAGTGAGTTATTTTATGGTTTAGTGAATAAGTTGGTAACCCCTGATTTGACTAGAAATCTTATGCCAGGTGGCTACGCTGAGCTCTAGGATGTCGATATATTTATGCAATTAGACGACAACACCCTTACCAAAGATCATGCACTTCGGAAATGGTGTACTCTTCTAAGAGCACGGAACTCCTTTCATAGAGACCGATCGACTTAAACACCTTATGCCTGAGGTTGGATTCGTTGATGTCAAGGAGAGGCCATTTAAATGACGGACAAATCGCTGGCCCAAGGAGAAAAGATTTAAGGAGCTTGGAGAGTGGAGCAACACGAACACAGACGACCTTCTTGAGGGGCTTTCAATGGCTTTGTTTACAAGGTGCCTTGGCTGGAACCCTAAGGAGGTTAACGTTTTCCTGGTTGACGTCAGGAAGGATTTGAACGATCCGAAAATCCATGCCTACTGGTCAGTGTATTCTCCGCCACCCGTTTTTGTTCTCAATGTGCTGATACTCTGTTAGCCGTTCAGTTTACGGGAGGAAGCCTGAAGCTTAGGAATTGCGGATGGATAGATTTCTCTGGCGATATACGCAGCTGCAGCCCGTATATGCAGCCGCTTGGTATACGTGTAATCCTACCACTCGGTGTGGTAACTCGGACCCTGTTCACACATTCGACCTCCCTGTCAGCTCGGTGGTGACCTGATTGCGCAAGTACTGCTATTGCAGCGTTTATTCTATTATTTCTTCTGCGATAGAATTTACCTCGCGGGCCAACAGCGGGTCCTAGAGGTTGAGTTCAGTCTAGGTCTAAGGCTTCCTGCCATATACTGAGTATCTAAAACTGGTTAGTGGGGAAAGAAAAGTGGTGAATGGAGTACGCACACAGGCCAATAAGCATGGATGCTTTTGTCGTTCAAGTCCCTCCTAACGTTCGCCAAGAATGCTGTGATTTCATCCTTATTCCAGTCTAGAGCCCTCGTCAATGGTGCCATGCTGAATGCTTCCAGGCCATTGGACACATTCTCTCGGGTCCATGCCCAGTCTCACTGAAGAAGACTGGCCCATGCATAGCGGCTATTGCTGTGATAGCCGCGCCTGGTCATCCCGCTGACGGGTAACAGGCTCGACGCAATGCGCCTTTGAGCCGATGATATGCTGGATAGTGGTCTGTTCTGTAGTTTACGAAAGCTTGGCGTAGATTTTAGCATTAGGGACTCTAGCTCAGCACGTCCTGTGCCCCAAGAGGGGACTTTACGGGCCTCACGGCCCTTGGACCAAAAATATACATACATACATACAAAGCGGCGTCTCAACTCTCTGCTGTAAAAAATGTTCCTTGGCACGCACTGTTAGTGCTGTGCTAGTGGCGGGGTTTCTCACAGGCCAAACGACCACACAAAGCCGCTTGGGCGCCATCGGCCCCCTAACAGTGGCAATCAGAGAAGGAATTTTAGAGAGTTCACCTCACCCAGCAATACCTCCCTCTTCATCGTCCGTTCGCGCGATAAACCTCTCCAGGCCCACTACAGTTCTAAGTTTATCGTTCGCATCTCGCAGAAGCCCCACTTTCTTCCTCCGAGATTTATGTATTGATCGGTCTCGCCTCGCTTGACTCTGCGGAGAGCCAGCAGCATCCAGGGCCTCGCAAGGTACCCAATCTTGCGAGGGCCTGGAACCGGCTGGTTTGTTTGGTGCCAGGACAGTATCTCTTGGCTGTCGCTGCAGTCAGGCACATTTAAGCTAGAACGTACATAGAAAGGAAAGATACGAAACAGGGGTTATATTCGAGACCAGGACAGTGGCCGGGATCTGTGATATGTGATTGGTTCAACATGAATAGCAGGCCCCATTCCCACTTTATGCTTGAGAATTTAAGAAATAGGGTAAAACTGGAAACGGGCCCCATTCCTGGGGGAGAAATCGCCATGACATTTCCATAGTTGCGATTGGCGGAGAAGCTGGAACGGGGCGCGTTCCTGAAAGTAAGACGTGGCAGGGTAGGCCGGAGCTCTTAGGTTACAGCAATTATAATTGAGTTTTCGGCGTACCCTTCACAAGACGAAAGCTGCTTCCAATTTGCTGCGACAGAGAATTAGCACCGGGACCCTGGAAAGCTGGGGAAGGCGCACGGGTTAAGTATTCTTGTATTCGGACCCGAGACCGAAAATCCGAAAGAAGGATGCACGGGCCAGGAAAAATGGTATTGGGCGTCAATACCAGTGGTAATGAGTACCAGTAGTAGGCCAGGTGTTGTTCTTAGTATTAAGTCAACAACTACTTAACATATCGTTCTAGGAACTGGATCTGCGCCTTGATGTTGTCTCGAAAGTAATCCCCAGGTATATATCAAAGTGGCCGCATTCTTTCAGGTAATGCAACTGCTTCGGCTCCCGAGCCTTGTTGAAGGCATCCATCTGGGACGATGTTGAAACAAGGACGTCGTTGCCTGGGATGACAAACAGGAGCGGTGTGGGGGAGATCCTATGGATCATTGCCTGAGCCTCAAAACTGAGCATGTGCAGTTGAGTCTGAGACGTGACATAGTTTCCCCACTGGCTGCCACAATTCCCTTGCTCAATCAAAATGTCGTAGGCATCCTTAGTTGGGAACATGGCGTCTGTTTTAGACGGATCAGCAGACTCTCGATCAGGCGCAATCAGCGGTACAGTAGAATGACCCAGATCGGAAGTGATCCGTTTTCTGTCCTCCAGTAGCTCCGGAATGCGATGCCTGAACGCAAGAGACCGAGTCTCGCCAGACACGGCAGGCGCTTGAATGATGGCAGCTTTGATCCGCTTGTCTATCGCTGCCGCATAGATGACATTGCCACCCGAGAAGCTACTGCCCCAGTATATTATCCTGTCGCCGTCGACACAGGGCAAGGTGATGGCATAATTGAATGCGTCGAAGTAGTCGGTTTGCTGCAACGCTGGGTTCGACTCTTGTCGAGGTAGACCATCGCTGTCTCCCCAGTTACGGTTATCGTAGAGCAAGACGGCATATCCTGCCTCGTTGAAAGCGGAGGCGAACCGGGGCAGTAAGAAGTGGCGAGTGCCGCCAAGCTGTGTGAGACGTAGACAAGTCAACGATCTGGCATACCGTAGCATGACTGCTGAAGAGAAAGAAGCAAAACAGGGACGGGAAAGGGAGAAAACTAACTCCATGGGTCATGATGATGCATGGCGAGATCTCGTCCCTTGGATATAACCATCCGCGAAGAACGGTGCCATCGCAGGCCTTGAATTCAATGTCTTGACGGGACAGAGTCATGTTTGCCGGCATGGGTGTGAAAAAGAAAGTAATGGAATTATCTTGAGGCAAACGTCTTGTGATTTAATGACTGCGAATAGTTATATAGGCATCATGATTGCAAACTCTAGGTGCTTTCATGAGTCAGACGGCAATAAAGGGTTATAAAACCTCATTGAGCAGTCGACTCCAGGACAGCTGCCGGCGTTCCCCCTGGGAGGGCACCTGATGAGGTGGAGGCCGGGAGTCCGGAGACAGGTCAATAATCAGTAAAGCCTCGATGACTTTAACAATGTGTCACAGCACTCTGCTCCTGTCAGCTGAGCCGTGTTGCCCCGGTACGATAGTGGCAATCATGTAGCTTGAAATCTTTCGTCTGTCCGAGACACCCTGCAACCTCTGCATTCAAGCTGGCTCGGGTGTTAAGGGTCTTTCGTATACCGGCAGACGGCATAGGCCGACGATCTCGAAAGCATCAACAAACTGTATCTTAGCCGAGGCATATGTGGAGAAGACAAAATGGCCTAGCCAACACGTTCATTCCCCACGACCGTATTGAAAGTCACTCAAAGGCCTAGATGAAGAGCCTTGCATTAGCCTAACTCGGTGCCTTTACTATTAGTATCTGTGACGATAGTGTCGCCATCTGACCGCAATAGGGGCGGCGCGCTTACAAACACCTCAAGTATCCACAAATAAGCGGATATAATGGGATGGGAATAATCCGCTCTTACTCGGCCGACTTACATCAACTTCCCGGGCCCTGGGAATGAATGGCGTCATGAGATAAACTTATGGGCTATATAAAAGCGGAGAAGCCGCGGTTTAACAGCCGATCATCTCCACCCCGCTGAGTTAGTTGCCACCCCCTAGAAACCTTGTCACAACGCTAGGCTGGGGCTTCAGGGCTGAGACTATGACGCCGAGTCAGGTCTAGAACACTAGGTAAAAGCAACTTTCGTAAGCAATGAGCTGTTCTCTTTCCTCATCCTCAGGTGAAGCTTCCGAGTTATGCCGATGTCAATAATTAATGCTAATATAGACTTTCCTTTTATTATTTTTAATAAATAAGTCACTAAGTTATAATGCTAGCAGTAGATAAGTTTAACTTCTCCTCCATATTATATAGAAGTTCTGACGTGATTAATAGTCTATCAGATTCTTCGCTATTTCTTATAATAAACTTAAACAGTATCATCTTGATATATCAGGTATAATGGCTACTATGAAAGCGGTTGGTGTATCTGCCTATGGCTCCGTCGACAATTTCGAATCCCGCGACGTTCCGCGACCTACAAGTCCGACGGGCCGTGATGTTCTTATCAAGTAAGTTATTTCCCTCCGTTCTGTTGCTTCATTCCTAACGAGATCGTCAGGGTCGAGGCTTGCTCTGTTAATCCAATTGACACCAAGATCCGGGCCGGCATCTACGACGACGCACCAGGTAAGGCTCCCGCTATGGTGCTACTCAGCCACTAATTGGGACGAGATTACTACAAGTTTGCCCCTAAAGGCTTCCACATCATTGGATACGATGGTGCTGGGACTGTACTGGAAGTCGGCCCCGACTGCAAATTCTTCAAGCCCGGCGATGACATCTCATGGGTTGGGGCGACAACTCGCCAGGGCAGTTATGCAGAGTACCAGCTCGTCAGCGAATTTCACTGCGCTCACAAACCCAAGTCGCTCGACTTTGTCGAAGCAGCGAGCTTTGGCTTGACTTTTGGAACAGCCTATCAGTCCCTGCATCACCGACTTGAGATCAAACCCAATGAGAACGTCGGAATACTGATTGTACGTAAGATTCATCTTCCATCAAGTGCTGGTTAGGAAAAGGTCTATCATACTTGGGCTGACGTGCTATCACGCAAACTAGATCAATGGCGGCGGCGGAGTGGGCAGTGCTGCTATCCAGCTGGCACGCCACGTCTTGAACCTGCCAGTAGTGGTTGCTACTGCGTCTCGACAAGAGACTATGGATTCTTGTAAGCGGATGGGCGCCACTCATGTAGTCAACCACCGGCATGATCTTATGGAACAAGTCAAAGCCTTGAACCTGGACGTCCCGATCAAGTATGCCAACGCCTAGTGCCTGACTGTCCACCATAGACATTGCTGATTACGCTGACTAGATATGTCTACATCCTGGCAAGGACTGAACAATATGTTGATGCCATCGCCAAAATCTGCGCACCCTTCGGCAAGGCTTGCACCATTGTCCAGGCTGACGTCAGTCTCTACGGGACCGAGTTCATGTCCAAGTCAATGACCTTCTCCTGGGACTGGCTCGGCTCTGCGGCGTATCATCGCACCAATGTTGAAGGCTATCACGACATGTTTACAACCTTGTCGCGCCTGATGGATGAGCGAAAGCTTGTCCCAACTCTTGGCAAGCGGTACAAGTTGACTCTTGCAGGGCTAAAGGAAGCCCATCGCCAAATCGAGTCCAAGACCACTGTAGGCAAGGTTGGTCTCGGCGTGAACGAGCCGGGCGAGGGTGTTCCCTTTGCTTGAGTTAGTTCATGGCCTTGGCAAGGGACTGAGAGCACGAAACCGACGTCATTACTTAGGATAGATTTGATCTACATCAAATAGATATGCCTCCATTGAACTTTGGTAACACTGTCCGTACAGAAAATCCCCCCACTGGTTTAGTCGTCTTCAGACCAGCTTGAGCAAGCATTAAATGTAAAAGCCACCAAGTCTCTTAGTACAGCTAAGGTGAAGAATCAAGTCGATATATCCCACTGATAAGAGTCGGACGTGGCTCCGCGTATCATACGTACAGCCGACCTGTGTAGCAAGTGCACCAGACTACAGGGGAGAGTGAAAGCAGGAGAAACGAAAAACATACGGGTAAGGAAGGCGGGGTACAAAGTTTGCTTAAGCAAATCAAGCCAGCTCGGCGTTGCTAAGGGCAGGTCATGTGTCTATGTACTGACATCCAAATGTCCAGAGCAGCACCGTGCCTCGGATAAACGCAACACGATTCCCATGCGGGGCTACTAACACTGTGTAAAGTCGTAGTTGAAAAGCTATATAGAGCCAACGCCCATCCCCAAAGATTAAAGTACTTTATTCTACAGACTTCTTTGATTTACACGCTCCAATCAGTATACCTTGACCCTCAAATATTTTACTCCTTTTGAAAGACGCTCCGAATCCAATACTTGCAAATTTCCACCATGCCTCGAATTGTCAGTCAGATCTCGGGCGCCCAGTGGGAAATGGATGGCCCGTCTACACCGACTCAGAGATTCTTCAAGCAATATGTCGATGCCGTAGACTCCAGAGGCTACGACAGCGGCTCCGGCCTCAAGTTCTACTCAGAGGACGTGGTCTTTCACAATCAGAACAACGCGGTCTATCACGGAGGGGATGAGATGTGGGCCTGGATGAAGAAACTGTTTGGCGTGTTCGAACGAATCCATCACGACTGGGTCCAGTTCCTGGAGATTGAACGCGGCGATGGCACAAGCCAGATCTACACCCAGAACATTCGCAACCTGTGGCTTCGCGGAAATAAGGAGAGGGAGCCAACTGTCAGCATCCCTGTCACCATGATTGCCATCATCGGGAAGAGCAACGACGAGAAGACTCCAGAGGGATTGCATTTCAAGGAGGTCTGGCTGTATTGGGACACTGCTCTGCTTTTGCCCTTTCTTCCAAAGGAGGCAGTGGTCTTCAAGGCGGAGAATATCTTGCATGCAAACGAGGAATAGAGTGATAGTCAGAAACTCAATAGCTCCAATACAACGCTGCTGCTAGTTCGACTGGGACTCGCCCTTGGGTTCAGAACAACCATGAGTTGAACCATATTCAAAGCGATTAACAAAAGTGCTCAATCATTCCTATCGTCACGATCGTGATGTTCAAGTCCTCAGACGGCATCAGAGGCTAGAGACAGTCGTTGTTACTTGGTGGTTCTCTCTTCACCAGACGTCCAGCGACAATAGAAAGAAACACTGCAACTAAAGATAGGACCCTGTACAGAGGCGTACAATCCGCTGATGCGTCATTGCTCCGACAAACCAGCTTCAGGGATCTCGGATGTGCGGAAAGGGCTTCATGGGTAAGCAGATAGTCGATAACTGGGTCCCTGCTATCATGTCCTCTGCCGAAGTGTGGTGGGGTCAGTCACGCAGTGCCCACCGTTCGAAGTGGATCTCTGATCCAGCCTGCCTCGGCTCGCTGGTGGGCCCCGGAATGACCGTACCCGCAATGGCTGTAGACACTGCTGACACCAGGTAGAGCGCAGGATTGACTACTATACATCCGGCGTCATGACACTATCGCTTACAGTGTTTAGTGATTATCCGCCTGGCCCCGAGTGCTTGGTCATCTCCCAGTGTCTATCCCTCGTTTACTCTGGCTTGAGCCGGCTAGATTACTTAACATGCCGGCTTAACCATTGGCAAATATGCAGACACCTGGTTCATCCACGTGCGGCAAGGGCTATAACAACGATGGTGCTTTTGACGGACCTTTACTGGCCATCCATACCACCATTCAAACAAATCATCACTCCCCGAAGATGAGTCTGCAGTACAAAGTATTTTTCAGCAAGCGTGCTTCGGCCACCCGAACTGGGCCAGTCGGTCATGACAACCTGAAGTGGGTTCCCACCACATCTACCTTGATCTACGGAGCCAAAGACGCTGTCTTGGTCGACGCGCAGTTGACCTCGGACGCGTCACATGAGCTTCTGGACTGGGTTGTTGCGAGCGGGCACAACATCACACACGTTTACGTCACTCATGCCCACGGCGACCATTTCTTCGGCAGCGCACTCATCCTAGAACGGTTCCCGGACGCGGTTCTGGTCGCAACCCCCGAAGTCGTGGCCAGAATGGAACTCGAGACTACGCCAGAACGTCTGACTGGTCTCTGGGAAAAGTTGTTTCCGAACCAGATTCCCCAGACGCTCAAGATCGCCCAGCCTCTTTCTCGGGACCATTTTGAACTAGAAGGCGAGAAGCTGGAAGTGGTCAGGACTGGCCACACAGACACGGATGACACGACGACTCTTTGGGTCCCGTCCATCAAGCTCGCTGTGACGGGCGATGCCGTGTACGCGAACACCCACTCGTACTTGGGCGAGTCGGGAACGGCCACCAAGCGGAGCGAGTGGATTGATGCGTTGGACAAGATAGCCGCACTTGGACCGGAGCATGTTGTGGGTGGGCATAGCGATCCGAGCAAGGGGTTCGGGCCTGAAGCGATCCACGACACAAAGACGTACTTGGAGAACGTTGACAAGATCAGTTCCGACGCCGGCACGGCTGAAGAACTTTATGAGCGCATGTTGGACATTTATCCTGAGCGTCTGAACCCAGGATCTCTCTGGGCAGGTGCTGTTTTGATCAACCGGCCGTAACTTGGCCATCCTAGGCGATCCAGCGACATACAGGTAGCCAACTAGCCATACAAAGTGGCGGCAGTCATTCATTGATGCTCATTCCTTTAATCTCTTGTTCCTACTGACCTATTGTTCATTCCTTGCTCTAACTCTCGATGACTATCTATATTTCAAGGCTTCCAACAAAGTCAAGGATATCGTCTCGCAGACGGTCTGCGTAGCCAAGAACCAAAACTGTAGAAAGAGTTAGCCCTGTTCCCTAGCTATTGAGACGCTATTAACTCACCGTGCCCCCCTCCTTCGTATACGCGGAGTCTTGCCTGGGCAACCAGCTTTTGGATAAGCTCAGCACTCGCCTCGACAGGAACCCCTCCGTCACTTCCGCCGTGAATCAGAAGGAAGGGCTTGTCAAAGGTTTGCCCGAAAGTCTGTATCGCCTCAAACAGATCCTCAGACGTGAAGATCTGGAGGCATCGCTCGACAGCAATTGGATCAGCCTCGAAAAAGATCCCTTCGAAAAACGCCAATTCCTTCTCTGAGAGCGAACCGGATGTTCCAACTCCAAAGGGGCCATTGAAGCCATTGGCGATGAAGTTGGGTCTATCCTTTCTCAATGACATCAGCGTCGCATCCCAGACGCTGCGGGGCAAAGCCTTCGGGTTTTGGGGAGAGGCGACAGGATGTGGGAGGCAAGTGCTAATCCATATCATGCCCTATCACTTCATCAGTCTCCTTGCGTCAACAGCTTGACCTCTCGTCCTACTTACACGACAGTTTTCCTGGATGTAGGTGCTATTAGTGTACGCCAAAAGCGCCTCGCCCGTGCCCATGCTGGCGGCGATAAAGACAAAAGGGCCTGGCTGGAGTTTCTCCAACAGGCCCGCGACGTCATCCCCGAGCTCCTTGTAGCCGATGCCATTTCCAACGGCATTGTCAGTCCATTCGCTTTTCCCAAAGCCGCGTCTGT